>CM019826.1:83370747-83386534 GCA_009763385.1 Coix lacryma-jobi var. lacryma-jobi | reverse complement strand
AAGAACTCGTCGCAAATGACCACAAAGCATATCAAAGCGAGAGAGAGTCAAGTGAAAGAGCAAAACAACTTGGTTCCCAAGACCATGGGCAACGGCTCGTCCAACCAAGCAAAGCAAACTAGCCCTCAAGAAGAGGTAGAACAGGCTCAACACCACTAGCAAGAGAAGTCAATATCAACTGAAATCACTAAAATCCAACTGGAAATGGTGACAGCTGAACTGCAAGAGGCTCGACATCAAATGAGGCAAAATCAACTGAATAGCACATCAGCTAACCTCATCGAAAGGCAAAACTGCTAGTCCCTCAAGACAGAGGCACAGAGGCTCAACACAACTAGCAGAAAAGCTCCGAACCAATTGAACACCGAGCAGAAAAGCTTCAAACCAATTGGAAAAATTCAAAATCCTCAAAATCCGAGCCAACTCAAACTCCCCCTCCAATAGTGCACACAACCAAGATATGTTTTTGATTTCTCCCCCTTATGATTTGGCAAGTACTTTCTCCCCCTTAGTGTAAATGCACTATCAAGTGTCTCCCCTCCAAATGCATATGAGTTAAAATGCAAGTTTAGCAGCTTCAGGATATAGTCGATAGAAATATGACGATGCTCGACAAAGTGCTGATCCGATGACTCAATAATAAGCACAAATGCTACCAAAGCTCAAACTGATCACTGAATACGAAATATGAACATTTGAGCAAAGTGAGCAGTTTTTTAGCCAAAAGTGTTCACCATCAAAAATAGCACTAACATGTATAGACAGGAATCAAACAAGTGCTAAACGTGTTATACAAAGTGGAACTCCCCTACAAGTTCAATCATCATGCTATAGAATGAACATAGACTTGTGTATTCAAATTTATCATAGTTGCAGCGGTTAAATTACACAGTCAATTTTAGCATGTGATTGCAGAGGGTTGAAAACTTGTCATTGCCTAACTTTTCAACTGTGCGAAGTCTGTGCGAAGTATCTCAGAAGCTTTTAAAGCAACAGTTTCGGTCATACACTACACAGCTCAAGTTTAACTCAAGGTGCAATGAAGAAACATCTCGATATTGTGATGTGCTGGACAAGCAATCCCATCTCGATCTTTCCAATTCACTTACTTGGATCCAATTTAAAGCAGAATATGAACATACCAAGCAAGTGAATGACTCATAACTAGAGACATAGCAACCTAGCATATATGAAAAGCACAAGATTTACAACACATCTACACATGCTAGTTGCATATCTCAATGGTGAACATTTCAAGTTTAAGGTCATTAAGAAAGTTCACCATTCATAAATAGCTCAACCCCACAAAATGTATCAGTGATCAGAAAGAGCATAAGCTACAGCACATTATATAGCCTCAGAGCATACACAACCAGAGCATAGTTCACATTCTAAAGATTTATACATGAAGTTCTGAAAGTAAATATGCTGATGAAATGCAAAAACTAAACTCATGAAACCAAATAAGGAAAAAGAGTCAGTCTACGATACACGACCCAAATGTTTCCCCCTATAAAAGGGAAACACACACAAGCTCACTCTCAACCTAGCAAATTTGATTGGTCCAAAGCTTGGTGAAAATATCAGCCAACTGATGATGGTATCGACATGGTGGAGGTCGATATCACCCTTCTCATAATGGTCTCGCAAGAAATGAAAGCGCACATCATGTGTTTGGTCTTAGAGTGCAGCACGGGGTTCTTAGTAACGCTAATCGCCACTCGTGCTGTCACAAACAAAGGAACGCGAGAAAAAGCTTAGACCAAAATCACACAAAGTGGTCATCATCCCAGCAACTGGGACAACAACTACCGCAGCAACATACTCAGCCTCGTGGGTAGACGTGGTGACATTAGACTGCTTGCAAGAAGACCACGATACAAGAGAAGAACCAATAACCTGACAGTCCCAGAAGTGGACTTGCGATCAAGTCGGCAACCAGCAAAATCAGCATCCGAGTAACCACAAGGGAAGGGTGGAAAAGCAGAATACCAAATCCCAAACTCAGGTGTGAAGCATAATTACCTCATAATGCGCTTGACCGCCTGACGTGGAGGTGCGCGCGATGACTGAAATCGCGCGCAAAGACACACCGCGAACTGGATGTCCGGGCGTTTCGCGTCAGTACAGCATGGACACGGATCAATACTCTGTACTCCTTCGGGTCCATAGCTTCTCCATCCTTTTCTATCCAGGGCTGTCGTGGTCGACATGGGTGTTGTAAGAGGCTTGGCCTCACCCATATCGAACTTCTTCAATAGTCCTTGGTGTACTTACCCTGGGGCACGAACGTCCCCTCTTGGGATTGCTGTTTGCAGCCCAAGGAAAAACGTCAACTCACCCATCATGCTCATCTCAAATCCTGCTCATAGTATCTGCAAACTTGCAACCAAAGCGTGAGAAAGAACCACCAAAAATGATATCATCCACGTAAATCTGGACCAAAAAGTGCCACTGCCTCGCTTGAGGAGAAAAAACGTTTTATCCACACATCCATTTTAAACCCTTAGCAAGCAAAAAGGTTTTCAACCTACATACCAAGCTCTAGAGGCTTGTTTTCAAACCACAAAGCTTTGTGAAGTTTAAAAGATGGTTTGGAAACTTGGGATTTTTTGAAAACCGGGGGATTGTTTCACATAAACCTCTTCTTCTATGTAGCCGTGTAAGAAGGCACTCTTGACATCCATTTGAAAAAGTTTAACCCTTGGATGCAGCAAAAGCCAGGATGTATCCTAATTGCCTCCAAACAGCTACAGGAGCAAAGTCCCCTCATAGTCATCCCCTCCTTCTGACTATACCCCTGGCTACATTCTGGCCTTGTTTCTCACAACATACTATCCTCTCCTTGTTTTTTTTTGAAAGCCCATTTTGTACCAATAGGGTGACACTCGAGGAGGTGGAACCAAACCCAAACCTGATTTCTCTCAAAATTTTCTAACTCCTCATGCATGGCATTGACCCATCAGGAAACAGATAAAGCATGTCCAACATCCGAGGTTCAAAATCAGCAACAAATGCCGAATGAGCAAAGTGAGAGATTTGTTCTGACCTTGACTGAGTGACACGTTCGCCGATGCTGCCGATCATCTGTTGAGGCGGTGTTGGCGCGGAATGTGTCGTGGCGCCTCCCGAGCTGAAGAAACCTTCCCTCAACAGCAGCTGTGCCTCCTCGGTACAAAAGGTACAACCGATGGTCGTACCCCCGGCCCCTAAGTAGTCACGAAGTGGGGTTGGGGCGCATGTCGTCGTAGTAGAAGCCGACGCTTGCGGCACAACATGGAGTGGTGCTGATCATCCATTCCTTCAGCACCCTCGTCCTCGTCTTCAAAAGAGGCTCACCAACCTCATGATCACCTGCACGCTCAAAACGAGAAGAAGGGAAACCATGGTCTCGCAAAGGTGACCTCTGATTCTCCATGACTCGGTTAGTATCAAGGTTAAGTACACGATATGCATGAGTGTGGGAGTGCCATAACCCAAAAATACACCGTCGAAGAACAGACTCAATTTGTCCAGGTTGCCTTTCTTGAGTATAAAACAGTGGCACCAAAAACTCTAAAATAACTCACCTTGGGCAGTTTTTCCAAAACGCAACCATAAGAAGTCTTTTTCAAGAAGGCTCGAGAAAAATGCGATTGAAATAAGCATGCAGTGCTCATAGCTTCGGCCCAATATCGACTAGGAGTCCTATGCTCATCGAGACTCGTCCTGGCATCTCTACAGGTCCGATTCTTCCTCTCTACAACACCATTTTGTGGCGGTGTGTAGGGGGAAGAACACTGATGCTCCAAACCCAAAGAGTTACAAACTTCTCAAAATCCGAATTCTTAAATTCGGAACCATTATCACTCCGAATTGATCACATTGAGTTCATATGGAACTCATTCTAAGACGCAAATCAGATTGCGAGCAAAGGAGAAAGTCTCGGTTTTCTCAGCTAAAAGAAAACCCACGAATATATCAAAATCGTCAACAACAACAAGCACGTACCACTTCCCCCCAACCGAGCTCACCGAGCCGGACCAACTAGGTCCATGTTGCAAAAGCTCTCCAAGGCGCTTAGTCATGACCTAGTCACTGGATGGTGGGGAGCGGCAACCATCTTCCCATGTCTACAAGAATGGAAAACAAGATCCTTCTCCATGGACATCTGAGACAACCTCATATAAGCCAAGTAACTAAGCCTTGCAAGCAAGTTGAAGCTCAGGTGACCTAGTCTCCTATGCCACTTCCAAAATACAGAGGAGGAAGGTCCGCCAAAAGACAACGAGAAATTCCAAACGATCCGAGAAAATTCGCACGAAAGACTTTTCCAAGGGCAAAATCAAACATACAAGATTGCCCTGAGGATCCCAAATCACTGAGAGTCGGCTTAAAACGAATCTCATATCATCATCAAAGAGTCGCGAAACAGAAAGAAGGGTTAAAATGCAAGTTAGAAAACAAGAGCAACATCGCCAACACAAAGTGCTCATTAACCCGCACCGACCCACGAGACAACACCTTACCTTTGCTATTGCGCCGAAGGTGTGATAAACTCCTGTTCGGCAACTGGACTAAGACTGGAGAACCACTGGCATTTCCGGTCATATGCCTTGAAGCCCCCGGAACCACCAACCAAACGTTCTCCAATCGTTTTAACCTACATCAATAAAAAGACATGGGTGAGCATAACGTCCAACACTGCGGTGGAGTGAAATGGGAATTATACCAGTGTTGGGCCAGCTGCTCAAAAGAACGTTAGTAGCAAAACCATTCCTAGCGCGCCTACGGGAAGAGCGATCACCACGCAGAGGAAACGTGGTCCGCTAAGGGAGGACGTCCATCGCGATACTCAAACCACGATGGGGAAAACGCTCACACAACAGCCACCGCCACGGGTCCATAGCCCACAACTACAGGCTCCCGCTGGGCATGACCTCTTCGCAGCTTAGGCCTAGAAACTTGAGGCTTGGACCTCTAGGCCTAACAGCATGCTCTGAACATTCGGCACATGTACATCATGGAAAGGATGGTACATGTCCGTGTTGTTCATTTCCTTTGCACGACGCGCCTCTCTCTTGCGCCAAAAGCAACTCCCTCAAGTTGTCCATCCTTCCCACATGCTCACAATGGTACCTCACCGCTCTCATAGGGGTTTGTGGTACTCACGTAGTGGGTGTTGGATCACTTTGCCCTTCTGTGGCATGAGCTCCTCTTGGAATAGGTTGGCATGGTGTCTAGCTTGTTCTTGAGGGGTTTGGTTTTGGAGCCCACGACTGTTTCTTGGGTGAGCTCTCGGAGGTTCAACAAACACCCCATCCTGGTGTTAGGCTTTAGAGGCTCTCTGGGTGGAATCTTGGTAAGCTTGGGAGTAGTGGTGGAGTTGGGCTTCTCACTCGGGTTAAGACCACTCGACTCTCCAATCTTGCCAAAGATGAAGCACACTCAACACCCTGACAAAGCCTACACCTGACCTCCAGCAGCACGCTTGAACTAGGAGATCATCATCCCAAGCTGCGGCTCACCACAAGACACCCATGACAAGATGGTCCGAAGGTATGTGTTTTCCTCCTTGATTTGCATCTTGTCATGCTTCACATTCACGATCTCCATCTCCAAACCCTCGCACAGAACACACCTAGTCACACAATTGCTACCCGAGCTAGCCTTCTCAAGAGACACAATCTTGGCATTCTTCTCTGCCAACTCGATTCCAAGCCTGCAAGACTTGCACGCACGCAACAACACGGGTCTTGCCCGGAGCTCATCCACCTCTCCCCAACGCAACATACTTACCTCTTAAAGTAGAAGGTCAGTCTGTGCGTGGTGCACATCTCGCACTCACCCTCCTCAGAGACAACTACGGTGGACTTGGCAAACTCAAGCTCCTTCACCGATCCTCCCACTTCTGCCTAAATCCTTCCGCTCTCTAGCAGCACACCTAAGCAGCTTATCTTGACTAAGAAGGGCGACAGTAGTTTCTCGACCTCAGCGAAAGCTCGAGGGGTCTGAGATACCTGGGAGGTGTCACGTCATCGTTGTCATTCGCAGGGATCTCCTCCAGCTCCCTTCGACCTCCTTGCCAAGGGCCATGGTGCAGAAACCCCATTGTCGGAAGAAGCAAGGCCGTTCAGCTTGTCCTCGATCCTCTTCTTCATCTCGACTCGTCATCGCTTGAGGGAAGTGGAGTCATCATCCGAGTCGTCGACGTCGCGTGAGCGTTGCGAAGAGGCACGCAGCTCAGATTGGGCCTTCTCCATGTACTTCATCTTGATGTACTCCTATTGAAGCCACCCTTCCGCTTGTGCTTCATGGGGGACGTACTCTCCTGCGCTTGCCGGAGTCATACTTGTGCCCATGAGCCGCCTTGCCGAAGACTTGCTTGTTTTCTTCTTCGGACAATTGGTGATGAAGTGGTTGGGGTCGCCGCACTCGAAACACCCGAGCGTCCTCCTCCGCGGCGACGTTTCATGCGGTTGTTGTGGAACCGCGAGAATCGTGTGCGAGCAAAGCCAACCTCATCTCCCATGAACTCCAGCGGCTCCTCTGTGACAGAAAGAAAGAAGAAGTGCAAATCCTCCAGAGGGTTAGCAAGAGACTAGAAAGCAAAGCCATCGATGGCGCCAAGGATTTTCATAAGAACCTCGCCATGGCTGTCAATCTCACTGGACTTGAGCTTACTGAAGAGCTTGTCGCATTTGAGAGTCTCATAGTTAGGCGATTCGATGATCGCCTGGACCTTTGAGTCCCACACCGACTGATCAAGAGTATGCAAGAGCTTCAAAGCTCTCTCATGATCGTTGAAAGGCAACAGCTCCTTGTTAGCCCTCATCCTATTGACAATCACCTAAAAGCGAGCGAATAAACTCTCTATGCTCTCGCCAGGCATGTGTCAAAGTTCTCGTACTCTCGCTTGTGCGACTCTAGAGACGGGTTTTTGACTTGAGTGGTTCCCCTCATGGAAATGCATGAGGGATGCCCAAATCTCCCGGCCATAGCGAGGTGAGAAACGCGATCGAACTCTGTCATGCTCAAACATGAGAAAAGAGCATTACGGGCTCGGCTATTGGCATCGTGCTCATCGATCTGATGCTGAAGCAGAAACGAGCAGCCAAGACCACGTAATTGCAGAGTTGCAAATATCCGATCGAAGAACCCATACTCTGATGATAGGCCGACTTGCGTATCTTCCAATATCATAGTTCGTCCCATCAAAGAACGGCGGTTTGCCCGTGCCGCGATCCATGTCGCCTTTGTGGATCTGGAACCGGCTAAGGTGGAAGATCCTTAACCTGCTCCGATACCAATTGAAGGACCGAGAATGCAATAGCAAGGCGACCAAGGGTGGTGAATGGAGCTCAAAAATCTCTCTCGAAACTTCGGCCTTTGTCCCACAAATCAACCCCCAAAAGCTTTGACCAAAACTGTGATGCCCATGACCCTTGGAATAGGGTGGATGATCCCTAGGATCACACGAGGCACCACAAAGCATAGCAGCCAAAACACCAAAAAACACCGGCACAAGTTCGACCCCTAGAACCAATGTCCCGCACGTAGATTGAATGCTAGCGTCGAGAATCCCCAAATACCATGCTAACAAGTAGCAAAGATACCTAAGAGGTTCTAGGTCAACTCTAGGGCCAACGAGAAGTCCGGAACCAACGAAGAACCGGGACAACAAACGCAATAAAGCTCAGCCTACAGCCGATTCCCGGACTCTCCGCACTCCTAGTCCCGACTGTCCGCGCCAGGGGCGGACTTGTCCGTGTCCCCTGGCGGACTTCCGCGGCAAAAATCGCCAAACAACACAGTTGCTGAAACACCCCTGCACGACTCCTGACTGTTCATGGATCCTACTGGACTGTCCGCCGGTCAATCCGAGTCAACACAAGCCGAGCCATGCGACCACTGCTCGGTCGGAGCCCGATGCGCGGACTGTCCGCGGAGGCCCTGGTGGCTGACTTCCTTGTTCACTCGGAGGGCGATTTCAAACCGCCCTTCTCCCAAATCTTCCCAAATTGACGCCAAATCAAAATCCCTTGAACCCAACTTGGAGCAATGATCACAAGGTATTGAAGACTATCCCCAAAAATCATCCCTCAAATCAACTCAATCACTGGGAAATCAAAAGGGAAGGAGTATGAACCAAAAGCGCCACAAAATGAAAATCAACCAGATCTCACTTGTTCATGAGGAGTTTAGATGAATTCCTTCGGTGGAAGTGATCTCCTCACTATAAAGAACAATTTGATTCAAACGATTTTAAAAAGACCCATAGAGAGGGAGATCGAGTGACGGGAAAATCGCGGAAAATGAAGAACGCGAAGAACAGAAAAACGTGAATCAAGACATCGATCTGCAACCGTGTGGCTACCACACTCTACACACATGATTTACGTCTCACTTCCTCAAAATCTCAAGTACACAGAGGTATGGTTTCTCTGCGGATCTCAGTTGCTACAGCAGGATTGGGAAGCAGGAAACCGTAAAGGCATAGAGCAAGATGAGTGGATAGGATTGAGGTGGTGTCTCCCTCTACTTATCCTAATTCTAATTCCCACTCTTACCCCTAACTAATACACGAACCATCTAACCCTAGGGTTATTCTGGACCAACTCATGGTAGGTGGTGATCCGACGGCCACGCCCCACAACTGGTAGCATACCTCGATGCAACCTCACCGATTGCCACCACGTGCCCCACCTCTCTGCTTGTCCTTTTCCCGACTCGCCCCCGGTTTTGAGCCCAAACCGGGAAACCAGCCTTCACGACCAACCCCGTTTTTGAGGCCCAAACGGGAAACCAGCTGTCCATCGCCTGAGTTTTGTGGCCCCAAACTCAGAAACCCGCCAGCGCCCAGGTTTTTGAGGCCCAAACCTGAAAACCGTCCACTCGGTGGTTTTTCTATGGCTCAGCCACCAAACCAAGCCGAAGAGGGGAGTCCACCTCCGTGCACCCTGCTACGACACGTGTCCCCAGTCCCGACCCGAGCAACACCGTGCCCGCAAGTCTTTGCTCGTTGTCTGTCCCAGGCTGTCAGCCACCACAGCTGATCCTCAGGCCACCGGTCCCTCAGTCCAAGCCTCACGTCTTCCCTTTACCGCTCTCGGTCCAGCGCACGAACGTCTCTACTTGACCTTCACCTTGCCTTGATCACTGTATTCCGTGCTCGACGCTGCACAACCAAGCCAAAGAACATGTGCATTATCCCAGTTGACAATCACTCATCACTCGAGACTCGGCATACACCCATGTATCCGCAGTAAGGGAGTTGGGCTTCATGCATGGCTTCAGCTTCAACTGCCGCCTCCTGTGAGCAAGGGTGGAGAACGCCGCATATACCTTTTTGCTATCCAGATGTAGGATATTATAGAGATCCCTCTACCGAGCATTCAAGGCTCTTCTATCTCATCATAGGACGACCTTGATTTATTTAGTTCCCTCACGTTTCCCGTGGAAAATATGATACCTGGAATACTCCCGGTGAAGGCTACATTGACAACCGTACGCTTGCAGTTTACCCGATTGCCACATTAGGTGTCAACAAGCTTTCTGGCGCCGTTGCCGGGGAGCGGTAGCTGTCTAATTAGAATATAGTCGCTCGATTTATATTGTTTGATCAAAACACTCTCACTTCTTTACCACTATGGATCAAACACATATCTGTAATTTGCTGCTCTAGTTGGCGCTATCTGGGCCGCCCCTAGATCATCTAAACCATTCTGGCTGTTCTTTATGAGCTTCACCCAATCTCATAGCGATGGTTCAGAAAAGAAAAGCTTTTCTGGAGACGATCAACAAAACCCTACCGAATCTATGCGACTTCGAACAATTATGTTCGTGCATCCATACCAAGGGATGAGGCCAGATACCCTTAAGTGGAGCTATTCCGTTTTTCTTGGACGGGAGTAGCCAAACGATGGTATTTCTCCATGTAGAAAGTGTAGACGGTGAATGGAGAAGCTGCACATCCAAGTTTTGTCTAACATTCTTCCCCATTTCACAGTGCACTCATCTCCGACTAATTCCTAAGCTTCAAACAAGAAGAGAAGGAATCTCTAGGTGCGGCCTGGGCTCGTTTCACCGATGTCACCCATTCGGGTCCTGATCTAGGAAAACTCAGCCAACACTATTGCAACTTTCTATACTGGCCTTAGACAAGACTCTAAGCTATTCCTTGACTTAGCGTCGAGGGGTGCGTTCTTACATCTCCCCATTAGCGAAGGGCGAAGTGTTCTTGCTAAAGTTCCGAGACACACTCCCTACACAATGTTTATGATGAAGCCCCCGTAGAGGAAGAATCCATTCCTAAGGTAGAAATAAAATCCCAATAACATTCCTAAGGTAGAAATAGAAACCCCAATAAGAGCCCACTATCGATCCTGAACCATAAACCTGTGTGCCGGCTGAAGAAGAGACGTCCACAAGAATTGGGTTCCCTTTTGTTGTTGAGACGACCTATTTCTCCGACTATGGAAACGCCTTAGCTATCCGGTGCAAAGGAAATCCGCTCTCCGAAAGCCCCAAACCAACACATCCCAACTCTGCTTGAGGAACACTACCTCAGGAGACTGTTCAAGAGCTTCGGTTCGATTTTGAGCGATAATGGCTTAGAGGCCGAAGCTTCATCCGATGTAATCCAATACACCGCGCCCCCTTCTAGCATCCCATGCACCATAAACCACATAGAATTAGACGCGTTTGTATAATCCCTCTGTGGGTAGAAGAATTTTGTCTAGATCTCTGTGTAGTGTCTCCTAGGAAAGAACCACAGTTTCCAACCAGAAAGTACTAAAACCGCATTCTGGACAGCTATTGAGAGCTGCGGGGGGGACTGGCAGGGTAAGGTGTGTGGGAGAGAACGGGGGACGGGAGATGAGTGTGGGGAGGGTGGTGGTGTGGAATAGAAAAGGAATAACGGAAAATGATGCGGGGGGAGGAGGAGAGTGAAGTGTGGCGGCTAAAGAGGAAAGAGAGGAAGGGAAGAAAGCCGAGGAGAAGGATGTAGTATGGATATGGATATAAAAGCGGAGAGGAGGGGTGAAGCAAAGAGTAGGTGGGATGGAATGGTGGAGGAGATTAGGTATGGCTACGAAGGCATAAAAATAGAAAAGATGAAAGTATGGAGGTAAGAAAGAAGAGGAATCGTGAGAGGGGTTCTGAGGTGTAGCAAGGAGGTTGGAACGAAGGGAGGGATACTAGAGGGGGGGGCAAGGAAGTTTGGAAATGGGAAAGAAAAATAGGGGGAACAAGGGGTGTTGAATCGCTGTCGTAACTGGTATGGAGGGGCGAGTTGGGGGGTGTTCAGAAAAGTAAGAGGTGAGTGAAATTAGAGGTGAGGCAGGAGGCGGGGGGGAACAATGTTAGGGGGATGGAAGGGGGGGCGATAAAGCGAACGGTGGGGGGGATGATGGAGGGATAAGGACGGGAGCCATGCGCAATTGTAGACTGGAAAATAGTGGAAATAAGAGGTTTGAAAAGATGCAGACTGAAGAAGATTAAAAAGGTGGGTAGAGGAACAAGAATGTATAGTAAAGGGCAAGAGTAGAAAAAAAAAGAGAATGAGAAGTGGGATAGTAAGAGAGGGGAGAGGATGCAAGGATGAGGGGGGGGTGTGAGAGAGAAGGGTGGGGGGCGAGGGGGTCTAGGAGTAGACGTTGGGGAGAGGATAGGAGTGGGGATTATGGGGAGAGGTAGGGGGTAGGGTTAGGAAGGGAAAGGGAAGAGGAGTGGATGGGTGGGGGGTAGTATATTGTGGAAACGGGGAGGGTGGCAGGTTGAGATAAGTGAGGCAGGGGTGAGATAGGGGGAAACTGTAGTTAAGAGAAGAGGGTCGAAGTAAGCTGCTGGATGGAGTTAGAAGGTAACGAAGCAGGCTGGGAAGATGGTGGGAGGGAGGTGAAAAAAGAGGGAGGTGGGTAGATACCGGAGACGAGAGGGAGGAGGGGGAGAGTGGGATGAGGGGGAGTAGATGAGGGAAGTGTTGAAAAGGGAAGACGATGGCAGAGGGGGAGATAAAGGTCGACTAGCCGGGGATGAGGAGGGGGGCTCGGGAGGTGTGGAGAGAGTGACGAAGAGAGGAAGAGGTGAAAACAAATATTGGAAGATCAAGTGGGGATTGGTGGTGTGGGTAGTAGGGTGGAGGAAGAAAGACGTGAAGGAGCGGTACCACGAAGAGGGGGGTGAGGAACTACTCGACACACGCCTGCCTGGCTCCCTGTGGCCACGTACCCCCTTCTCGGCTCCATCCAACATCCTCTGAATTTCTTCATTTTGACATAAAGAATCCGATGTGCTAATTGGACACCGCTCTTGAAACTCATTAACGGTATCATGACGGGCTCTCCATGGACCCGTCTAGGGTCAACTCTAGAGCTTTCAATTCTCTAAACACCTCCCAAAACTCCAAGATAAACCTATCTTGGAGCCTGATCAATGAGGAAATGATGGCCTACATCTCTCTAGAGGAGAACAACCCATTTTAGAAGACGATACTAAGATTTCATTCTGATAATCTGACCTAACCCCATAGATCTGGAGAGACATCGGTACACCGAAACCCTCCAAAGACTCAAACCTCTTTCTGCCGACCTGAGGATATGTTTCCTTAACAATGCCGGAGACCCCCGAATCATTAGTGACAACTTTCCACGGAGGAACCAGTAAGGTTGCTCACTGTCTTAGAAAAGCATAGATCTTGTTAGGCTATTCTCTCCAAGCATCTTAAGGGAATTAGTGCCGCTCTCTGTACCCATCACATACCTATTGAGCCGTATGCCACACCTCGAGAGAACCTCAAAGATGTTGAATAATGCCTGAGAGAGGTAGTGAAGACAGAAGTTCTAAAACTCTACATGCGGCAATAAGTTCCCCTGTTTCCAAATAAGCGTGAATGACGCCCTGACAGTTTGTGCCTAAGAAGGAGGAATGACATTCGTTCAAAATGATAAAAAATGAACTGATCCCTAACGCACCGTCACTGGAGTGGCGAATAGTGCCTAGATTATTGAAAACCCAACACGGCCACAAAGAAAGATCACTTCCCGTTGCCATTCAATGTATGAGATGTTTTGGAGCGGTTATCGAACACACTTCTTTGTTTCCTTGATGGTTTCTTCGCTACCATCAAATTCCCATCAATCCTGATTATCAGTAGACGACCTTCACATCCCCTAATGGGACTTATGCTACGACCATTTCGTTCGTCTATTGCACCGCCCCAGCCCCTTTCCAAAGTGCCTGATGTCCATCTTTCTCCGATATATTGAAGAAATCCATGGAGGTCCATGATTTCTTCAATCATATCGGAGAAGATGGACATCAGGCACCTTTGGAAAGAGGCTGGGGCGTTGCATAGACCGAAAGACATGTGTCGGTATGCATACGTCCCATAGGGGCATGTGAAGGTAGTCTTACTTTGATCATCAGGATGGATGGGAATTTGATGGTAGCCCGAATAACCATCAAGGAAACAAAAGAAAGTGTGTTTCGATAACCGCTCCAACATCTCATCATTGAATGGCAACGGGAAGTGATCTTTCTTTGTGGCCTTGTTGTGTTTTCAATAATCTATGCACATTCGCCATCCAGTGACGGTGCGTTGAGGGATCAGTTCATTTTTCTCATTTTGAACGACTGTCATTCCTCCTTTCTTAGGCACAACTTGTACAGGGCTCATTCATTCGCTATTTGGAACAGGGTAAATTATGCCCGCATGTAAGAGTTTTAGAACTTCTTTCTTCACTACCTCTCTCATGGCATTATTCAATCATCTTTGAGGTTCTCTCGAGGGTGTGGCATCCGGCTCAATAGGTATGTGATGGGTACAGAGAGCGGCACTAATTCCCTTAAGATCTTGGAGAGAATAGCCTAACACAGATCTATGCTTTTCTAAGACAGTGAGCAACTTACTGGTTTCCTCCGTGGAAAGTTTGTCACTAATGATTACGGGGGTCTCACGGTCATTGTTAAGGAAAGCATATCTCAGGTCGGCAGAAAGAGGTTTGAGTTCTTTGGAGGGTTTCGGTGGTACCGATGTCTCCTCCAGATCTATGGGGTCTAGGTCAGATTCCTCCTGGATGAACTCTTCGTCATCGTCTTCTAAATCGGGTTGTTCTTCCTCTAGAAGAGATGTAGCCATCATTTCCTCCATTGGATCAGGCTCCAAGATAGGTTCTATCTTGGAGTTTATGGAGGTGGTTAGCAGAATTGAAAGCTCTAGATTTGACCCTAGACGTCCATGGAGATGCCCGTCATGATACCCGTTAATGAGTTTCAAGAGCAGGTGTCCAATTAGCACATCGAATTCCTTTATGTCAAAAATGAAGAAATTCAAGAGGATGTTGATTCTGCTAATTGTGGTTGTGATGATTTGTGCGATCCCGCAGCTCTCAACTAGCTGTCCAGAATGCAGTTTTAGGTACTTTCTGGTTGGAACTAGTGGTTCTTCTCCTAGGAGAGCACTACACAGAGATCTAGACAAAATTCTTACTCCCACAGAGGGATTATACAACGCGTCTAATTCTATGTGGTTTATGGTGCATGGGATGCTAGAAGGGGGCGCGTGTATTTGGATTACATCGGATGAAGCTTCGGCCTCCTTAAGCCATTCATCGCTCAAAATCGACGAAAGCTCTTGAACAGTCTCCTTGAGGTAGTGTTCCTCAAGCAGAGTTGGGATGTGTTGGTTTGGGGCTTTCGGAGCAGCGGATTTCCTTTGCACCGGATAGTCTAAGGCGTTTCCATAGTCGGAGAATAGGTCGTCCTCAACAACAAAAGGGAAACCCAATTCTTGTGACGTCTCTTCTTCAGCCGGCACACAGGTTTCTGGTTCAGGATCGATAGTGGGCTCTACTATTGGGGTTTCTATTTCTACCTTAGGAATACTATTGGGATTTCTATTTCTACCTTAGGAATGGATTCTTCCTCTACGGGGGCTTCATCATAAACATTAGTGTAGGGAGTGTTCTCGAGAACTTTAGCAAGAACACTTCGCCCTTCGCTAATGGGGAGATGTAAGAACGCACCCCTCGACGCTAAGTCAAGGAATAGCTTAGAGTCTTGTCTAAGGCCAGTATAGAAATGTTGCAATAGTGTTGGCTGAGTTATTCCTAGATCAGGACCCGAATGGGTGACATCGGTGAAACGAGCCCAGGCCGCACCTAGAGATTCCTTCTCTTCTTGTTTGAAGCTTAGGATATCTAGTCGGAGATGAGTGACTCGTGAAATGGGGAAGAATGTTAGACAAAACTTGGATTGCAGCTTCTCCCATTCACCGTCTACACTTTCTACATGGCGAGAATACCATCGTTTGGCTACTCCCGTCCAAGAAAACAGGAATAGCTTCCACTTAAGGGTATCTGGCCTCATCCCTTGGATATGGATGCACGAACATAATTGTTCGAAGTCGCATAGATGCGTGTATGGGTTTTGTTGATCGTCTCCAGAAAAGGCTTTTTCCTGAACCATCGCTATGAGACTTGGGTGAAGCTCATAACGAACAGCCAGAATGGCTTTAGATGATCTAGGCGGCTCCAGACTAGCGCCCA
Source organism: Coix lacryma-jobi var. lacryma-jobi (assembly GCA_009763385.1). Classification (NCBI taxonomy): domain Eukaryota; kingdom Viridiplantae; phylum Streptophyta; class Magnoliopsida; order Poales; family Poaceae; genus Coix; species Coix lacryma-jobi. The sequence continues at coordinate 83,371,004 of CM019826.1, read as the reverse complement.
CTAGAGCAGCAAATTCAAAGATATGTGTTTGATCCATAGTGGTAAAGAAGTGAGAGTGTTTTGATCAAACAATATAACTCGAGCGACTATATTCTAATTAAGACAGCTACCGCTCCCCGGCAACGGCGCCAGAAAGCTTGTTGACACCTAATGTGGCAATCGGGTAAACTGCAAGCGTACGGTTGTCAATGTAGCCTTCACCGGGAGTATTCCAGGTATCATATTTTCCACGGGAAACGTGAAGTGAACTAACTAGA
>CM019826.1:83338795-83370247 GCA_009763385.1 Coix lacryma-jobi var. lacryma-jobi | reverse complement strand
CCAATTAAAATTAAAAACGAAAATAAAAACATATTTGCATCAGAGACCCCTGGATCTGCACAAATCAACCAAGGACTAGTTAGTAAATCTAACGAGTCATTACATATTAACAAAAAAGACCAACGAAGAGTTTCAGCGTCGATTTCTACCCTTTCACCATGGATTTGCCGTAGAACAGAGACGATGGCGGAGATGGAGACCGAGCTCTGGCAGGAAGGAGAGGGGGATGGCGCTAGGGTTTGGGCTGGGGCTGGCCGGCTGCTGCTGTGGCGTTGGAGGGGAGGCAGGGTCGCAGCCTGGCACTCCCGGCGGCCGGGCCGCGGCAGCGCCCGCCCGGGGTCGCGGCCTCGCGCGCCCGCGGCTCCGCGGCAGCGGTTCTGCCCGGCGTGGCCTGGCAGCAGAGGGGCCAGGCAGAGAGAGGACGCCCGCTGCTGCTCGCCCTTGGAGAGAAGAAGGGGGGAGCCAGGAGGGGAGGGCAGCTGCTCGGCGGAGCTCCTGCTCGCTCTGCCGCCATGGAGGAGAACGACAGAAGGAGAGAGCGAGAGGGAGGAGCTCGGGCTCGCTCTCCTTCTTTCTTTTTTTTTTGCGTGAAGGCTGAAGGGGGGAGGAGACCGGTGAGAAGGCCGGCCTCGGCCTTTTATTGACGCAAGAGCTCGACATTTTTTTTTATAATTTCTTTCCCAAAATGGCAAGTTTCCGGAAATTTTTGGTCAAATTCCAAAATTGCAAACACTGCTCAAACGGACTCCGATTTCGACGAAACTAATTTTGTTGTCGCCGTCTCGGCGAGTACTCCGACTTTCGTTAAAGGCGCTTGGTCAGATTCCCAACGGTTTGCCCGGTAACGATCGTCGACGGCAGCTTCGCGGCGACCGAAATTTCAAATTTCGCAGTACAGACTTAGCCATTTCCTGAACCTGAAAACTGCGTTGTACTCTATCTTGCGACCTCGTTTTCACCATTTTCGGCACCGATCCAGGTCTCGGCCATAAAACGAAATTTGTACCTCTCGAACTGTACTACAACTTTCATTTAAGGCGCGCCGACATGCGAACACCCGAAAGTACCGTTCAACGCCGGTCAAAGTAATCACCCGGTAGAATCCGAATTAGGTTTTCTCACCGGTCGGAACATTTTCTGGCCATCTGCTCAACTCGAAACTTTCATAACTTTTGACCGTGAGTTCATATATAGCTGATTGGGCATTACTGCAACACTTGGTTGAACCCGAATGATTTTCTTCCGTTAATCAGTCAGCACTGTCAAAGCTGCGACTCGTCATTTCATGTGACTTTTTGATTCCAAACTTCACGAAACTTTTTCACGAGTTACTATAGACAGGAATGGAGGTGGGTCATATGAAAAATTCAGGTTTGGCATAAATCCTGAATATTCCTAAATTAGCAATCATTATCAACCGGCTCGGTTAATTATTTTCCCGAATAAATCAAACGGAGGTTCTGTCTGCGAGATTGGTCGTGGCACTTCGGTCATCACTGATTAACCTTGAATTTAGTTCTCCATCGTCGCTTGATATACCAGGTCTGTGCTGAACTGACCGCTAAACTGACGGCGAACACCTGGGGTGTTACACAATGGTTTTTCTCTGGCTCAATCATCAAACTGACGCTGTAGAGGGGATGCACCGCCCGTGCACCCCGTCCACCGACACGTGTCCCCAGGTCTTCGACCCGAGCAACACCGTGCCCTTCAAGTCTCCGCTCGTCGCTGTCCCAGGTTGTCAGCCACCACAGCTGATCCTCAGGCCACCGGTCCCTCAGTCCAAGCCTCACGTCCGCCCTTCACCGCTCCCGGTCTGTTGGCACGACACATCTCTACTTGACCTTCACCTTGCCTTTGATCACTGTCTCTGTGCTCGACACCTGCACAACACAAGCCAAATAACATGCGCATCAAACCATTTGACAATCACTCATCACTCGAGACCCGGCATACACCCATGTATCCGCAATCTCCCCCTTGATGAGTGCATTGTCAACTACCAACACAAATCATAATGGAATAGAAGAAGGAAGAAGAAGGAGAGAGAACTCGACCAAATGACCCAAAAGCATAGCAAAGCCGAAAAAGGTCAAGTGGAAAGAACAAGACAACTTGGTCCCCAAAGACATAGGCAACGGCTCAACGCAACCAAGCAAAGCAAAGCTAGCCCTCAAGAAGAGGTAGAACAGGCTCAACACCGCTAGCAGGAAAGCTCGATACCAATCGAAAAATCAATTGAAATTCAAGCCAAAATAGAGCTAGCCCTCAAGAAGGGGCAGAACGGGCTCAACACCGCTAGCGAGAAAGCTCAATACTAACTGAAGAGCAGAAAAGCTCGATACCAATTGAGAATCACACTCACAAAGCAAAACTACTAGTCCCTCAAGATAGAGGCACAGAGGCTCAACACAACTAGCATAGAAATCGCTCCAAACCAATTGAAAAACCTTCATCAAACAAGCAAACTCCCCCTCCAAAAGTGCACACAACTAGGACATGATTTGTCAATTTTCTCCCCCTTGGTTGATAATGCACTATCAAGCAGATTTCTTCCCTTTCAAAATGCATATGAGTCAAAATGCAAGTTAGCAGCTTCATGAATATAGTCGATAGAATGAAAAGATGCTCTACAAAGTTCTGATCCGATGACTCAACAACAAGCATACATGCCAGCAAAGGCTCAAACTGATCACCAAATATGAAATATGAAACATATGAGCAAAGTGAGCAGTTTTAGCCATTCAGAAAAAGGATGTTCACCACGAAAATAGCACTAAACATGTATAGACAGGAAATCAAACAAGTGCTAAACATGTATACAAGGTGAACTACCTCTAGCAAAGTTCAATCATCATGCTATAGAATGAAACATAGACTTGTGATTTCAGATTTTAATCAGAGTTGCAGCGGTGAAATTACGCAAGTTCAAAATTCAGCATGTGATTGCGAGAGGTTGAAGACTTGTCATTGCCTAACTTTTCAACCGAGCTAAGCCTATGCATAAGCAATCAGAAGCTTAAAGCGTCGGTTTCGGTCATACACTACACGACTCAAGTTTAACTCAAAGTGCAGTGAGAAACAGTCTCGATACCATGTTGTGTTGACAAGCAATCCCATCTCGATCTTTCCAATTCACTTAACTTGGTTCAATTTTATGACAGAATATGAACATACCAAGCAAGTGAAAGACTCAGAACTAGAGACATAGCAACCTAGCATATATGAAAAGCACAAGTGAATTCAACACATTCTACACATGCTAGTTGCATATCTCAATGGTGAACAATTTCCAGTTTTATGTTCATTAAGCAAGTTCACCATTCATAAAATAGCTCAGCTCACAACATGTATTAGTGATCAGAAAGAGCATAAGCTACAAGTATCATCATATAGCATCAGAACATACTAGATAGAGCATAATCACATTCTAAAGATTATATACATGAAGCTCAGAAAGTAAAGATGCATGATGAAATGCAAAGACTAACCTACCAACGATGAAAAAAAATGAAAGAAAAGAAGTCAGTCTATAATACAATAACCAAAATGTTTCCCCCATCTAAAAGGGGAAACACACACCAAGCTCACCTCTCAACCTAGCAAAAGTTGATTGGTCCAAAGGCTTGGTAAAAATATCTGCCAACTGATGATGAGTATCGACATGGCGAAGGTCGATATCACCCTTCTCATAGTGGTCTCGCAAGAAATGAAAACGCACATCAATGTGTTTGGTCTTAGAATGCAACACGGGGTTCTTAGCAACGCTAATAGCACTCGTGTTTGCTATTGTCGCCGAAGGTGATAAACTCCTTTCCGGCAACTGGACTAAGACTGGAGAACCACTTGGCGTTTTCGGTCATATGCCTTGAGCACCCGAAATCCACCAACCAAACGTTCTCCAATCGTTTTACCTACATCAATAAAAAGACATAGGGTGAGCATACGGTCTAACACTGGGGTGAGTAAAATGGGAATTATACTAGTGTTGGGCCGGCTGCTCAAAAGAACCGGTTAGTAGCAAAACCATTCCTAGCACGCCTACGGGGAAAGCGATCACCACGCTGAGGAAAACGTGATCCGCTAAGGGAAGAGCGTCCATCGCGATACTCAAAATGCGGTGGAGGGTAGTGCTCAACTACAAAGCCACCGCCACGGGGTCCATAGCCCACAAATGCAGGCTCCCGTCGGGCACGTCCTCCTTGCTGCCTAGGACCTTGAGGCATTGGACCTCTAGTCCTAGCAGCTCTCCTCTGAACATTCGGCACATGTACATCATGGAAAGGATGGTACATGTTCGTGTTGTTCATCTCCTTTGCACGACGTTCCTCTCTCTTACGCCGAAAGCAAAACTCCCTCAAATGTCCATCTCTCCCACAGTGCTCACAATGGTACCTCACCGCTCTCATAGGGGGTTGTTGGTACTCACGGTAGTGGGTGTGGATCACTTTGCCTTTCTGTGGCATGAGCTCCTCTTGGATAGGTGGCATGGTGTCTAGCTTGTTGTTGAGGTGGTTTGGTTTTGGAGCCCATGTCTGTTTCTTGGGTGGAGCTCTCGGAGGTTCAACAAACACCTCATCCTTGGTGTTAGGCTTAAGAGGCTCTTTGGGTGGAATTTTGGTCAGCTTGGGAGTAGTGGTGGAGTTGGGCTTCTCACTCGGGTTCAAACCACTCGACTCTCCAATCTTACCAAACGTCGAAGCACACTCAATACCCTGAGCAAAACCTACACCTGGATCTCCTGCAACACACTTGGATTGGGCAATCATCATCCCAAGCTGCGGCTCACCACAAGACACCCATGACAAGATGGTCCGAAGGTATGTGTTTTCTTCCTTGGTTTGCATCTTGTCATGCTTCACATTGGCTATCTCCATCTCCAAGCCCTCACACAAAGCACACCTAGCCACACAAGTGCTACCCGAGCTGGCCTTCTCAAGAGACACAATCTTTGCCTGCACAAGACTTGCACGCACCCAACAAAACGGGTCTAGCCCGAAGCTCATCCACCTCTTCAACCAAAGCAGCATACTTACCTCTCAAAGTGAGAAGGTCAATCATGTGCTTGGTGCACATCTCGCACTCATCCTCCTCAGAGACAACTACGGTGGACTTGGCAAACTCAAGCTCCTTCACCGTATCCTCCCACTTCTGCCTAAACTCCTTCCGCTCTCTAGCAGCACGCCTAAGCAGCTTATCTTGACTAAAAAGGGCAGCAGTAAGTTTCTCGACCTCAGCAGAAAGCTCATCAGGGGTCTGAGATACCTGGGAGGTGTCATTGTCATCGTCGTCGTTCCGATGGATCTCCTCCAGCTGGTTGTCAACCTCCTTGCCGAGGGCCATGGTGCAAAAGCCCTCGTTGTCGGTGAAGAAGCAGAGGCCGGTGAGCTTGTCCTCGATCTTCTTCTTCTTCTCGGACTCGTCGTCGCTTGAAGAAGTGGAGTCATCATCCGAGTCGTCGACGCCGCTGAGAGTGGCGAAGAAAGCACGCTGCTCAGCCTGGGCTCACTCCATGTACTTCTTCTTGATGTACTCCTTGTTGAAGCCGCCCTTCCGCTTGTGCTTGGGAGGAACGTGCTTCTCCTTGTGCCAGCCGTAGTCGTACTTGTGGCCACGATCGCCCTTGCCCACCACTTGCTTGTTCTTCTTTGGGCAGTTGGCGATGAAGTGGTCCGGATCGCCACACTCGAAACACCCAGCGCGTCCCCTCCACGACGTCGATTCATGCGGTTGTTGTGGAACCGCGAGAACCGGTTGGCAAGTAAAGCCAACTCGTCGTCTCCCTTGAACTCCAGCTGCTGCTCTATGACAGAAAGAAGAGAAGACAAGGCAAAGCCTCTAGAGGGGTTAGCAGAAGAGCCAGAAAGCAAAGCCATCGACGGGCCAGAAGGATTTTCATAAGAAGCCCTCGCCATGGCATCAATCTCACTGGACTTGAGCTTACTGAAGAGCTCATCGCACGTGAGGGTCTCATAGTTAGATGATTCGATGATCGCCTGGACCTTTGAGTCCCACACCGACCGATCGAGAGTATGCAAAAGCTTGAGAGCCCTCTCATGATCGTTGAAAGGAAAAAGGTCCCTGTTCGCTCTCATCCTGTTGACAATCACTTGAAAGCGAGCGAATAAACTTTCTATGCTCTCTCCAGGCATGTGTCAAAAGTTCTCATACTCCCGCTTGTCCGACTCGTAGAGACGGGATTTGACTTGAGAAGTTCCCTTATGGAAACGCATGAGGGTCGCCCAAATCTCACGAGTCGTGGGGAGATGAGAAATGCGATCAAACTCAGACACACTCAAACAGGAAAAAAGAGCATTACGGGCTCGGCTATTGGCATCGTGCTCATCGATCTGCAGCTGAGTCACATGAGCAGCCAAGACCATGTAATCATCCTTGTTGCAAATCAACCAGACAGAAGCACCCATGCTCTGAAGATAGGCCGACATGCGTATCTTCCAATACGCATAGTTTGTCCATCGAAAAACGGCGGTTTGCCCACGCCGCGATCCATGTCGCCTTCGGTGGATCTGGCACCGGCTAAGGTGGAAGATCCTTAACCCGCTCCGATACCAATTGAAGGACCGAGAATGCAAAAGCAAGGTGACCAGAGGGGTGGTGATTGGGAGCTGTTGGCACCAAAAGTGACGCACTGTACCAATCACACAGCAAGCCAGAGAAGCTGGCTTCAAATGTGGCCCGGGTGCTCAGAAGTCCGGTGCGTGCCAGTCAGTTTGCCCTGCAACTAACAAGGGAGATAAACTGTTAAACACAAAGCTGGAACGTGCCGGGTATGACCAGACAGTTCCAAGATGTACGGCCCTGAAGCCACTTACGACGATGTGACGGAACGACCCTAATCCCATGGCCCACGTGTTCCTGTCAACCTCTGACAGCCGAACCCATGTTCCATGTGATTAAGACCCGTTCGCCACCGGGCTACATCAGTGCCCAATGTCCGCAGGATCATCTCACAATTCGGTTACAGCATTGCATACTTTTACAAATAACATCGGAATAAAGAGCGGAAGACTTAAATAACAATAGTTTTACAAACCGAGGTTTTAAATGAGGTAAGGAGTACGATTATTACAAACCATTGTTCGGGAATTTCAAAGTAGACAACGTAGCGGGAACATTAACATAACGATACATGTAACACCCAGCCCGAGGGTGCACATTTACTCATCGGCCTCATCGGCCTCTTCCTGGATGAAGGTCACGCAACAGGGTGCGAGACACATCGGGGTCTCAGGCATACCTGCAACATGGGTAACAAACCCTGAGTACTGGGGTACTCAACAAGACTTACCCGACTAAAGAAAAAGGGAGAAGACTCAGGAATGAGAGGCTTAGGGTAGTCAAGGTAAGGCTTAAGCAAGATCAAGTATTTTGCAGAAAAGCATTTTTTTTGTAAACCTTATTTTATTTTTGAAAGATTCAGTATTTCTCAATTCTTCATCATTCATGATTCATTTTACATTTCAAAACATTCCTAGTTGAGAACCACTCTCCGTTGACAGTCAGTGGACCAAGTCTCCATAACCGAGGAGCAACGTTAATCCGGATAAATAATACTCAGCTGAGGGTCCCTATCCACACTGCATATGTAGCACCCAAGCTTGCATATGCCAACTCGTCTACCACGATTCCTCCAATATTGGGCCCGGTCCTACGCCACCCGGAAGTACAGTACACCACTCCAATTCGGGACTTTAACCCTCCAATTTTCCGCCAGCGACAAGTACCTTGGGACTCTAACCCAAGAGTACAGGTCCTGACACGTGGGTACATGCTACTTCCGCCATCTCTCCACTCCCAGTGCGCGGTTGTCGGTCCAATAAAGGATTCCTCGGAGCCAGAGCTTTCCGAAGTATGTGAATAGTTACAAGTCTTGACCAGCAGGCCCCCATACGGATGGTCCCTAATTTTCCAGCCAGAACTACACCTTGGTTATATCTCACCCAAGCGTAATAGTCCTGTCAGTTTTTCAACCCTGTCCCGGTCGGTGTCAACTGTTGAGTCCCGGACTACAACATGACGGCACCGTACGCGCGGACAACCTCTTCTCGACAATGACCACATGCTAGCTAGGCAAGCAGTCATCGAACGGGAAGTAAAGCCAAATTCCCATAAAAGATTCTTTCAGTGATCACACTTTTGAAAATGACATTTTATTGCAAAGTCTAATTCAATAAGCATTGCTAAGCATTTTTCAAATACTTTTGAAAAGCAGGTATCGGGTGTATCAGTGGTCAAGGTGGATAATGCATCAGATAGGATATCACTCAACTCCTATAAACCTAATGCAGTAGTTTACTCAAAAGCATTTAAGGAAATCATTTTATAAAATCAAGGAAAGGGTTAAATGCACCGGGGCTTGCCTTGAAGAGCAAAGAGGGCAGGCTCGAGGGCGGCAGGGCAGGTGTCGGAGCTCGGGGTAGCCTCGGGGATAGGTTCGTCAGCGGCTGCCTCGATCTTGACGCCTTCTCCTTCGGTCACTAAACGGATGCAATGATGTATGCTTATGAGGATGCTCACATGAACAATGCAACACAGGACAAAGCACTGCTCCTAGAGTATAACTTTCTAACAAGGGAGTAACTTCTAGGGTAGACACAAGGTTACCTATCTTTTATCTTTAAGCAAGATTAGTTAAACCTATTAAGCATTATTGATCTAACCTAAGCATAGACTAAGGTATGACATCACAAACATCATAGACCAGAAGGGTGGGGGTCTATGAACAGCAAACAATCCGAAAGTCACACACAAAGGCATACAACAGTAAAACCTAATTATTTTTCTATTTTAACTACCCAAAAGGTCATTTTACGAAGTTGCTCCAAACTTTGCCAAATTAAACTCATAGGTTCAAAATAGGTGACAAAACAAATTTCATAATTTATGGAACTATGCATGTTTTTCTAAAAATCTAAAACTATCCATTTATTAATTAAAGGAAGGATTATTCATTTTCTAATTGTTGCAGAAAAGTCAAGTTTCTTATTTTTATAAAATACTACATGGTATAAAGACTCAACTGTAAAATTCTCAGAATTTTTAGAGCAATACAGAAAATCATACAAAAAGATGAAATAGCAAGACTATTCATATTTTGAAAAGGAAAAGAGCACGGAGCTCGAGTCGGAGCGGGCTCGACGTCGAGGCTCGAGGCTCGGCTGAGAAAACAGAGGCTGGGCTCACCGAGGGTCAGAGGCAAGGCTCGGCGAGGCGGGTGGAAAAGAGGGCTCGACGGACGAGGCCTCGACGGGGTTCTCTTGCGGCAGACTTCTCGAGGGAGGCCTCGGCTTACTCGAGGCTTGCGGCTCGAGGGTAATGCGATTCGCCCGAGGCTGAGGGCGGGGCTCGGCTGCTTCGAGGGGCGGGGTTCGAGGGTGTGCTCGGGAACGTGCTCGAGGGAACGCTCGAGGCTTGGGGCTCGATACGGTCGAGGGTGCGGGTCGAGGAAGGAGACGACCGCGGCGGCACTTCGGCGATTCGGCGACCCTGTACACCAGGCACGGCCACCAGTAGCCGGTTAGGAGCGCAAGAAGGCAAGGAATGAAGATCAAAGATCAGAGGAAGGAGAGGTGGGGCGACGGCGGCGAATTCCGTCGACCCGAGCCGGTCGGTCTCTCACCGGTGCTGAGGAAGACAAGCTTGCACTCGGCGGTGGGAGGCGGTAGCGGTGGAATTGAGGAGCCGGGAAGCTTTGCGAGCTCAAAGCGGAGCTGCTGGGCTAGATGGTTTAGCGAGGGAGACACTGGATTGAGCTGGCGATGGTGGCGGAGGTGAGTGAAACTTCGGCAGTCCGGCGGTCCTTCTTATAGGCGCGGCCAGGGGCAGGTAAGGGCTGCGCGCGGGCGCGGACGAGCTCGGCCGCGTCGCGTGCTTGCAAAACTATGATGAAGAAGGACGGGCGTGCACTAAGGGACCGGACGTGAGCTCGCCGGTGACGGCCACGCGGCGGCGCTGTGCAGGGTACTGTAGGGGACGGGAGCGAAGGTCAACTGGCGCGCGTGCGGATAAGAATGATGGCGCTGTTCTGAGAACTGTAGGGGACAGGGTGGTCAGGCGGCTGCCAGACGCGTGGCGCAAGCGGCGCTGGCGCGCGGCCATGGCCGGGGCCCCCTAGCTGTAGGTTGAAGATGAACAGGGCTAGGTCTTAGGGTTTGACTATGGGCTGATTTCTGAATTTTGCAAAATATTCCCAAAACTTGAACTGCACGGGAAAAACTCAAAACACTAAAGTTGTGCAGAAAAAGGAGATCTACCACTTTGTCAAAAAGAACATTTTCAAAATCCAAATAGTTTTTGAACTACATTTGAAAACAGAAAAGGGGACACCTTTGAAATTTGAATAAATTCGAAATTACTTTGAATTTTTATACTGAAACTTGAAAATCTGCAAATATGAAATTTGTTCCTTTTATCAAAACCTACAACTTTGCTATAATACACTTTTCCAAAAACTCATTAGTTTTTAAGTTAATTTTGACAACTGAAAAGGGAACAAAAGTTGGGGTTTGAATGAATTTGAAATAACTCAAAACTTTGTACTGCAACTTGAAAATTTGTAAATACCAAAGTTGTTTCTCTTTGACAGATCTACAACTTTGCTTTTTGAACCAACCTCAAATTTTGAATAATTTTTTTAATTGCAAAAAGAGGGATAAAATTCAGGGTTTGGAAATCAGGGTTTTGAAAAGGAATTTGAAATCTGATTTTGATTTTTTTTTGAACTTTGGCCAACACAACAAAACTTCAAGACAACCAACTGAACAAGAATCACACAAGGCAAGGCACAGAGGTGAAATTACCATTTTGCCCTTATAGGAAGATTAAGGCTTTTAGGGTTTTCGAAAAGGGGATCACTACACACATAAGGGGACAAATGCACATGCATAAGGGAAACACACAAGTATGATGAGGATGATTATGACTAATGATGATGACATGTCAGGTTAATTACAGTTAAACACCAGAGGTGTTACAGCCTTCCCCCCTAAAAGAAATCTCGCCCCGAGATTCCACGTCTTAAGAAGGAAAAAGCAAAACCTTACATCTACAGAGATTCGAGAAAGTCGGGGTAGTTCTTTGCTAAGAAGTCTTCAGATTCCCAAGTAGCTTCTTCTTCAGAGTGTTGGTTCCACTGGATCTTGTACCATCTCGTGGTAGTCCTCCGGGTAACACGGTCCTTGTAATCCAACACGCGAACTGGATACTCAGTGTATGACAGATCTGGTTCTAGCTCCACGCCTTCAACTTCAACCACATGTTCAGGTACTCGGAGACACTTCTTGAGTTGGGAGACATGAAACACATTATGAACTGCTGAAAGATGATCGGGCAAACTTAGCTTGTAAGCGACCTTGCCACAACGATCCAGAATCTCAAAGGGACCAATGTAGCGGGGTGCTAGCTTTCCCTTGACTCCAAAACGAGTGACTCCTTTGGTGGGTGAGACCTTCAGGTACACAAAATCCCCGATCTCGAACTGCAGAGGTCGACGTCTCTTGTCAGCATAACTTTTCTGTCGAGACTGTGCAATCTTCATGTTCTCTTGTATATGTTTGACTTTCTCTTCCATATCTTTTACTAGGTCAACTCCAAAGAATTCCCTTTCTCCGGGTTCAGACCAATTGAGAGGTGTACGACAACGGTGGCCGTACAGTGCTTCAAAGGGTGCCATTTTGATGCTCTCTTGGTAACTGTTATTATATGAGAACTCTGCCAAGGGCAAATAGTCATCCCAAGTATCTGCGAAGGTGAGCACACATGCTCTCAACATATCCTCTAACACTTGGTTGACTCGCTCGGTTTGTCCATCTGTTTGCGGATGATATGCCGTACTATGCAAGAGCTTGGTTCCAAGTGAGGTATGGAACGCTTTCCAAAACTTTGCGACAAACTGGGTACCACGATCAGAGATAATGCTCTTGGGTATGCCATGGAGTTTCACTATGTGGTTCTTGTACAAAGTGGCATAAGTGGGGACGGTGTAACTAGTCTTCACTGGCAGGAAGTGAGCTTGCTTAGTGAGACGATCCACAATCACCCAAATGGAATCAAAACCTTTTGTGTCTTGGGTAATCCATTAATAAAGTCCATGCTGATATCGTCCCATTTCCAAGCAGGTACAGGTAAAGGTTGCAATTCTCCTCCGGGCTTCATGTGCACAGCTTTGACTTTCTGGCAGGTATCGCACTGAGCGACATACCGGGCGATCTCAATCTTCATCTTTGTCCACCAGAGTTGCTGCTTCAAATCCTGGTACATCTTGTTACTGCCGGGGTGAATGGAGAATCTAGTCAAATGTGCTTCATCAAGGATTAACTTTCTTAACTCAGGCACTTTAGGAACTACTAACCGATTCTTAAACCATACTACTCCTGCATCATCAATCCTGAAACAATCAGCCTTTCCGGATTGGACCTTTTCGATGATGTGCTTGATTCCAGGGTTAGCTTTTTGTGCAGCGATGATCTGCTCTCTGATAGGGGTTTCTATTCTGATATTATTTAGAGTTCCTTGTGGAATCATTTCAATATCCAACCTTTCCAGCTCATAACACAAAGAAGAATCATAGGGTTTCATCATCAGACAGTTGCAATAAGACTTGCGACTGAGTGCATCGGCGACCACATTCGCCTTACCTGGATGGTAATGCACTTCAAGATCATAGTCCTTAATTAACTCAAGCCATCTTCTCTGCCTCATATTCAGTTCCTCTTGAGTGAAGATATACTTCAGGCTTTTGTGATCAGTGTACACATTGCAGGTACTGCCCAACAAATAATGACGCCAGATCTTCAAGGCATGCACTACTGCTGCTAACTCAAGATCATGGGTTGGATAATTCTCCTCATGTCGCTTAAGCTGCCGGGAAGCATATGCGATCACTCGACCTTCTTGCATCAAAACACATCCCAAACCAGTACCAGATGCATCACAGTATACATCGAAGGGTTTCTCGATATCTGGTTGAGCTAGGACTGGTGATGTAGTTAACAGTTTCTTCAGAGTTTGAAAGGCTTGCTCACAGGCTGGTGACCAGACAAACTTCACAGAATTCTTTACTAACTCAGTGATAGGCTTGGCGATTCTTGAGAAATCTGGGATGAATCGACGATAATATCCTGCCATACCCATAAAACTGCGGACTTGATGAACAGTGGTAGGTGGCTTCCAATCCAGAATGTCTGCCACTTTACCAGGGTCAACTGACACACCTTCAGCGGAAAGGACATGACCAAGAAACTGAATTCGATCTAGCCAGAATTCACATTTACTGAACTTGGCATACAGCTGATGTTCTCTGAGACGGGATAGAACGATACGAAGATGTTCGGCATGATCTTCAGGGGTTTTCGAGTAGACAAGGATGTCGTCAATGAACACGACCACGAATTTATCAAGCTCTGGCATGAACACAGAGTTCATGAGGTACATGAAATGAGCTGGGGCATTGGTCAAACCGAAGGACATGACCAAGTACTCATATAGGCCGTATCTGGTGGTGAAAGCTGTTTTAGGAATATCTTCAGGACGAATCTTTATTTGGTGGTAGCCAGATCTGAGATCGATTTTGGAGAATACTTTGGCTCCAGCTAACTGGTCAAAGAGTAGATCAATACGAGGCAAGGGATATTTGTTTTTGATGGTGACCTCATTGAGTGGGCGATAATCCACGCACATTCTGAGAGTCTTGTCTTTCTTCTTTACAAAGATTGCAGGACAGCCCCAAGGAGACGAGCTTGGGCGAATGAAACCCTTGTCCAACAAATCTTGTAATTGAATTTTTAGTTCTGCCAACTCTCTGGGAGGCATTCAATAAGCTCTGCGGGATATAGGAGCAGTCCCGGGCTTTAGCTCTATGGCAAACTCAACATCACGGTCGGGAGGCAGACCGGGTAGATCTTCTGGAAAGACATCAGGGAACTCACAGACTACAGGGATGTCTCGGATCCCTTGATCATAGGTAGCATTTAGCTGTGTGGTTGCTGGTTTTTGAGGCATAGGAAGTTGGAGAAGGAGTTTGGAGGTACTGTTAGGAATGTCCACTCTCACAACTCTATTCAGGATGTCGATCATGGCTCTATACTGACACATCCAATTCATGCCTAGAATGACATCTATCTCCTGATCATGAAGCACTATCATGGTGGTGGGAAATACATGTTCCCCCAACCTTACTGGTATACTGCGAACCACTTCCTTAGTACTTATACGCCCTCCAGGCGAAAATATGCAGAAACTTTCTTTTAAATCCTCAATTGATATTTCATGCTTGATGACAAAAGTACGACTGATGAAGGAATGCGATGCACCAGAATCGAACAAGACGACTGCAGGATGATTGGCAACAGGAAACCTACCGATCATGACGGGCTCCCCTTCTGGTATATCGCTGACAGCGGTGTAGTAGACTTGCCCGTGCTTCTTGACAATCCTGCCTTTCTGAGCATGCTGCTGCTGTGCACGGTGCTGCTGCTGCTGTGGTCCTCCAGGACCCTTCTGCGCGTTCTGTGCATACTTCTTGGGTTTCGGACAATCACGAGACCAGTGGCCAAGTTGGCCGCAGTTGTAGCAGGGATGGTTATAGGCTGTTTGTGGGGTGGTGATACGAACACCTGGGGCGTTCGGCTGCGTGGCACTCTGCTGATTGGCGTTGTGGGTGGTAGCCGCAGTACGGACGACCACTTGCTGATGTGGGTAAGGTGGACGGTTGTGGTGGTGGCTGGGGTGATAGATGATCCTCTGGCGTTTGTGACCGCCAGAGAAGCTGCTTGACCCAGCTTTCTTCTTCTTCTTCTCTTCCTGATACTGGCGATTGCTTTCTTCAAAAGCAACAGCACGGTCAACGACATCATGATAGGATCCGTTTAGGTTGTTGGATAGACCTCTGCGAATCTTAGGGTGCAGACCCCTGAGGAAACAATCTCTCTTCTTTTCCTCTGTGTTGACATAGTCGGAGGCATACTGGCTCAGGTGGTTGAATTGTCCCACGTACGGCATAACGGTGGAATCTTTCTGTTGCAGGGCCAGGAATTGATCAAGCTTCATCTTCATTAATCCGGAAGGGATGTGATGAGCACGGAAAGCAGTTCGGAACTCTTCCCAGGTCAATTGATGACCTTCTGGCTGGGCAGCCAACAGGTTGGCGTACCAAGCGCTTGCGGGACCACGAAGCTGCTGTGAAGCAAACCGAGGCTTCTGGATTTCAGTGCATCGGATGAGACCAAACTTCTGCTCCATGGTGCGGAGCCAATCATCAGCTTCGAGGGGTTCATCGGCTCTGGTGAAAACCGGTGGACGGGTTTCAGTGAAATCCACATATGTACTCTCATGGTTGTTGTTGTCGCGGCGACCACGGTGACCATTGTTGTGCTGCCCCTGATTTTGAGCCATCAGGTTGGCAGCGGCGGCCAAGGCTGCAATGGCATCTGCCAGGGTAGCAGGAACTGGTGGAGGGTTTGGAAGGTTGGCATCATCGGAACCTCCAGCTCCAGAGCGGGTGTTCACAGGCATCTGTTAAACAACTTGGAACTTAGCATACAAAGATTAAGTTCTGAAACAACTGACTGAGAAACTTCATTGATTCCAAGATAGATGATGGATACAGATGACTGACAGGTGGCAACTGACTGATAAGGGGAAAAGGTACGAAAGAAAGATACAGACTCCTCTTAACAAACTACAGACTAACGCTCCCAAACCTAAACTAAGGTTTTAGGTAAGCAGGTGGTACAGACACAAGGGAACTCCATCTCCTAAAGACGGGTCTAGTCTTCATCGATGATGATCATTTCTTCGTCGTCGTCTTCTTCTTCGAGGATGAGCTCAGGCTCAACCTCCTCGTCCTCGTCTTCAGCGTGGATGTCCTCAGCAGGTTCAATTCCTTCGTCCACGTCTGGCTCTTGACCCACATCAGGTTCTTCTACTACTCCGTCCTCAGGTTCTTCCATAACCGGGGGTACCAAGGGGTGAAGTTGATCATACAGCTGATGCACTTCCTCATGAAGCATATCATTGAACTGTTCAATCTGAGCTGTGTACTGCTGCAGGCCGTGGAGCTCGGTTCTGGTGACGTCCTCGCGGGTCCAAGCATCATTGCGCTGCTCGATAGCGCGAACCGTGTTCCGGTTGGCCTGCTCCAGGGAAGCTCGTGCCTCATAAAACTCCAGACGTGAGTGGTAGAAGTCATGCTCCAAGTTCTCCAGCTCAGCCTTCAGATTCTTGATTTCCTCCTTCAGGTTCTTACGGGTGCGGCGGGGAAAGCGACGACCATTTGAAGATTCGGCAGTCTCTTCTCCAACGCGTGGTGCCAGCTGGTGGCGCGGCACACCATGCGGTCCAGTCGACTTGCGGGCAGTCAGCTTGATGCGAGCCATGCCTGGACAAGAGAAGGTAGATGAGAGAAAGGCTAGCAAGAGAAAAGGTATAGGTATTCTACCCCAACGAACTTAGAGAGGAAGTTAACTTCAGTGATTATGACATGATGCATGAATCGTTCCTACGGAACAAGGTAATGCATTAAGTAACATATATAGGGCTTAAGACATGTTGCTCCACTAGCTAGTGTTGCCATATGAGAGACAAGATGAGAGAAGCAATTTGGACTCAAAATAGTCAAGTTTAGTTGTTTGGACTCAAAAGGTCTTTTGAAGTTTTCGCAAAAACGAACACTGCAACGTTAAAGTGAGATGCTCTGATACCACTCTGTGACGGAACGACCCTAATCCCATGGCCCACGTGTCCCTGTCAACCTCTGACAGCCGAACCCATGTTCCATGTGATTAAGACCCGTTCGCCACCGGGCTACATCAGTGCCCAATGTCCGCAGGATCATCTCACAATTCGGTTACAGCATTGCATACTTTTACAAATAACATCGGAATAAAGAGCGGAAGACTTAAATAACAATAGTTTTACAAACCGAGGTTTTAAATGAGGTAAGGAGTACGATTATTACAAACCATTGTTCGGGAATTTCAAAGTAGACAACGTAGCGGGAACATTAACATAACGATACATGTAACACCCAGCCCGAGGGTGCACATTTACTCATCGGCCTCATCGGCCTCTTCCTGGATGAAGGTCACGCAACAGGGTGCGAGACACATCGGGGTCTCAGGCATACCTGCAACATGGGTAACAAACCCTAAGTACTGGGGTACTCAACAAGACTTACCCGACTAAAGAAAAAGGGAGAAGACTCAGGAATGAGAGGCTTAGGGTAGTCAAGGTAAGGCTTAAGCAAGATCAAGTATTTTGCAGAAAAGCATTTTTTTTGTAAACCTTATTTTATTTTTGAAAGATTCAGTATTTCTCAATTCTTCATCATTCATGATTCATTTTACATTTCAAAACATTCCTAGTTGAGAACCACTCTCCGTTGACAGTCAGTGGACCAAGTCTCCATAACCGAGGAGCAACGTTAATCCGGATAAATAATACTCAGCTGAGGGTCCCTATCCACACTGCATATGTAGCACCCAAGCTTGCATATGCCAACTCGTCTACCACGATTCCTCCAATATTGGGCCCGGTCCTACGCCACCCGGAAGTACAGTACACCACTCCAATTCGGGACTTTAACCCTCCAATTTTCCGCCAGCGACAAGTACCTTGGGACTCTAACCCAAGAGTACAGGTCCTGACACGTGGGTACATGCTACTTCCGCCATCTCTCCACTCCCAGTGCGCGGTTGTCGGTCCAATAAAGGATTCCTCGGAGCCAGAGCTTTCCGAAGTATGTGAATAGTTACAAGTCTTGACCAGCAGGCCCCCATACGGATGGTCCCTAATTTTCCAGCCAGAACTACACCTTGGTTATATCTCACCCAAGCGTAATAGTCCTGTCAGTTTTTCAACCCTGTCCCGGTCGGTGTCAACTGTTGAGTCCCGGACTACAACATGACGGCACCGTATGCGCGGACAACCTCTTCTCGACAATGACCACATGCTAGCTAGGCAAGCAGTCATCGAACGGGAAGTAAAGCCAAATTCCCATAAAAGATTCTTTCAGTGATCACACTTTTGAAAATGACATTTTATTGCAAAGTCTAATTCAATAAGCATTGCTAAGCATTTTTCAAATACTTTTGAAAAGCAGGTATCGGGTGTATCAGTGGTCAAGGTGGATAATGCATCAGATAGGATATCACTCAACTCCTATAAACCTAATGCAGTAGTTTACTCAAAAGCATTTAAGGAAATCATTTTATAAAATCAAGGAAAGGGTTAAATGCACCGGGGCTTGCCTTGAAGAGCAAAGAGGGCAGGCTCGAGGGCGGCAGGGCAGGTGTCGGAGCTCGGGGGTAGCCTCGGGGACAGGTTCGTCAGCGGCTGCCTCGATCTTGACGCCTTCTCCTTCGGTCACTAAACGGATGCAATGATGTATGCTTATGAGGATGCTCACATGAACAATGCAACACAAGACAAAGCACTGCTGCTAGAGTATAACTTTCTAACAAGGGAGTAACTTCTAGGGTAGACACAAGGTTACCTATCTTTTATCTTTAAGCAAGATTAGTTAAACCTATTAAGCATTATTGATCTAACCTAAGCATAGACTAAGGTATGACATCACAAACATCATAGACCAGAAGGGTGGGGGTCTATGAACAGCAAACAATCCGAAAGTCACACACAAAGGCATACAACAGTAAAAACCTAATTAGTTTTCTATTTTAACTACCCAAAAGGTCATTTTACGAAGTTGCTCCAAACTTTGCCAAATTAAACTCATAGGTTCAAAATAGGTGACAAAACAAATTTCATAATTTATGGAACTATGCATGTTTTTCTAAAAATCTAAAACTATCCATTTATTAATTAAAGGAAGGATTATTCATTTTCTAATTGTTGCAGAAAAGTCAAGTTTCTTATTTTTATAAAATACTACATGGTATAAAGACTCAACTGTAAAATTTTCAGAATTTTTAGAGCAATACAGAAAATCATACAAAAAGATGAAATAGCAAGACTATTCATATTTTGAAAAGGAAAAGAGCACGGAGCTCGAGTCGGAGCGGGCTCGACGTCGAGGCTCGAGGCTCGGCTGAGAAAACAGAGGCTGGGCTCACCGAGGGTCAGAGGCAAGGCTCGGCGAGGCGGGTGGAAAAGAGGGCTCGACGGACGAGGCCTCGACGGGGTTCTCTTGCGGCAGACTTCTCGAGGGAGGCCTCGGCTTACTCGAGGCTTGCGGCTCGAGGGTAATGCGATTCGCCCGAGGCTGAGGGCGGGGCTCGGCTGCTTCGAGGGGCGGGGTTCGAGGGTGTGCTCGGGAACGTGCTCGAGGGTGAGGCTCGAGGGAACGCTCGAGGCTTGGGGCTCGATACGGTCGAGGGTGCGGGTCGAGGAAGGAGACGACCGCGGCGGCACTCCGGCGATTCGGCGACCCTGTACACCAGGCACGGCCACCAGTAGCCGGTTAGGAGCGCAAGAAGGCAAGGAATGAAGATCAGAGATCAGAGGAAGGAGAGGTGGGGCGACGGCGGCGAATTCCGTCGACCCGAGCCGGTCGGTCTCTCACCGGTGCTGAGGAAGACAAGCTTGCACTCGGCGGTGGGAGGCGGTAGCGGTGGAATTGAGGAGCCGGGAAGCTTTGCGAGCTCAAAGCGGAGCTGCTGGGCTAGATGGTTTAGCGAGGGAGACACTGGATTGAGCTGGCGATGGTGGCGGAGGTGAGTGAAACTTCGGCAGTCCGGCGGTCCTTCTTATAGGCGCGGCCAGGGGCAGGTAAGGGCTGCGCGCGGGCGCGGACGAGCTCGGCCGCGTCGCGTGCTTGCAAAACTATGATGAAGAAGGACGGGCGTGCACTAAGGGACCGGACGTGAGCTCGCCGGTGACGGCCACGCGGCGGCGCTGTGCAGGGTACTGTAGGGGACGGGCGCGAAGGTCAACTGGCGCGCGTGCGGATAAGAATGATGGCGCTGTTCTGAGAACTGTAGGGGACGGGGTGGTCAGGCGGCTGCCAGACGCGTGGCGCAAGCGGCGCTGGCGCGCGGCCATGGCCGGGGCCCCCTAGCTGTAGGTTGAAGATGAACAGGGCTAGGTCTTAGGGTTTGACTATGGGCTGATTTCTGAATTTTGCAAAATATTCCCAAAACTTGAACTGCACGGGAAAAACTCAAAACACTAAAGTTGTGCAGAAAAAGGAGATCTACCACTTTGTCAAAAAGAACATTTTCAAAATCCAAACAGTTTTTGAACTACATTTGAAAACAGAAAAGGGGACACCTTTGAAATTTGAATAAATTCGAAATTACTTTGAATTTTTATACTGAACTTGAAAATCTGCAAATATGAAATTTGTTCCTTTTATCAAAACCTACAACTTTGCTATAATACACTTTTCCAAAAACTCATTAGTTTTTAAGTTAATTTTGACAACTGAAAAGGGAACAAAAGTTGGGGTTTGAATGAATTTGAAATAAATCAAAACTTTGTACTGCAACTTGAAAATTTGTAAATACCAAAGTTGTTTATCTTTGACAGATCTACAACTTTGCTTTTTGAACCAACCTCAAATTTTGAATAATTTTTTTAATTGCAAAAAGAGGGATAAAATTCAGGGTTTGGAAATCAGGGTTTTGAAAAGGAATTTGAAATCTGATTTTGATTTTTTTTTGAACTTTGGCCAACACAACAAAACTTCAAGACATCCAACTGAACAAGAATCACACAAGGCAAGGCACAGAGGTGAAATTACCATTTTGCCCTTATAGGAAGATTAAGGCTTTTAGGGTTTTCGAAAAGGGGATCACTACACACATAAGGGGACAAATGCACATGCATAAGGGAAACACACAAGTATGATGAGGATGATTATGACTAATGATGATGACATGTCAGGTTAATTACAGTTAAACACCAGAGGTGTTACAGCCTTCCCCCCTAAAAGAAATCTCGCCCCGAGATTCCACGTCTTAAGAAGGAAAAAGCAAAACCTTACATCTACAGAGATTCGAGAAAGTCGGGGTAGTTCTTTGCTAAGAAGTCTTCAGATTCCCAAGTAGCTTCTTCTTCAGAGTGTTGGTTCCACTGGATCTTGTACCATCTCGTGGTAGTCCTCGGGTAACACGGTCCTTGTAATCCAACACGCGAACTGGATACTCAGTGTATGACAGATCTGGTTCTAGCTCCACGCCTTCAACTTCAACCACATGTTCAGGTACTCGGAGACACTTCTTGAGTTGGGAGACATGAAACACATTATGAACTGCTGAAAGATGATCGGGCAAACTTAGCTTGTAAGCGACCTTGCCACAACGATCCAGAATCTCAAAGGGACCAATGTAGCGGGGTGCTAGCTTTCCCTTGACTCCAAAACGAGTGACTCCTTTGGTGGGTGAGACCTTCAGGTACACAAAATCCCCGATCTCGAACTGCAGAGGTCGACGTCTCTTGTCAGCATAACTTTTCTGTCGAGACTGTGCAATCTTCATGTTCTCTTGTATATGTTTGACTTTCTCTTCCATATCTTTTACTAGGTCAACTCCAAAGAATTCCCTTTCTCTGGGTTCAGACCAATTGAGAGGTGTACGACAACGGCGGCCGTACAGTGCTTCAAAGGGTGCCATTTTGATGCTCTCTTGGTAACTGTTATTATATGAGAACTCTGCCAAGGGCAAACAGTCATCCCAAGTATCTGCGAAGGTGAGCACACATGCTCTCAACATATCCTCTAACACTTGGTTGACTCGCTCAGTTTGTCCATCTGTTTGCGGATGATATGCCGTACTATGCAAGAGCTTGGTTCCAAGTGAGGTATGGAACGCTTTCCAAAACTTTGCGACAAACTGGGTACCACGATCAGAGATAATGCTCTTGGGTATGCCATGGAGTTTCACTATGTGGTTCTTGTACAAAGTGGCATAAGTGGGGACGGTGTAACTAGTCTTCACTGGCAGGAAGTGAGCTTGCTTAGTGAGACGATCCACAATCACCCAAATGGAATCAAAACCTTTTTGTGTCTTGGGTAATCCATTAATAAAGTCCATGCTGATATCGTCCCATTTCCAAGCAGGTACAGGTAAAGGTTGCAATTCTCCTCCGGGCTTCATGTGCACGGCTTTGACTTTCTGGCAGGTATCGCACTGAGCGACATACCGGGCGATCTCAATCTTCATCTTTGTCCACCAGAGTTGCTGCTTCAAATCCTGGTACATCTTGTTACTGCCGGGGTGAATGGAGAATCTAGTCAAATGTGCTTCATCAAGGATTAACTTTCTTAACTCAGGCACTTTAGGAACTACTAACCGATTCTTAAACCATACTACTCCTGCATCATCAATCCTGAAACAATCAGCCTTTCCGGATTGGACCTTTTCGATGATGTGCTTGATTCCAGGGTTAGCTTTTTGTGCAGCGATGATCTGCTCTCTGATAGGGGTTTCTATTCTGATATTATTTAGAGTTCCTTGTGGAATCATTTCAATATCCAACCTTTCCAGCTCATAACACAAAGAAGAATCATAGGGTTTCATCATCAGACAGTTGCAATAAGACTTGCGACTGAGTGCATCGGCGACCACATTCGCCTTACCTGGATGGTAATGCACTTCAAGATCATAGTCCTTAATTAACTCAAGCCATCTTCTCTGCCTCATATTCAGTTCCTCTTGAGTGAAGATATACTTCAGGCTTTTGTGATCAGTGTACACATTGCAGGTACTGCCCAACAAATAATGACGCCAGATCTTCAAGGCATGCACTACTGCTGCTAACTCAAGATCATGGGTTGGATAATTCTCCTCATGTCGCTTAAGCTGCCGGGAAGCATATGCGATCACTCGACCTTCTTGCATCAAAACACATCCCAAACCCAGTACCAGATGCATCACAGTATACATCGAAGGGTTTCTCGATATCTGGTTGAGCTAGGACTGGTGATGTAGTTAACAGTTTCTTCAGAGTTTGAAAGGCTTGCTCACAGGCTGGTGACCAGACAAACTTCACATAATTCTTTACTAACTCAGTGATAGGCTTGGCGATTCTTGAGAAATCTGGGATGAATCGACGATAATATCCTGCCATACCCATAAACTGCGGACTTGATGAACAGTGGTAGGTGGCTTCCAATCCAGAATGTCTGCCACTTTACCAGGGTCAACTGACACACCTTCAGCGGAAAGGACATGACCAAGAAACTGAATTCGATCTAGCCAGAATTCACATTTACTGAACTTGGCATACAGCTGATGTTCTCTGAGACGGGATAGAACGATACGAAGATGTTCGGCATGATCTTCAGGGGTTTTTCGAGTAGACAAGGATGTCGTCAATGAACACGACCACGAATTTATCAAGCTCTGGCATGAACACAGAGTTCATGAGGTACATGAAATGAGCTGGGGCATTGGTCAAACCGAAGGACATGACCAAGTACTCATATAGGCCGTATCTGGTGGTGAAAGCTGTTTTAGGAATATCTTCAGGACGAATCTTTATTTGGTGGTAGCCAGATCTGAGATCGATTTGGAGAATACTTTGGCTCCAGCTAACTGGTCAAAGAGTAGATCAATACGAGGCAAGGGATATTTGTTTTTGATGGTGACCTCATTGAGTGGGCGATAATCCACGCACATTCTGAGAGTCTTGTCTTTCTTCTTTACAAAGATTGCAGGACAGCCCCAAGGAGACGAGCTTGGGCGAATGAAACCCTTGTCCAACAAATCTTGTAATTGAATTTTTAGTTCTGCCAACTCTCTGGGAGGCATTCGATAAGCTCTGTGGGATATAGGAGCAGTCCCGGGCTTTAGCTCTATGGTAAACTCAACATCACGGTCGGGAGGCAGACCGGGTAGATCTTCTGGAAAGACATCAGGGAACTCACAGACTACAGGGATGTCTCGGATCCCTTGATCATAGGTAGCATTTAGCTGTGTGGTTGCTGGTTTTTGAGGCATAGGAAGTTGGAGAAGGAGTTTGGAGGTACTGTTAGGAATGTCCACTCTCACAACTCTATTCAGGATGTCGAGCATGGCTCTATACTGACACATCCAATTCATGCCTAGAATGACATCTATCTCCTGATCATGAAGCACTATCATGGTGGTGGGAAATACATGTTCCCCCAACCTTACTGGTATACTGCGAACCACTTCCTTAGTACTTATACGCCCTCCAGGCGAAAATATGCAGAAACTTTCTTTTAAATCCTCAATTGATATGTCATGCTTGATGACAAAAGTACGACTGATGAAGGAATGCGATGCACCAGAATCGAACAAGACGACTGCAGGATGATTGGCAACAGGAAACCTACCGATCATGACGGGCTCCCCTTCTGGTATATCGCTGACAGCGGTGTAGTAGACTTGCCGTGCTTCTTGACAATCCTGCCTTTCTGAGCATGCTGCTGCTGTGCACGGTGCTGCTGCTGCTAGTGGTCCTCCAGGACCCTTCTGCGCGTTCTGTGCATACTTCTTGGGTTTCGGACAATCACGAGACCAGTGGCCAAGTTGGCCGCAGTTGTAGCAGGGATGGTTTATAGGCTGTTTGTGGGGTGGTGATACGAACACCTGGGGCGTTCGGCCTGCGTGGCACTCTGCTGATTGGCGTTGTGGGTGGTAGCCGCAGTACGGACGACCACTTGCTGATGAGGGTAAGGTGGACGGTTGTGGTGGTGGCTGGGGTGATAGATGATCCTCTGGCGTTTGTGACCGCCAGAGAAGCTGCTTGACCCAGCTTTCTTCTTCTTCTTCTCTTCCTGATACTGGCGATTGCTTTCCTTCAACAAGCAACAGCACGGTCAACGACATCATGATAGGATCCGTTTAGTTGTTGGATAGACCTCTGGAATCTTAGGGTGCAGACCCCTGAGGAAACAATCTCTCTTCTTTTCCTCTGTGTTGACATAGTCGGAGGCATACTGGCTCAGGTGGTTGAACTGTCCCACGTACTGCATAACGGTGGAATCTTTCTGGTGCAGGGCCAGCAATTGAATCAAGCTTCATCTTCATTAATCCGGAAGGGATGTGATGAGCACGGAAAGCAGTTCGGAACTCCTCTTCCCAGGTCATTGATGACCTTCTGGCTGGGCAGCCAACGGTTGGCGTACCAAGCGCTTGCGGGACCACGAAGCTGCTGTGAAGCAACCGAGGCTTCTGGATTTCAGTGCATCGGATGAGACCAAACTTGCTGCTCCATGGTGCGGAGCCAATCATCAGCTTCGAGGGGTTCATCGGCTCTGGTGAAAACCGGTGGACGGGTTTTCAGTGAAAATCCACATATGTACTCTCATGGTTGTTGTTGTCGGCGGCGACCACGGTGACCATTGTTGTGCTTGCTGCCCCTGATTTTGAGCCATCAGGTTGGCAGCGGCGGCCAAGGCTGCAATGGCATCTGCCAGGGTAGCAGGAACTGGTGGAGGGTTTGGAAGGTTGGCATCATCGGAACCTCCAGCTCCAGAGCGGGTGTTCACAGGCATCTGTTAAACAACTTGGAACTTAGCATACAAAGATTAAGTTCTGAAACACCTGACTGAGAAACTTCAGTGATTCCAAGATAGATGATGGATACAGATGACGACAGGTGGCAACTGACTGATAAGGGGAAAAGGTACGAAAGAAAGATACAGACTCCTCTTAACAAACTACAGACTAACGCTCCCAAACCTAAACTAAGGTTTTAGGTAAGCAGGTGGTACAGACACAGGGAACTCCATCTCCTAAAGACGGGTCTAGTCTTCATCGATGATGATCATTTCTTCGTCGTCGTCTTCTTCTTCGAGGATGAGCTCAGGCTCAACCTCCTCGTCCTCGTCTTCAGCGTGGATGTCCTCAGCAGGTTCAATTCCTTCGTCCACGTCTGGCTCTTGACCCACATCAGGTTCTTCTACTACTCCGTCCTCAGGTTCTTCCATAACCGGGGGTACCAAGGGGTGAAGTTGATCATACAGCTGATGCACTTCCTCATGAAGCATATCATTGAACTGTTCAATCTGAGCTGTGTACTGCTGCAGGCCGTGGAGCTCGGCTGGTGACGTCCTCGCGGGTCCAAGCATCATTGCGCTGCTCGATAGCGCGAACCGTGTTCCGGTTGGCCTGCTCCAGGGAAGCTCGTGCCTCATAAAACTCCAGACGTGAGTGGTAGAAGTCATGCTCCAAGTTCTCCAGCTCAGCCTTCAGATTCTTGATTTCCTCCTTCAGGTTCTTACGGGTGCGGCGGGGAAAGCGACGACCATTTGAAGATTCGGCAGTCTCTTCTCCAACGCGTGGTGCCAGCTGGTGGCGCGGCACACCATGCGGTCCAGTCGACTTGCGGGCAGTCAGCTTGATGCGAGCCATGCCTGGACAAGAGAAGGTAGATGAGAGAAAGGCTAGCAAGAGAAAAGGTATAGGTATTCTACCCCAACGAACTTAGAGAGGAAGTTAACTTCAGTGATTATGACATGATGCATGAATCGTTCCTACGGAACAAGGTAATGCATTAAGTAACATATATAGGGCTTAAGACATGTTGCTCCACTAGCTAGTGTTGCCATATGAGAGACAAGATGAGAGAAGCAATTTGGACTCAAAATAGTCAAGTTTAGTTTGTTTGGACTCAAAAGGTCTTTTGAAGTTTTCGCAAAAACGAACACTGCAACGTTAAAGTGAGATGCTCTGATACCACTCTGTGACGGAACGACCCTAATCCCATGGCCCACGTGTCCCTGTCAACCTCTGACAGCCGAACCCATGTTCCATGTGATTAAGACCCGTTCGCCACCGGGCTACATCAGTGCCCAATGTCCGCAGGATCATCTCACAATTCGGTTACAGCATTGCATACTTTTACAAATAACATCGGAATAAAGAGCGGAAGACTTAAATAACAATAGTTTTACAAACCGAGGTTTTAAATGAGGTAAGGAGTACGATTATTACAAACCATTGTTCGGGAATTTCAAAGTAGACAACGTAGCGGGAACATTAACATAACGATACATGTAACACCCAGCCCGAGGGTGCACATTTACTCATCGGCCTCATCGGCCTCTTCCTGGATGAAGGTCACGCAACAGGGTGCGAGACACATCGGGGTCTCAGGCATACCTGCAACATGGGTAACAAACCCTGAGTACTGGGGTACTCAACAAGACTTACCCGACTAAAGAAAAAGGGAGAAGACTCAGGAATGAGAGGCTTAGGGTAGTCAAGGTAAGGCTTAAGCAAGATCAAGTATTTTGCAGAAAAGCATTTTTTTGTAAACCTTATTTTATTTTTGAAAGATTCAGTATTTCTCAATTCTTCATCATTCATGATTCATTTTACATTTCAAAACATTCCTAGTTGAGAACCACTCTCCGTTGACAGTCAGTGGACCAAGTCTCCATAACCGAGGAGCAACGTTAATCCGGATAAATAATACTCAGCTGAGGGTCCCTATCCACACTGCATATGTAGCACCCAAGCTTGCATATGCCAACTCGTCTACCACGATTCCTCCAATATTGGGCCCGGTCCTACGCCACCCGGAAGTACAGTACACCACTCCAATTCGGGACTTTAACCCTCCAATTTTCCGCCAGCGACAAGTACCTTGGGACTCTAACCCAAGAGTACAGGTCCTGACACGTGGGTACATGCTACTTCCGCCATCTCTCCACTCCCAGTGCGCGGTTGTCGGTCCAATAAAGGATTCCTCGGAGCCAGAGCTTTCCGAAGTATGTGAATAGTTACAAGTCTTGACCAGCAGGCCCCCATACGGATGGTCCCTAATTTTCTCAACCCTTTTTATACATAGGAAAGGGTTAAATGCACCGGCTTCCTTGAAGAGCAAAAAGAACGGACTCGGGTTGGTGGTGTAGGTGTCGGACTCGGGGTCGCCTCGGGAGTAGGTCGTCAACAGCGGCCTCGACTCGGGTACCTTCTTCGTCGGTCACTATACGGATGCAATGATATATGCCATGAGAATGCTGACATGAACAATAGGTGTAAGACAATTCTACTGTTCAAGAATATAAGATTTTTTCTATAAAGGACATAGAGTTATTATTTCTTTCTTTTAGCAATTAGTTAAAACCATTAACCAAACTTGCATCATCAAACATGGCATCACAAACATCATAGACCAGAGGGTGGATCTATGAACCACAAACAATTCCAAAAGTCCATCACAGGTCATCAATTAACCCTAATCATTTTTTTTATTTCTTTAATTTATTTAAAAAGGTCATTTTGCAGTTGCTCCAAAAATTACCACAATTAATTCCATAAGATCATTATGGCATAAATAGATGGCAAACACATTTCATAATTTTTGGAGTTCATTAAGTGTCGCAAATATTCCAGACATTCATTAAGAAGAGCACTATCAACTATTTAATAAATGCTCAAAAATCAACTTGCTCCAACAAATCCGACTTCAAAATTTACCAAAGGCTCAGAATGGCATAACTAGCTCACAAAAATTATCTCAAATTTTTGGACTATAATAACTCTCCAAAATCCAAAACCATTCATTTCTAATTAAAGGGAGATTTTTCATTTTAAATTTTTGCACAAAAACCAAGTTTCATATTTTTCTAAACCTTCAGGACTAAAGAGTTATCCCATCAAAATTTCAGAAATTTTTGGATCAACCAGAAATCACACAAAAAGTGAAACTGAACACTATTCCATTTTAAAAGAAAAAGGAAAAAAGTACAGTGCTCGCCCTGCTGGTCGCCGCGGCCGACAGCGGCGGCGCTGGCTACGCCGGGCAAGGCGAGGCTCGGCAGGCGAAACCAAGGGCATGGGAGCTTCAGGGGCCTCACCGGCGTCGATTAGGAGCTCGGTAGGTGAGGGAGGGAAGGGGAGGATGGTCGACGTGACCGGCGGACGGCTCACGCGCGGATCGGTGTCTCCCGGCTACCTGCGCATAACCAGACAGACCGCAAGGGCCTGGTTGGAGTCGCAAGGGAAGGAAGATGAAAATGCGGGAGGGATGATCATGGCCGGAGAGGGATTTATTTCCCGAACCCGAGCTCGCCGGGCTTTCCCGGAGATGGGAACGGCGACTACGCCGGCGATAGGAGCGGTACAGACCAAATTGAGGGGTGGGAAGCTTCACGAGCTCAAGACGGAGCTGTTTGGGCTTGGTGTGTTGGCGGCGGGAGCTTCAGTGGGCTGGCGACGGCGGCGGAACGAGTGAGGAGCTCGGACTCCGGCGGTCCCTTTTATAGGCAGCGTTTGGGGTAGAGAGCACGGGATGGTGTGGATGAGCTCGGCCGAGGCGTGCGCACTCGATTGCAGGCTGGCGGGAAGACGGCGTGCAGTCGGGCCTGGGCTTGAGGTCCGCCGCGATGCCACGCGGCGGCGATGCTCTGGGCGCTGGTGGACGGGAGCGAGGTCAGCGCTCGCGTGCGGGAGGAGAATGATGCGGGGGTCCCTCGCGACCCAGTTTGCGTCACTTGCTGTATGGCAACGAACCACATCTCTGGTTGGCCTCCCTCCAGAGCGGCTCGTGTCTCATAGAACTCCAGGCGGGAAAGGTAGAAGTCATGCTCCATGTTCTCCATCTCAGCCTTCAGATTCTTGATTTCCTCCTTCAGCTGCTTGCGGGTGCGGCGGGGGAAAGCGACGACCGTGGAGGATTCACCAGTCTCCTCTCCAGCGCGGGGTGCGAGCTGGTGAAGCGGCACACCGTTCGGTCCAGTCGACTTGCGGGCAGTCAGCTTGATACGGGCCATGTCTGGACAAGATTAGATGGATGAGAAAGGCTAGCAAGAACAGGTAAAGGCATACTACCCCAACGAACTTAGAGAGGATGTTAACTTAAGTGATTATGACATGATGCATGAATCGTTCCTACGGAACAAAGCAATGCAATAAATAAATAAGGTACATAGGGCTTAAAATATGTTGTTCCACTAGCTAGTGTTGCCATATGAGAGATAAGATGAGAGAAGCACTTTGGACTCAAAATAGTCAAGTTTAGTTTGTTTGGACTCAAAAGGTCTTTTGAAGTTTTCGCAAAAACGAACACTGCAACGTTAAAGTGAGATGCTCCGATACCACTCTGTGACGGAACGGCCCTAACTCATGGCCCACGTGTCCCTGTCAACCTCTGACAGCCGAACCCATGTTCCATGTGATTAAGACCTGTTCGCCACCGGGCTACATCAGTGCCCAATGTCCGCAGGATCATCTCACAATTCGGTTACAGCATTGCATACTTTTACAAATAACATCGGAATAAAGAGCGGAAGACTTAAATAATAATAGTTTTACAAAGCAGGGTTCCAAATAGAAATTAAGGTGCAGTTATTACAAACCAAGTTCTGATAATAGAGATAGACATAGGCAACATAGTGGAGAACAACAAAGATATTTATAATCACCCAGCCCGAGGGTGTACAACTATTCTTCGGCCTCATCGGCCTCTTCCTGGACGATGGTCACGCAGCAGGATGCAAGACACATCGGGGACTCTGTCATACCTGCAGCATGGGTAACAAACCCTGAGTACTGGGGTACTCAACAAGACTTACCCGACTAAGAAAAAGGGGAGAAGACTCAGGAATGAGAGGCTTAGGGTAGTCAAGGTAAGGTTTAAGCAAGATCAAGTATTTTGCAGAAAAGCATTTTTGTAAACCTTATTTTATTATGGAAAGATTCAGCATTCCTCAATTCTTCATCGTTCATGATTCATTTACATTTCAAAACATTCCTAGTTGAGAACCACTCTCCGTTGACAGTCAGTGGACCAAGTCTCCATAACCGAGGAGCAACGTTAATCCGGATAAATAATACTCAGCTGAGGATCCCTATCCACACTGCATATGTCGCACCCAAGCTTGCATATGCCAACTCGTCTACCACGATTCCTCCAAGATTGGACCCGATCCTACGCCACCCGGAAGTACAGTACACCACTCCTATCCAGGTACGACGACCACGTGGGTACATGCTACTTCCGCCATCTCTCCACTCCCAGTGCGCGGTTGTCGGTCCAATAAAGGATTCCTCGGAGCCAGAGCTTTCCGAAGTATGTGAATAGTTACAAGTCTTGACCAGCAGGCCCCCATACGGATGGTCCCTAAAGTTTTTCCGATGCAACAAGCACCTCGGGACTCTAACCCAAGAGTACAGGTCCTGTCGGTTTTTCAACCCTGTCCCGGTCGGTGTCAACTGTTGAGTCCCGGACTACAACATGACGGCACCGTACGCTCGGACAACCTCTCCTCGCTGTTGACTAGGTATGGATCAGATACTTAGCCAACAGGCAGGGAGTAAAGCCAAATGCCCATAAATGTTCTTTAAGTGATCACACTTTTGAAAATGGCATTTTATTGCAAAGTCTAATTCAATAAGCATTGCTAAGCATTTTCAAATACTTTTGAAAAGCAGGTATCGGGTGTATCAGTGGTCAAGGTGGATAGTGCATCAATTAAGATAGCACACAACTCCTATAAACCTAATGCAATAATTTAACTCAAAGCACTTAAGGAAAACATTTTATAAATCCAAGGAA
>CM019826.1:83317833-83338295 GCA_009763385.1 Coix lacryma-jobi var. lacryma-jobi | reverse complement strand
AAAACCAGCAACCACACAGCTAAATGCTACCTATGATCAAGGGATCCGAGACATCCCTGTAGTCTGTGAGTTCCCTGATGTCTTTCCAGAAGATCTACCCGGTCTGCCTCCCGACCGTGATGTTGAGTTTGCCATAGAGCTAAAGCCCGGGACTGCTCCTATATCCCGCAGAGCTTATCGAATGCCTCCCAGAGAGTTGGGCAGAACTAAAAATTCAATTACAAGATTTGTTGGACAAGGGTTTCATTCGCCCAAGCTCGTCTCCTTGGGGCTGTCCTGCAATTTGTAAAGAAGAAAGACAAGACTCTCAGAATGTGCGTGGATTATCGCCCACTCAATGAGGTCACCATCAAAAACAAATATCCCTTGCCTCGTATTGATCTACTCTTTGACCAGTTAGCTGGAGCCAAAGTATTTCTCCAAAATCGATCTCAGATCTGGCTACCACCAAATAAAGATTCGTCCTGAAGATTATTCCTAAACAGCTTTCACCACCAGATACGGCCTATATGAGTACTTGGTGTCATGTCCTTCGGTTTGACCAATGCCCCAGCTCATTTCATGTACCTCATGAACTCTGTGTTCATGCCAGAGCTTGATAAATTCGTGGTCGTGTTCATTGACGACATCCTTGTCTACTCGAAAACCCTGAAGATCATGCCGAACATCTTCGTATCGTTCTATCCCGTCTCAGAGAACATCAGCTGTATGCCAAGTTCAGTAAATGTGAATTCTGGCTAGATCGAATTCAGTTTCTTGGTCATGTCCTTTCCGCTGAAGGTGTGTCAGTTGACCCTGGTAAAGTGGCAGACATTCTGGATTGGAAGCCACCTACCACTGTTCATCAAGTCCGCAGTTTTATGGGTATGGCAGGATATTATCGTCGATTCATCCCAGATTTCTCAAGAATCGCCAAGCCTATCACTGAGTTAGTAAAGAATTATGTGAAGTTTGTCTGGTCACCAGCCTGTGAGCAAGCCTTTCAAACTCTGAAGAAACTGTTAACTACATCACCAGTCCTAGCTCAACCAGATATCGAGAAACCCTTCGATGTATACTGTGATGCATCTGGTACTGGTTTGGGATGTGTTTTGATGCAAGAAGGTCGAGTGATCGCATATGCTTCCCGGCAGCTTAAGCGACATGAGGAGAATTATCCAACCCATGATCTTGAGTTAGCAGCAGTAGTGCATGCCTTGAAGATCTGGCGTCATTATTTGTTGGGCAGTACCTGCAATGTGTACACTGATCACAAAAGCCTGAAGTATATCTTCACTCAAGAGGAACTGAATATGAGGCAGAGAAGATGGCTTGAGTTAATTAAGGACTATGATCTTGAAGTGCATTACCATCCAGGTAAGGCGAATGTGGTCGCCGATGCACTCAGTCGCAAGTCTTATTGCAACTGTCTGATGATGAAACCCTATGATTCTTCTTTGTGTTATGAGCTGGAAAGGTTGGATATTGAAATGATTCCACAAGGAACTCTAAATAATATCAGAATAGAAACCCCTATCAGAGAGCAGATCATCGCTGCACAAAAAGCTAACCCTGGAATCAAGCACATCATCGAAAAGGTCCAATCCGGAAAGGCTGATTGTTTCAGGATTGATGATGCAGGAGTAGTATGGTTTAAGAATCGGTTAGTAGTTCCTAAAGTGCCTGAGTTAAGAAAGTTAATCCTTGATGAAGCACATTTGACTAGATTCTCCATTCACCCCGGCAGTAACAAGATGTACCAGGATTTGAAGCAGCAACTCTGGTGGACAAAGATGAAGATTGAGATCGCCCGGTATGTCGCTCAGTGCGATACCTGCCAGAAAGTCAAAGCCGTGCACATGAAGCCCGGAGGAGAATTGCAACCTTTACCTGTACCTGCTTGGAAATGGGACGATATCAGCATGGACTTTATTAATGGATTACCCAAGACACAAAAAGGTTTTGATTCCATTTGGGTGATTGTGGATCGTCTCACTAAGCAAGCTCACTTCCTGCCAGTGAAGACTAGTTACACCGTCCCCACTTATGCCACTTTGTACAAGAACCACATAGTGAAACTCCATGGCATACCCAAGAGCATTATCTCTGATCGTGGTACCCAGTTTGTCGCAAAGTTTTGGAAAGCGTTCCATACCTCACTTGGAACCAAGCTCTTGCATAGTACGGCATATCATCCGCAAACAGATGGACAAACTGAGCGAGTCAACCAAGTGTTAGAGGATATGTTGAGAGCATGTGTGCTCACCTTCGCAGATACTTGGGATGACTGTTTGCCCTTGGCAGAGTTCTCATATAATAACAGTTACCAAGAGAGCATCAAAATGGCACCCTTTGAAGCACTGTACGGCCGCCGTTGTCGTACACCTCTCAATTGGTCTGAACCCAGAGAAAGGGAATTCTTTGGAGTTGACCTAGTAAAAGATATGGAAGAGAAAGTCAAACATATACAAGAGAACATGAAGATTGCACAGTCTCGACAGAAAAGTTATGCTGACAAGAGACGTCGACCTCTGCAGTTCGAGATCGGGGATTTTGTGTACCTGAAGGTCTCACCCACCAAAGGAGTCACTCGTTTTGGAGTCAAGGGAAAGCTAGCACCCCGCTACATTGGTCCCTTTGAGATTCTGGATCGTTGTGGCAAGGTCGCTTACAAGCTAAGTTTGCCCGATCATCTTTCAGCAGTTCATAATGTGTTTCATGTCTCCCAACTCAAGAAGTGTCTCCGAGTACCTGAACATGTGGTTGAAGTTGAAGGCGTGGAGCTAGAACCAGATCTGTCATACACTGAGTATCCAGTTCGCGTGTTGGATTACAAGGACCGTGTTACCCGGAGGACTACCACGAGATGGTACAAGATCCAGTGGAACCAACACTCTGAAGAAGAAGCTACTTGGGAATCTGAAGACTTCTTAGCAAAGAACTACCCCGACTTTCTCGAATCTCTGTAGATGTAAGGTTTTGCTTTTTCCTTCTTAAGACGTGGAATCTCGGGGCGAGATTTCTTTTAGGGGGGAAGGCTGTAACACCTCTGGTGTTTAACTGTAATTAACCTGACATGTCATCATCATTAGTCATAATCATCCTCATCATACTTGTGTGTTTCCCTTATGCATGTGCATTTGTCCCCTTATGTGTGTAGTGATCCCCTTTTCGAAAACCCTAAAAGCCTTAATCTTCCTATAAGGGCAAAATGGTAATTTCACCTCTGTGCCTTGCCTTGTGTGATTCTTGTTCAGTTGGATGTCTTGAAGTTTTGTTGTGTTGGCCAAAGTTCAAAAAAAAATCAAAATCAGATTTCAAATTCCTTTTCAAAACCCTGATTTCCAAACCCTGAATTTTATCCCTCTTTTTGCAATTAAAAAAATTATTCAAAATTTGAGGTTGGTTCAAAAAGCAAAGTTGTAGATCTGTCAAAGATAAACAACTTTGGTATTTACAAATTTTCAAGTTGCAGTACAAAGTTTTGATGTTATTTCAAATTCATTCAAACCCCAACTTTTGTTCCCTTTTCAGTTGTCAAAATTAACTTAAAAACTAATGAGTTTTTGGAAAAGTGTATTATAGCAAAGTTCGTAGGTTTTGATAAAAGGAACAAATTTCATATTTGCAGATTTTCAAGTTTCAGTATAAAAATTCAAAGTAATTTCGAATTTATTCAAATTTCAAAGGTGTCCCCTTTTCTGTTTTCAAATGTAGTTCAAAAACTGTTTGGATTTTGAAAATGTTCTTTTTGACAAAGTGGTAGATCTCCTTTTTCTGCACAACTTTAGTGTTTTGAGTTTTTCCCGTGCAGTTCAAGTTTTGGGAATATTTTGCAAAATTCAGAAATCAGCCCATAGTCAAACCCTAAGACCTAGCCCTGTTCATCTTCAACCTACAGCTAGGGGGCCCCGGCCATGGCCGCGCGCCAGCGCCGCTTGCGCCACGCGTCTGGCAGCCGCCTGACCACCCCGTCCCCTACAGTTCTCAGAACAGCGCCATCATTCTTATCCGCACGCGCGCCAGTTGACCTTCGCGCCCGTCCCCTACAGTACCCTGCACAGCGCCGCCGCGTGGCCGTCACCGGCGAGCTCACGTCCGGTCCCTTAGTGCACGCCCGTCCTTCTTCATCATAGTTTTGCAAGCACGCGACGCGGCCGAGCTCGTCCGCGCCCGCGCGCAGCCCTTACCTGCCCCTGGCCGCGCCTATAAGAAGGACCGCCGGACTGCCGAAGTTTCACTCACCTCCGCCACCATCGCCAGCTCAATCCAGTGTCTCCCTCGCTAAACCATCTAGCCCAGCAGCTCCGCTTTGAGCTCGCAAAGCTTCCCGGCTCCTCAATTCCACCGCTACCGCCTCCCACCGCCGAGTGCAAGCTTGTCTTCCTCAGCACCGGTGAGAGACCGACCGGCTCGGGTCGACGGAATTCGCCGCCGTCGCCCCACCTCTCCTTCCTCTGATCTCTGATCTTCATTCCTTGCCTTCTTGCGCTCCTAACCGGCTACTGGTGGCCGTGCCTGGTGTACAGGGTCGCCGAATCGCCGGAGTGCCGCCGCGGTCGTCTCCTTCCTCGACCCGCACCCTCGACCGTATCGAGCCCCAAGCCTCGAGCGTTCCCTCGAGCCTCACCCTCGAGCACGTTCCCGAGCACACCCTCGAACCCCGCCCCTCGAAGCAGCCGAGCCCCGCCCTCAGCCTCGGGCGAATCGCATTACCCTCGAGCCGCAAGCCTCGAGTAAGCCGAGGCCTCCCTCGAGAAGTCTGCCGCAAGAGAACCCCGTCGAGGCCTCGTCCGTCGAGCCCTCTTTTCCACCCGCCTCGCCGAGCCTTGCCTCTGACCCTCGGTGAGCCCAGCCTCTGTTTTCTCAGCCGAGCCTCGAGCCTCGACGTCGAGCCCGCTCCGACTCGAGCTCCGTGCTCTTTTCCTTTTCAAAATATGAATAGTCTTGCTATTTCATCTTTTTGTATGATTTTCTGTATTGCTCTAAAAATTCTGAAAATTTTACAGTTGAGTCTTTATACCATGTAGTATTTTATAAAAATAAGAAACTTGACTTTTCTGCAACAATTAGAAAATGAATAATCCTTCCTTTAATTAATAAATGGATAGTTTTAGATTTTTAGAAAAACATGCATAGTTCCATAAATTATGAAATTTGTTTTGTCACCTATTTTGAACCTATGAGTTTAATTTGGCAAAGTTTGGAGCAACTTCGTAAAATGACCTTTTGGGTAGTTAAAATAGAAAACTAATTAGGTTTTACTGTTGTATGCCTTTGTGTGTGACTTTCGGATTGTTTGCTGTTCATAGACCCCCACCCTTCTGGTCTATGATGTTTGTGATGTCATACCTTAGTCTATGCTTAGGTTAGATCAATAATGCTTAATAGGTTTAACTAATCTTGCTTAAAGATAAAAGATAGGTAACCTTGTGTCTACCCTAGAAGTTACTCCCTTGTTAGAAAGTTATACTCTAGCAGCAGTGCTTTGTCCTTGTGTTGCATTGTTCATGTGAGCATCCTCATAAGCATACATCATTGCATCCGTTTAGTGACCGAAGGAGAAGGCGTCAAGATCGAGGCAGCCGCTGACGAACCTGTCCCCGAGGCTACCCCGAGCTCCGACACCTGCCCTGCCGCCCTCGAGCCTGCCCTCTTTGCTCTTCAAGGCAAGCCCCGGTGCATTTAACCCTTTCCTTGATTTTATAAAATGATTTCCTTAAATGCTTTTGAGTAAACTACTGCATTAGGTTTATAGGAGTTGAGTGATATCCTATCTGATGCATTATCCACCTTGACCACTGATACACCCGATACCTGCTTTTCAAAAGTATTTGAAAAATGCTTAGCAATGCTTATTGAATTAGACTTTGCAATAAAATGTCATTTTCAAAAGTGTGATCACTGAAAGAATCTTTTATGGGAATTTGGCTTTACTTCCCGTTCGATGACTGCTTGCCTAGCTAGCATGTGGTCATTGTCGAGAAGAGGTTGTCCGCGCATACGGTGCCGTCATGTTGTAGTCCGGGACTCAACAGTTGACACCGACCGGGACAGGGTTGAAAAACTGACAGGACTATTACGCTTGGGTGAGATATAACCAAGGTGTAGTTCTGGCTGGAAAATTAGGGACCATCCGTATGGGGGCCTGCTGGTCAAGACTTGTAACTATTCACATACTTCGGAAAGCTCTGGCTCCGAGGAATCCTTTATTGGACCGACAACCGCGCACTGGGAGTGGAGAGATGGCGGAAGTAGCATGTACCCACGTGTCAGGACCTGTACTCTTGGGTTAGAGTCCCAAGGTACTTGTCGCTGGCGGAAAATTGGAGGGTTAAAGTCCCGAATTGGAGTGGTGTACTGTACTTCCGGGTGGCGTAGGACCGGGCCCAATATTGGAGGAATCGTGGTAGACGAGTTGGCATATGCAAGCTTGGGTGCTACATATGCAGTGTGGATAGGGACCCTCAGCTGAGTATTATTTATCCGGATTAACGTTGCTCCTCGGTTATGGAGACTTGGTCCACTGACTGTCAACGGAGAGTGGTTCTCAACTAGGAATGTTTTGAAATGTAAAATGAATCATGAATGATGAAGAATTGAGAAATACTGAATCTTTCAAAAATAAAATAAGGTTTACAAAAAAAATGCTTTTCTGCAAAATACTTGATCTTGCTTAAGCCTTACCTTGACTACCCTAAGCCTCTCATTCCTGAGTCTTCTCCCTTTTTCTTTAGTCGGGTAAGTCTTGTTGAGTACCCCAGTACTCAGGGTTTGTTACCCATGTTGCAGGTATGCCTGAGACCCCGATGTGTCTCGCACCCTGTTGCGTGACCTTCATCCAGGAAGAGGCCGATGAGGCCGATGAGTAAATGTGCACCCTCGGGCTGGGTGTTACATGTATCGTTATGTTAATGTTCCCGCTACGTTGTCTACTTTGAAATTCCTTGAACAATGGTTTGTAATAATCGTACTCCTTACCTCATTTAAAACCTCGGTTTGTAAAACTATTGTTATTTAAGTCTTCCGCTCTTTATTCCGATGTTATTTGTAAAAGTATGCAATGTTGTAACCGAATTGTGAGATGATCCTGCGGACATTGGGCACTGATGTAGCCCGGTGGCGAACGGGTCTTAATCACATGGAACATGGGTTCGGCTGTCAGAGGTTGACAGGGACACGTGGGCCATGGGATTAGGGTCGTTCCGTCACAGAGTGGTATCAGAGCATCTCACTTTAACGTTGCAGTGTTCGTTTTTGCGAAAACTTCAAAAGACCTTTTGAGTCCAAACAAACTAAACTTGACTATTTTGAGTCCAAATTGCTTCTCTCATCTTGTCTCTCATATGGCAACACTAGCTAGTGGAGCAACATGTCTTAAGCCCTATATATGTTACTTAATGCATTACCTTGTTCCGTAGGAACGATTCATGCATCATGTCATAATCACTGAAGTTAACTTCCTCTCTAAGTTCGTTGGGGTAGAATACCTATACCTTTTCTCTTGCTAGCCTTTCTCTCATCTACCTTCTCTTGTCCAGGCATGGCTCGCATCAAGCTGACTGCCCGCAAGTCGACTGGACCGCATGGTGTGCCGCGCCACCAGCTGGCACCACGCGTTGGAGAAGAGACTGCCGAATCTTCAAATGGTCGTCGCTTTCCCCGCCGCACCCGTAAGAACCTGAAGGAGGAAATCAAGAATCTGAAGGCTGAGCTGGAGAACTTGGAGCATGACTTCTACCACTCACGTCTGGAGTTTTATGAGGCACGAGCTTCCCTGGAGCAGGCCAACCGGAACACGGTTCGCGCTATCGAGCAGCGCAATGATGCTTGGACCCGCGAGGACGTCACCAGAAGCCGAGCTCCACGGCCTGCAGCAGTACACAGCTCAGATTGAACAGTTCAATGATATGCTTCATGAGGAAGTGCATCAGCTGTATGATCAACTTCACCCCTTGGTACCCCCGGTTATGGAAGAACCTGAGGACGGAGTAGTAGAAGAACCTGATGTGGGTCAAGAGCCAGACGTGGACGAAGGAATTGAACCTGCTGAGGACATCCACGCTGAAGACGAGGACGAGGAGGTTGAGCCTGAGCTCATCCTCGAAGAAGAAGACGACGACGAAGAAATGATCATCATCGATGAAGACTAGACCCGTCTTTAGGAGATGGAGTTCCCTTGTGTCTGTACCACCTGCTTACCTAAAACCTTAGTTTAGGTTTGGGAGCGTTAGTCTGTAGTTTGTTAAGAGGAGTCTGTATCTTTCTTTCGTACCTTTTCCCCTTATCAGTCAGTTGCCACCTGTCAGTCATCTGTATCCATCATCTATCTTGGAATCAATGAAGTTTCTCAGTCAGTTGTTTCAGAACTTAATCTTTGTATGCTAAGTTCCAAGTTGTTTAACAGATGCCTGTGAACACCCGCTCTGGAGCTGGAGGTTCCGATGATGCCAACCTTCCAAACCCTCCACCAGTTCCTGCTACCCTGGCAGATGCCATTGCAGCCTTGGCCGCCGCTGCCAACCTGATGGCTCAAAATCAGGGGCAGCACAACAATGGTCA
Source organism: Coix lacryma-jobi var. lacryma-jobi (assembly GCA_009763385.1). NCBI lineage: Eukaryota > Viridiplantae > Streptophyta > Magnoliopsida > Poales > Poaceae > Coix > Coix lacryma-jobi. The sequence goes on along the minus strand of CM019826.1, from coordinate 83,329,754 downwards.
CCGTGGTCGCCGCGACAACAACAACCATGAGAGTACATATGTGGATTTCACTGAAACCCGTCCACCGGTTTTCACCAGAGCCGATGAACCCCTCGAAGCTGATGATTGGCTCCGCACCATGGAGCAGAAGTTTGGTCTCATCCGATGCACTGAAATCCAGAAGCCTCGGTTTGCTTCACAGCAGCTTCGTGGTCCCGCAAGCGCTTGGTACGCCAACCTGTTGGCTGCCCAGCCAGAAGGTCATCAATTGACCTGGGAAGAGTTCCGAACTGCTTTCCGTGCTCATCACATCCCTTCCGGATTAATGAAGATGAAGCTTGATCAATTCCTGGCCCTGCAACAGAAAGATTCCACCGTTATGCAGTACGTGGGACAGTTCAACCACCTGAGCCAGTATGCCTCCGACTATGTCAACACAGAGGAAAAGAAGAGAGATTGTTTCCTCAGGGGTCTGCACCCTAAGATTCGCAGAGGTCTATCCAACAACCTAAACGGATCCTATCATGATGTCGTTGACCGTGCTGTTGCTTTTGAAGAAAGCAATCGCCAGTATCAGGAAGAGAAGAAGAAGAAGAAAGCTGGGTCAAGCAGCTTCTCTGGCGGTCACAAACGCCAGAGGATCATCTATCACCCCAGCCACCACCACAACCGTCCACCTTACCCACATCAGCAAGTGGTCGTCCGTACTGCGGCTACCACCCACAACGCCAATCAGCAGAGTGCCACGCAGCCGAACGCCCCAGGTGTTCGTATCACCACCCCACAAACAGCCTATAACCATCCCTGCTACAACTGCGGCCAACTTGGCCACTGGTCTCGTGATTGTCCGAAACCCAAGAAGTATGCACAGAACGCGCAGAAGGGTCCTGGAGGACCACAGCAGCAGCAGCACCGTGCACAGCAGCAGCATGCTCAGAAAGGCAGGATTGTCAAGAAGCACGGGCAAGTCTACTACACCGCTGTCAGCGATATACCAGAAGGGGAGCCCGTCATGATCGGTAGGTTTCCTGTTGCCAATCATCCTGCAGTCGTCTTGTTCGATTCTGGTGCATCGCATTCCTTCATCAGTCGTACTTTTGTCATCAAGCATGAAATATCAATTGAGGATTTAAAAGAAAGTTTCTGCATATTTTCGCCTGGAGGGCGTATAAGTACTAAGGAAGTGGTTCGCAGTATACCAGTAAGGTTGGGGGAACATGTATTTCCCACCACCATGATAGTGCTTCATGATCAGGAGATAGATGTCATTCTAGGCATGAATTGGATGTGTCAGTATAGAGCCATGATCGACATCCTGAATAGAGTTGTGAGAGTGGACATTCCTAACAGTACCTCCAAACTCCTTCTCCAACTTCCTATGCCTCAAAAACCAGCAACCACACAGCTAAATGCTACCTATGATCAAGGGATCCGAGACATCCCTGTAGTCTGTGAGTTCCCTGATGTCTTTCCAGAAGATCTACCCGGTCTGCCTCCCGACCGTGATGTTGAGTTTACCATAGAGCTAAAGCCCGGGACTGCTCCTATATCCCGCAGAGCTTATTGAATGCCTCCCAGAGAGTTGGCAGAACTAAAAATTCAATTACAAGATTTGTTGGACAAGGGTTTCATTCGCCCAAGCTCGTCTCCTTGGGGCTGTCCTGCAATCTTTGTAAAGAAGAAAGACAAGACTCTCAGAATGTGCGTGGATTATCGCCCACTCAATGAGGTCACCATCAAAAACAAATATCCCTTGCCTCGTATTGATCTACTCTTTGACCAGTTAGCTGGAGCCAAAGTATTCTCCAAAATCGATCTCAGATCTGGCTACCACCAAATAAAGATTCGTCCTGAAGATATTCCTAAAACAGCTTTCACCACCAGATACGGCCTATATGAGTACTTGGTCATGTCCTTCGGTTTGACCAATGCCCCAGCTCATTTCATGTACCTCATGAACTCTGTGTTCATGCCAGAGCTTGATAAATTCGTGGTCGTGTTCATTGACGACATCCTTGTCTACTCGAAAACCCCTGAAGATCATGCCGAACATCTTCGTATCGTTCTATCCCGTCTCAGAGAACATCAGCTGTATGCCAAGTTCAGTAAATGTGAATTCTGGCTAGATCGAATTCAGTTTCTTGGTCATGTCCTTTCCGCTGAAGGTGTGTCAGTTGACCCTGGTAAAGTGGCAGACATTCTGGATTGGAAGCCACCTACCACTGTTCATCAAGTCCGCAGTTTTATGGGTATGGCAGGATATTATCGTCGATTCATCCCAGATTTCTCAAGAATCGCCAAGCCTATCACTGAGTTAGTAAAGAATTCTGTGAAGTTTGTCTGGTCACCAGCCTGTGAGCAAGCCTTTCAAACTCTGAAGAAACTGTTAACTACATCACCAGTCCTAGCTCAACCAGATATCGAGAAACCCTTCGATGTATACTGTGATGCATCTGGTACTGGTTTGGGATGTGTTTTGATGCAAGAAGGTCGAGTGATCGCATATGCTTCCCGGCAGCTTAAGCGACATGAGGAGAATTATCCAACCCATGATCTTGAGTTAGCAGCAGTAGTGCATGCCTTGAAGATCTGGCGTCATTATTTGTTGGGCAGTACCTGCAATGTGTACACTGATCACAAAAGCCTGAAGTATATCTTCACTCAAGAGGAACTGAATATGAGGCAGAGAAGATGGCTTGAGTTAATTAAGGACTATGATCTTGAAGTGCATTACCATCCAGGTAAGGCGAATGTGGTCGCCGATGCACTCAGTCGCAAGTCTTATTGCAACTGTCTGATGATGAAACCCTATGATTCTTCTTTGTGTTATGAGCTGGAAAGGTTGGATATTGAAATGATTCCACAAGGAACTCTAAATAATATCAGAATAGAAACCCCTATCAGAGAGCAGATCATCGCTGCACAAAAAGCTAACCCTGGAATCAAGCACATCATCGAAAAGGTCCAATCCGGAAAGGCTGATTGTTTCAGGATTGATGATGCAGGAGTAGTATGGTTTAAGAATCGGTTAGTAGTTCCTAAAGTGCCTGAGTTAAGAAAGTTAATCCTTGATGAAGCACATTTGACTAGATTCTCCATTCACCCCGGCAGTAACAAGATGTACCAGGATTTGAAGCAGCAACTCTGGTGGACAAAGATGAAGATTGAGATCGCCCGGTATGTCGCTCAGTGCGATACCTGCCAGAAAGTCAAAGCTGTGCACATGAAGCCCGGAGGAGAATTGCAACCTTTACCTGTACCTGCTTGGAAATGGGACGATATCAGCATGGACTTTATTAATGGATTACCCAAGACACAAAAGGTTTTGATTCCATTTGGGTGATTGTGGATCGTCTCACTAAGCAAGCTCACTTCCTGCCAGTGAAGACTAGTTACACCGTCCCCACTTATGCCACTTTGTACAAGAACCACATAGTGAAACTCCATGGCATACCCAAGAGCATTATCTCTGATCGTGGTACCCAGTTTGTCGCAAAGTTTTGGAAAGCGTTCCATACCTCACTTGGAACCAAGCTCTTGCATAGTACGGCATATCATCCGCAAACAGATGGACAAACCGAGCGAGTCAACCAAGTGTTAGAGGATATGTTGAGAGCATGTGTGCTCACCTTCGCAGATACTTGGGATGACTATTTGCCCTTGGCAGAGTTCTCATATAATAACAGTTACCAAGAGAGCATCAAAATGGCACCCTTTGAAGCACTGTACGGCCACCGTTGTCGTACACCTCTCAATTGGTCTGAACCCGGAGAAAGGGAATTCTTTGGAGTTGACCTAGTAAAAGATATGGAAGAGAAAGTCAAACATATACAAGAGAACATGAAGATTGCACAGTCTCGACAGAAAAGTTATGCTGACAAGAGACGTCGACCTCTGCAGTTCGAGATCGGGGATTTTGTGTACCTGAAGGTCTCACCCACCAAAGGAGTCACTCGTTTTGGAGTCAAGGGAAAGCTAGCACCCCGCTACATTGGTCCCTTTGAGATTCTGGATCGTTGTGGCAAGGTCGCTTACAAGCTAAGTTTGCCCGATCATCTTTCAGCAGTTCATAATGTGTTTCATGTCTCCCAACTCAAGAAGTGTCTCCGAGTACCTGAACATGTGGTTGAAGTTGAAGGCGTGGAGCTAGAACCAGATCTGTCATACACTGAGTATCCAGTTCGCGTGTTGGATTACAAGGACCGTGTTACCCGGAGGACTACCACGAGATGGTACAAGATCCAGTGGAACCAACACTCTGAAGAAGAAGCTACTTGGGAATCTGAAGACTTCTTAGCAAAGAACTACCCCGACTTTCTCGAATCTCTGTAGATGTAAGGTTTTGCTTTTTCCTTCTTAAGACGTGGAATCTCGGGGCGAGATTTCTTTTAGGGGGGAAGGCTGTAACACCTCTGGTGTTTAACTGTAATTAACCTGACATGTCATCATCATTAGTCATAATCATCCTCATCATACTTGTGTGTTTCCCTTATGCATGTGCATTTGTCCCCTTATGTGTGTAGTGATCCCCTTTTCGAAAACCCTAAAAGCCTTAATCTTCCTATAAGGGCAAAATGGTAATTTCACCTCTGTGCCTTGCCTTGTGTGATTCTTGTTCAGTTGGTTGTCTTGAAGTTTTGTTGTGTTGGCCAAAGTTCAAAAAAAAATCAAAATCAGATTTCAAATTCCTTTTCAAAACCCTGATTTCCAAACCCTGAATTTTATCCCTCTTTTTGCAATTAAAAAAATTATTCAAAATTTGAGGTTGGTTCAAAAAGCAAAGTTGTAGATCTGTCAAAGAGAAACAACTTTGGTATTTACAAATTTTCAAGTTGCAGTACAAAGTTTTGAGTTATTTCAAATTCATTCAAACCCCAACTTTTGTTCCCTTTTCAGTTGTCAAAATTAACTTAAAAACTAATGAGTTTTTGGAAAAGTGTATTATAGCAAAGTTGTAGGTTTTGATAAAAGGAACAAATTTCATATTTGCAGATTTTCAAGTTTCAGTATAAAAATTCAAAGTAATTTCGAATTTATTCAAATTTCAAAGGTGTCCCCTTTTCTGTTTTCAAATGTAGTTCAAAAACTATTTGGATTTTGAAAATGTTCTTTTTGACAAAGTGGTAGATCTCCTTTTTCTGCACAACTTTAGTGTTTTGAGTTTTTCCCGTGCAGTTCAAGTTTTGGGAATATTTTGCAAAATTCAGAAATCAGCCCATAGTCAAACCCTAAGACCTAGCCCTGTTCATCTTCAACCTACAGCTAGGGGGCCCCGGCCATGGCCGCGCGCCAGCGCCGCTTGCGCCACGCGTCTGGCAGCCGCCTGACCACCCTGTCCCCTACAGTTCTCAGAACAGCGCCATCATTCTTATCCGCACGCGCGCCAGTTGACCTTCGCTCCCGTCCCCTACAGTACCCTGCACAGCGCCGCCGCGTGGCCGTCACCGGCGAGCTCACGTCCGGTCCCTTAGTGCACGCCCGTCCTTCTTCATCATAGTTTTGCAAGCACGCGACGCGGCCGAGCTCGTCCGCGCCCGCGCGCAGCCCTTACCTGCCCCTGGCCGCGCCTATAAGAAGGACCGCCGGACTGCCGAAGTTTCACTCACCTCCGCCACCATCGCCAGCTCAATCCAGTGTCTCCCTCGCTAAACCATCTAGCCCAGCAGCTCCGCTTTGAGCTCGCAAAGCTTCCCGGCTCCTCAATTCCACCGCTACCGCCTCCCACCGCCGAGTGCAAGCTTGTCTTCCTCAGCACCGGTGAGAGACCGACCGGCTCGGGTCGACGGAATTCGCCGCCGTCGCCCCACCTCTCCTTCCTCTGATCTTTGATCTTCATTCCTTGCCTTCTTGCGCTCCTAACCGGCTACTGGTGGCCGTGCCTGGTGTACAGGGTCGCCGAATCGCCGAAGTGCCGCCGCGGTCGTCTCCTTCCTCGACCCGCACCCTCGACCGTATCGAGCCCCAAGCCTCGAGCGTTCCCTCGAGCACGTTCCCGAGCACACCCTCGAACCCCGCCCCTCGAAGCAGCCGAGCCCCGCCCTCAGCCTCGGGCGAATCGCATTACCCTCGAGCCGCAAGCCTCGAGTAAGCCGAGGCCTCCCTCGAGAAGTCTGCCGCAAGAGAACCCCGTCGAGGCCTCGTCCGTCGAGCCCTCTTTTCCACCCGCCTCGCCGAGCCTTGCCTCTGACCCTCGGTGAGCCCAGCCTCTGTTTTCTCAGCCGAGCCTCGAGCCTCGACGTCGAGCCCGCTCCGACTCGAGCTCCGTGCTCTTTTCCTTTTCAAAATATGAATAGTCTTGCTATTTCATCTTTTTGTATGATTTTCTGTATTGCTCTAAAAATTCTGAGAATTTTACAGTTGAGTCTTTATACCATGTAGTATTTTATAAAAATAAGAAACTTGACTTTTCTGCAACAATTAGAAAATGAATAATCCTTCCTTTAATTAATAAATGGATAGTTTTAGATTTTTAGAAAAACATGCATAGTTCCATAAATTATGAAATTTGTTTTGTCACCTATTTTGAACCTATGAGTTTAATTTGGCAAAGTTTGGAGCAACTTCGTAAAATGACCTTTTGGGTAGTTAAAATAGAAAAATAATTAGGTTTTACTGTTGTATGCCTTTGTGTGTGACTTTCGGATTGTTTGCTGTTCATAGACCCCCACCCTTCTGGTCTATGATGTTTGTGATGTCATACCTTAGTCTATGCTTAGGTTAGATCAATAATGCTTAATAGGTTTAACTAATCTTGCTTAAAGATAAAAGATAGGTACCTTGTGTCTACCCTAGAAGTTACTCCCTTGTTAGAAAGTTATACTCTAGGCAGCAGTGCTTTGTCTTGTGTTGCATTGTTCATGTGAGCATCCTCATAAGCATACATCATTGCATCCGTTTAGTGACCGAAGGAGAAGGCGTCAAGATCGAGGCAGCCGCTGACGAACCTATCCCCGAGGCTACCCCGAGCTCCGACACCTGCCCTGCCGCCCTCGAGCCTGCCCTCTTTGCTCTTCAAGGCAAGCCCCGGTGCATTTAACCCTTTCCTTGATTTTATAAAATGATTTCCTTAAATGCTTTTGAGTAAACTACTGCATTAGGTTTATAGGAGTTGAGTGATATCCTATCTGATGCATTATCCACCTTGACCACTGATACACCCGATACCTGCTTTTCAAAAGTATTTGAAAAATGCTTAGCAATGCTTATTGAATTAGACTTTGCAATAAAATGTCATTTTCAAAAGTGTGATCACTGAAAGAATCTTTTATGGGAATTTGGCTTTACTTCCCGTTCGATGACTGCTTGCCTAGCTAGCATGTGGTCATTGTCGAGAAGAGGTTGTCCGCGCATACGGTGCCGTCATGTTGTAGTCCGGGACTCAACAGTTGACACCGACCGGGACAGGGTTGAAAAACTGACAGGACTATTACGCTTGGGTGAGATATAACCAAGGTGTAGTTCTGGCTGGAAAATTAGGGACCATCCGTATGGGGGCCTGCTGGTCAAGACTTGTAACTATTCACATACTTCGGAAAGCTCTGGCTCCGAGGAATCCTTTATTGGACCGACAACCGCGCACTGGGAGTGGAGAGATGGCGGAAGAGTAGCATGTACCCACGTGTCAGGACCTGTACTCTTGGGTTAGAGTCCCAAGGTACTTGTCGCTGGCGGAAAATTGGAGGGTTTAAAGTCCCGAATTGGAGTGGTGTACTGTACTTCCGGGTGGCGTAGGACCGGGCCCAATATTGGAGGAATCGTGGTAGACGAGTTGGCATATGCAAGCTTGGGTGCTACATATGCAGTGTGGATAGGGACCCTCAGCTGAGTATTATTTATCCGGATTAACGTTGCTCCTCGGTTATGGAGACTTGGTCCACTGACTGTCAACGAGAGTGGTTTCTCAACTAGGAATGTTTTGAAATGTAAAATGAATCATGAATGATGAAGAATTGAGAAATACTGAATCTTTCAAAAATAAAATAAGGTTTACAAAAAAAATGCTTTTCTGCAAAATACTTGATCTTGCTTAAGCCTTACCTTGACTACCCTAAGCCTCTCATTCCTGAGGTCTTCTCCCTTTTTCTTAGTCGGGTAAGTCTTGTTGAGTACCCCAGTACTCAGGGTTTGTTACCCATGTTGCAGGTATGCCTGAGACCCCGATGTGTCTCGCACCCTGTTGCGTGACCTTCATCCAGGAAGAGGCCGATGAGGCCGATGAGTAAATGTGCACCCTCGGGCTGGGTGTTACATGTATCGTTATGTTAATGTTCCCGCTACGTTGTCTACTTTGAAATTCCCGAACAATGGTTTGTAATATCGTACTCCTTACCTCATTTAAAACCTCGGTTTGTAAAACTATTGTTATTTAAGTCTTCCGCTCTTTATTCCGATGTTATTTGTAAAAGTATGCAATGCTGTAACCGAATTGTGAGATGATCCTGCGGACATTGGGCACTGATGTAGCCCGGTGGCGAACGGGTCTTAATCACATGGAACATGGGTTCGGCTGTCAGAGGTTGACAGGGACACGTGGGCCATGGGATTAGGGTCGTTCCGTCACATCGTCGTAAGTGGCTTCAGGGCCGTACATCTTGGAACTGTCTGGTCATACCCGGCACGTTCCAGCTTTGTGTTTACAGTTTACTCCCTTGTTAGTTGCAGGGCAAACTGACTGGCACGCACCGGACTTCTGAGCACCCGGGCCACATTTGAAGCCAGCTTCTCTGGCTTGCTGTGTGATTGGTACAGTGCGTCACTTTTGGTGCCAACAGCTCCCAATCACCACCCCTCTGGTCACCTTGCTTTTGCATTCTCGGTCCTTCAATTGGTATCGGAGCGGGTTAAGGATCTTCCACCTTAGCCGGTGCCAGATCCACCGAAGGCGACATGGATCGCGGCGTGGGCAAACCGCCGTTTTTCGATGGACAAACTATGCGATACTCCTATATCCTTGATGGATCTCATCACACAGTCATCACATCACAGCATAGCACCTTGCCCAGCAGCAGCATGTTCCGAACGGCAAAGTGTCCAAGAGCCTGGCACTCTACTACAACCACAAACAACCACGATCTTCGACATTCCCCAGAATAGAGCCCTTCATGATTCGGTAGTTTTCGCGTTGCCAATCATCCTGCAGTTGTGTTGATTTTATTCTGTGCTCTGCTTCCTTCATCATTCGAACTTTTTCATTAAGCCGAGATATCAATGGGAGTTTAAAGAAAGTTTCTCTTCTCTGCATATTTTCGGCCTGGATGGTATAAGTACTAAGGAAGTTGGTTCGCATATACCAGTAATGTTTGGGGAACAATATATTTCCACCACCATGATAGTGCTACTTGATCAGGATATAGACTGTCATTTTAGCACTGAATTGGATGTGCTAGTATAAAGCCATGATCGACCTTCTGATAGAGTTTGTGAGAGTGGAACATTCCTAACCTCACCTCCAAACTCCTTCCCAACTCCCAATGCCCTCGAAAACCACAGCCCTCAAATAATCCGCCTCTGTCCTGAAACCAAGAGACAATCCCCGTGGTCTGTGAATTTTCCTGATGTTTTTCCTGGGATTTACCTGTCTGCCTGCCTGACCGTGATGTCGAGTTTGCCATAGGCTAAAAGCCCTGGGACTGCCTCCCATACCCGCATGGCTTATCGAATGCCTACCAGAGAGTTTGGCAGAGCTAAAATCCAATTAAAAATTTGTTGGACACGGGTTTCATTGTCGCTCGCCCCAGCTCGTCTCCTTGGGCTGTCCGGCATCTTTGTCAAGAAGAAAGACAGACTCTAGAATGTGGCATTGATTATCAGCGCCCACCAATGAGTTCACCAATCAAAAATAAATATCCCTGCCTCGTATTGATCTTCTCTTTGACCAGTTATCTGGAGCCAAAGTATTCTCCAGATCGATCTCAGATCTGGTTACCACCAAATAAAGATTCGTCCTGAAGATATTCCTAAAACAGCTTTCACCACCAGATACGGCCCTATATGAGTACTTGGTCATGTCCTTTGGTTTGATCCAATGCCCCCGCTCATTTCATGTATCTCATGAACTCTGTTTTCATGCCAGAGCTTGATAAATTCGTGGTCGTGTTCATTGACGACATCCTTGTCTACTCAAAGACCCCTGAAGATCACGCCGAGCATCTTCGTATCGTTCTATCCCATCTCAGAGAACATCAGCTGTATGCCAAGTTCAGTAAATGTGAGTTCTGGTTAGATCAGATACAGTTTCTTGGTCATGTCCTATCCGCTGAAGGTGTGTCAGTTGACCCTGGTAAAGTGGCAGACATTCTGGATTGGAAGCCACCTACCACTGTTCATCAAGTCCGCAGCTTTATGGAATGGCTGGATATTATCGTCGATTCATTCCGGATTTCTCCAGAATCGCCAAGCCTATCACTGAGTTAGTAAAGAATTCTGTGAAGTTTGTCTGGTCACCGGCTTGTGAACAAGCTTTTCAAAACATTGAAGAAACTGTTAACCACGTCACCAGTGCTAGCCCAGCCGAACATCGAAAAAACCCTTTGATGTCTACTGTGATGCATCTGGTACTGGTTTGGGCTGTGTTTTGATGCAAGAAGGTCGAGTGATCGCATATGCCTCCCGACAGCTTAAGCGACATGAAGAGAATTATCCAACTCATGATCTCGAGTTAGCAGCAGTATTGCATGCCTTGAAGATCTGGCGTCATTATCTGTTGGGCAGTACCTGTAATGTGTACACTGATCACAAAAGCCTGAAGTATATCTTCACTCAAGAAGAGTTGAATATGAGACAGAGAAGATGGCTTGGAGTTAATTAAGGACTATGATTTTGAAGTGCATTACCATCCGGGGTAAGGCGAATGTGGTCGCCCGATGCACTCAGTCGCAAGTCTTATTGCAACTGTCTGATGAAGAAACCCTATGATTCTTCTTGTGTTATGAGCTGGAAAAGTTGAATATTGAAATGATTTCGCAAGGAACTCTGAGTAATATCAGAATAGAAAACCCCTATCAGAGAGCAGATCATTGCTGCACAGAAAGATAACCCTGGAATCAAGCACATCATCGAAAAGGTTCAATCCGGAAAGGCTGATTGTTTCAGGATTGATGATGCAGGAGTAGTATGGTTTAAGAATCGGTTAGTAGTTCCTAAAGTGCCTGAGTTAAGAAGGTTAATCCTTGATGAAGCACACTTGACTAGATTCTCCATCCACCCCGGCAGCAACAAAATGTACCAGGATTTGAAGCAGAAATTCTGGTGGACAAAGATGAAGATTGAGATCGCCCAGTATGTCGCTCAGTGCGATACCTGCCCAGAAAGGTCAAAGCCGTGCACATGAAGCCCGGAGGAGAATTTCAACCTTTATCTGTACCTGCTTGGAAATGGGACGACATCAGTATGGATATTTATCAATGGTCTACCCAAGACATCAAGAGGTTTTGATTCCATATGGGTGATCGTAGATCGCCTCACTAAGCAAGCTCACTTTCTGCCAGTGAAGGACCAGTTACACCGTTCCCACTTATGCCACTTTGTACAAGAACAACATAGTAAAACTCCATGGTATACCCAAAACCATTATCTCTGATCGTGGTACCAGTTTGTCGCAAAGTTCTGGAAAGCGTTCCATACCTCACTTGGAACCAAGCTCTTGCATAGTACAGCATATCATCCACAAACAGATGGACAAACTGAGCGAGTCAACCAAGTGTTAGAGGATATGTTGAGAGCATGTGTGCTCACCTTCGCAGACACTTGGGATAACTGTTTGCCCTTGGCAGAATTCTCGTATAATAACAGTTATCAGGAGAGCATCAAAATGGCACCCTTTGAAGCACTGTACGGTCGCCGTTGTCGTACACCTCTCAGTTGGTCTGAACCTGGAGAAAGAGAATTCTTCGGAGTCGACCTAGTGAAAGATATGGAAGAAAAGGTCAAGCAAATACAAGAGA
>CM019826.1:83238029-83317333 GCA_009763385.1 Coix lacryma-jobi var. lacryma-jobi | reverse complement strand
CATGTATCAAGTTGGGTCCATTAGGGACGCGTCCTAGGGTTGGAGGACGACCCCAACACTCTTTGGTCGTCAATCCATCTACTTATATCCTCTATAGCCGCCATGGTCGGTTTGGGGTTTTGTTTAGATCAAGTTTAGCCTTAGCTACTTGCTTGTAGGCGCGCGTGCAGGATCAGCCGCCCGTTCTTGTCTTCGGAACCCATTGTAGATTAAGATTCAGTTTGAAACCTTCAATTTCATCTTGCAAATTCAGTGCTTGTTTCCTCGTTCTTGCTAGTTCTTCGATTGCTTGCAGGACGGGAGCCCTAGGGGCTGGTTGTCGCGCTCCACAAGATCGTGACGGCTATTGGACGTGGTGTAATCGGTTGCTAAGGCGCGGTCTTGAGGGCTGTAGTCGGGCCGTGAAACGTCATCTCTCCATCTCACCAATCGAGTGTATCCCCGTTTCTCATCGAAAGATCGGGCAAAAACCCTAGCGGGTTCGCATCATCAGTGGTTAAAACGACCTCCTGCGCGAGTTTTGCGGCACCGTTCCTCCGAAATGAAAGTGCCAAAAACCACCAAACATGAGTTTTGAGTCAAACGGAGATTATTGGGTGCGTCCATTGAGAAAATTCAACCATGAGTTTTCAGTGAATCAGAGGGTAAAACGGCTATCCTGCGCGTGTTTTGCGGCACCGTTCCTCCTCCGGAAATGAAAGTGCCAAAAACCCACCAAACATGAGTTTTGGTCAAACGGAGATGATGGGTGCGTTCGTTGTGTTCGGTGCATCAGTGGTTCAAACGGCCCTCATGAGCGAGTTTTGCGGCAACCGTTCCTCCAAATGAATGTGCCAAAAACATCCAAACATGAGTTTTGGGCCAAAACGGGGATGATTGTGTGCCTCCGTTCTGAAAAATTCAACCGTGAATTTTTTGGTGCATCAGTGGTTTCAAACGGCCCTCCTGCGCGAGTTTTGCGGCTTAGTTCCTCCGGAAATGAAAGTGCCAAAAACCAACCAACAGAGTTTGGGTCAAACGAAGATGATTGGGTGCATCCGTTGCGAAAAATTCAACCGTGAGTTTTCGGTGCATCAGTGGTGAAACGGCCCTCCTGCGCGAGTTTTGCGGCACCGTTCCTCCAGAAATAAAGTGCCAAAACCCACGAAACATTAGGTTTGGGGTCAAACCGGAGATGATTGGTGCGTCCTTTGCAAAAATTTTAAACCGTGAGTTTTTCGGTGCAATCAGTGGTTAAACGGCCCTCCTGCACGAGTTTGCAGCACCGTTCCTCCAAAATGAAAGTGCCAAAAAACCCACCAAACATGAGTTTTGGGTCGAACGAGATGATTGGGTGCGTACGTTGCGAAAATTCAACCGTGAGTTTTGGTGCATCAGTGGTGTGAAAACGGCCCTCCTGCGCGAGTTTTGCAGCACCGTTCCTCCGGAAATAAAAGTGCCAAAAACCCACCAAACATGAGTTTGGGTCAAACGGAGATGATTGGGTGCGTCCTTTGCGAAAATTTCAACCGTGAGCTTTTCGGTGCATCAGTGGTTAAAACGGCCCTCCTGCGCGAGTTTTGCAACACCGTTCCTCCAAAAATGAAAGTGCCAAAAACCCACCAAACATGAGTTTTGGGTCAAACGGAGATGATTGGGTGCGTCCGTTGCAAAAATTCAACCGTGAGTTTTTCGGTGCATCAGTGGTGAAAACGCCCTCCTGCGCGAGTTTTGCGGCACCGTTCCTCCGGAAATAAAAGTGCCAAAAACCCACGAACATGAGTTTTGGGTCAAACGGAGATGATTGGGTGCGTCCTTTGCGAAAATTTCAACCGTGAGCTTTTCGGTGCATCAGTGGTTAAAACGGCCCTCCTGCGCGAGTTTGCAACACCGTTCCTCCAAAAATGAAAGTGTCAAAAACCCACAAACATGAGTTTTGGGTCAAACGGAGATGATTGGGTGCGTCCGTTGTGAAAAATTCAACCCTAAATTTTTCGGTTCAACAGTGGTTCAAACGGCCCTCATGCGCGAGTTTTGCGGCACCATTCCTTCGAAAATAAAAGTGCCAAAACCCACCAAACATGAGTTTTGTGTCAACGGAGATTGATTGGGTGCGTCCTGTTGCGAAAGATTCAAACGTGAGTTTTTCCGGTGCATCAGTGGTTAAAACGGCCCTCCTGCGCGAGTTTTGGGGCAACCGTTCCTCCGAAAATGAAAGTGCCCAAAACCCACCAAACATGAGTTTGAGTCAAGAGAGATGATTGGGAGCGTCCATTGCGAAAAATTCAACCATGAGTTTTTTCGGTGCATCAGTGGTTAAAACGACCCTCCTGCGCGAGTTTTGCGGCACCGTTCCTCCGAAAATGAAAGTGCCAAAAACCCACCAAACATGAGTTTTGGAGTCAAACGGAGATGATTGGGTGCGTCCATTGAGAAAAATTCAACCATGAGTTTTTCGGTGAATCAGAGGGTAAAACGGCTCTCCTGCGCGTGTTTTGCGGCACCGTTCCTCCGGAAATGAAGTGCCAAAAAACCCACCGAACATGAGTTTTGGGTCAAACGGAGATGATTGGGTGCGTTCGTTGTGTTCGGTGCATCAGTGGTGAAAACTGCCCTCCTGCGCGAGTTTTGCGGCACCGTTCCTCCGGAAATAAAGTGCCAAAAACCCACGAAACATGAGTTTTGGTTCAAATGGAGATGATTGGGTGCGTCCTTTGCGAAAAATTGAACCGTGAGTTTTTCGGTGCATTAGTGGTTAAAAAGGCCCTCCTGCGCGAGTTTTGCAGCACCGTTCCTCCAAAAATGAAAGTGCCAAAAACCCACCAAACATGAGTTTTCGGTCAAACGGAGATGATTGGGTGCGTCCGTTGTGAAAAAATTCAACCGTGAATTTTTCGGTGCATCAGTGGTTCAAACGGCCCTCATGCGCGAGTAAGGCGGCACCATTCCTCCGAAAATAAAAGTGCCAAAACCCACCAAACATGAGTTTTGTGTCAAACGGAGATGATTGGGTGCGTCTGTTGCGAAAGATTCAAACGTGAGTTTTTCGGGTGCATCAGTGGTTAAAACGGCCCTCCTGCGCGAGTTTTGGGGCACCGTTCCTCCGAAAATGAAAGTGCCAAAACCACCAACATGAGTTTTGAGTCAAACGGAGATGATTGGTGCGTCCATTGAGAAAATTCAACCATGAGTTTTCGGTGAATCAGAGGGTAAAACGGCTCTCCTGCGCGTGTTTGCGGCACCGTTCCATCCGAAAATGAAAGTGCCAAAAACCCACCAAACATGAGTTTTGGGTCAAACGAGATGATTGGGTGCGTTCGTTGTGAAAAATTCAACCCTAAATTTTTCGGTGCAACAGTGGTTCAAACGGCCCTCATGCGCGAGTTTTGCGGCACCATTCCTTCGAAATAAAAGTGCCAAAACCCACCACAACATGAGTTTTGGTGCAAACGGAGATGATTGGGGTGCGTCTGTTGCGAAAGATTCAAACGTGAGTTTTGGTGCATCAGTGGTTAAAAACGGCCCTCCTGCGCGAGTTTTGGGGCACCGTTCCTCCGAAAATGAAAGTGCCAAAAACCCACCAAACATGAGTTTTTGGGTCAAACGAGCTGTTGGGTGCGTCCGTTGCCGAAAATTCAACCCGTGAGTTTTTCGGTGCATCAGTGGTTAAAACGACCCTCCTGCGCGAGTTTGCGGCACCCGTTTCTCCGAAAATGAAAGTGCCAAAAACCCACCAAACATGAGTTTTGAGTCAAACGGAGATGATTGGGTGCGTCCATTGAGAAAAATTCAACCATGAGTTTTTCAGTGAATCAGAGGGTAAAACGGCTCTCCTGCGCGTGTTTTGCGCACCGGTCCACCGTTCCTCCGGAAATGAAAGTGCCAAAAACCCACCAAACATGAGTTTTGGGTCAAACGGAGATGATTGGGGCGTTCGTTGTGTTCGGTGCATCAGTGGTTCAAACGGCCCTCATGAGCGAGTTTTGCGGCACCGTTCCTCCGAAAATGAATGTGCCAAAAACCTTCCAAACATGAGTTTTGGGCCAAACGGGATGATTGTGTGCCTCCGTTCTGAAAAATTCAACCGTGAATTTTTGGTGCATCAGTGGTTCAAACGGCCCTCCTGCGCGAGTTTTGCGGCTTAGTTCCTCCGGAAATGAAAGTGCCAAAAACCAACCAAACATGAGTTTTGGGTCAAACGAAGATTGGGTGTCTTTGCGAAAAATTCAACCGTGAGTTTTTCGGTGCATCAGTGGTAAAACGGCCCTCCTGCGCGAGTTTTGCGGCACCGTTCCTCCAGAAATAAAAGTGCCAAAAACCCACGAAACATGAGTTTTGGGTCAAACGGAGATGATTGGGTGCGTCCTTGCAAAAATTAAACCGTGTAGTTTTTTCGGTGCATCAGTGGTTAAAACGGCCCTCCTGCACGAGTTTTGCAGCACCGTTCCTCCAAAATGAAAGTGCCAAAAAACCCCCCAAACATGAGTTTTGGTCGAACGAAGATGATTGGGTGCGTACGTTGCGAAAAATCAACCGTGAGTTTTCGGTGCATCAGTGGTGAAAACGGCCCTCCTGCGCGAGTTTTGCAGCACCGTGCCCCGGAAAATAAAAGTGCCAAAAAACCCACAAAAACATGAGTTTTGGGTCAAACGGAGATGATTGGGTGCGTCCTTGCGAAAATTTCAAACCGTGAGCTTTCGGTGCATCAGTGGTTAAAACGCCCTCCTGCGCGAGTTTTGGCAACACCGTTCCTCCAAAAATGAAAGTGCCAAAACCCACCAAACATGAGTTTTGGGTCAAACGGAGATGATGGGTGCGTCCGTTGTGAAAAATTCAACCGTGAATTGTTCGGGTGCAACAGTGGTTCAAACGGCCCTCATGCGCGAGTTTGGCGGCACCATTCCTCCGAAAATAAAGTGCCAAAACCACCAAACATGAGTTTTGTGTCAAACGGAGATGATTGGGTGCGTCTGTTGCGAAAGATTCAAACGTGAGTTTTTCGGTGCATCAGTGGTTAAAACGGCCCTCCTGCGCGAGTTTTGGGGCACCGTTCCTCCGAAAATGAAAGTGTCCCAAAACCCACCAAACATGAGTTTTGAGTCAAACGGAGATGATTGGGAGCGTCCATTGCGAAAAATTCAACCATGAGGTTTTTCGGTGCATCAGTGGTTAAAACGACCCTCCTGCGCGAGTTTTGCGGCACCGTTCCTCCGAAAATGAAAGTGCCAAAAACCCACCAAACATGAGTTTTGAGTCAAACGGAGATGATTGGGTGCGTCCATTGAGAAAAATTCAACCATGAGTTTTTCGGTGAATCAGAGGGTAAAACGGCTCTCCTGCGCGTGTTTTGGCGGCACCGTTCCTCCGGAAATGAAAGTGCCAAAAACCCACCAAACATGAGTTTTGGGTCAAACGGAGATGATTGAGTGCGTTCGTTGTGTTCGGTGCATCAGTGGTTCAAACGGCCCTCATGAGCGAGTTTTGCGGCACCGTTCCTCCGAAAATGAATGTGCCAAAAACCTTCCAAACATGAGTTTTGGGCCAAACGGGATGATTGTGTGCCTCCGTTCTGAAAAATTCAACCGTGAATTTTTTGGTGCATCAGTGTTCAAACGGCCCTCCTGCGCGAGTTTTGCGGCTTAGTTCCTCCGGAAATGAAAGTGCCAAAACCAACCAAACATGAGTTTGGGTCAAACGAAGATGATTGGGTGCATCCGTTGCGAAAAATTCAACCGTGAGTTTTTCGGTGCATCAGTGGTGAAAACGGCCCTCCTGCGCGAGTTTTGCGGCACCGTTCCTCCAGAAATAAAAGTGCCAAAAACCCACGAACATGAGTTTTGGGTCAAACGGAGATGATTGGGTGCGTCCTGTGCGAAAATTTCAACCGTGAGTTTTTCGGTGCATCAGTGGTTAAAACGGCCCAACTGCACGAGTTTGCAGCACCGTTCCTCCCAAAATGAAAGTGTCAAAAACCCACCAAACATGAGTTTTGGGGTCAAACGAAGATGATTGGGTGCGTCCGTTGCGAAAAAATTCAACCGTGAGTTTTTCGGTGCATCAGTGGTGAAAACGGCCCTCCTGCGCGAGTTTTGCGGCACCGTTCCTCCGGAAATAAAAGTGCCAAAAACCCACGAAACATGAGTTTTGGGTCAAACGGAGATGATTGGGTGCGTCCTTTGCGAAAATTTCAACCGTGAGCTTTCGGTGCATCAGTGGTTAAAACGGCCCTCCTGCGCGAGTTTGCAACACCGTTCCTCCAAAATGAAAGTGCCAAAAACCCACCAAACATGAGTTTTGGGTCAAACGGAGATGATTGGGTGCGTCCGTTGTGAAAAATTCAACCCTAAATTTTCGGTGCACAGTGGTTCAAAACGGCCCTCATGCGCGAGTTTTGCGGCACCATTCCTTCGAAAATAAAAGTGCCAAAACCCACCAAACATGAGTTTTGTGTCAAACGGAGATGATTGGGTGCGTCTGTTGCGAAAGATTCAAACGTGAGTTTTTCGGTGCATCAGTGGTTAAAACGGCCCTCCTGCGCGAGTTTTGGGGCACCGTTCCTCCGAAAATGAAAGTGCCCAAAACCCACCAAACATGAGTTTTGAGTCAAACGGAGATGATTGGGAGCGTCCATTGCGAAAAATTCAACCATGAGTTTTTCGGTGCATCAGTGGTTAAAACGACCCTCCTGCGCGAGTTTTGCGGCACCGTTCCTCCGAAAATGAAAGTGCCAAAAACCCACCAAACATGAGTTTTGAGTCAAACGGAGATGATTGGGTGCGTCCATTGAGAAAAATTCAACCATGAGTTTTTCGGTGAATCAGAGGGTAAAACGGCTCTCCTGCGCGTGTTTTGCGGCACCGTTCCTCCGGAAATGAAAGTGCCAAAAACCCACCGAACATGAGTTTTGGGTCAAACGGAGATGATTGGGTGCGTTCGTTGTGTTCGGTGCATCAGTGGTGAAAACGGCCCTCCTGCGCGAGTTTTGCGGCACCGTTCCTCCGGAAATAAAAGTGCCAAAAACCCACGAAACATGAGTTTTGGTTCAAACGGAGATGATTGGGTGCGTCCTTTGCGAAAAATTGAACCGTGAGTTTTTCGGTGCATCAGTGGTGAAAACGGCCCTCCTGCGCGAGTTTTGCAGCACCGTTCCTCCAAAAATGAAAGTGCCAAAAACCCACCAAACATGAGTTTTCGGTCAAACGGAGATGATTGGGTGCGTCCGTTGTGAAAAATTCAACCGTGAATTTTTCGGTGCATCAGTGGTTCAAACGGCCCTCATGCGCGAGTTTGGCGGCACCATTCCTCCGAAAATAAAAGTGCCAAAACCCACCAAACATGAGTTTTGTGTCAAACGGAGATGATTGGGTGCGTCTGTTGCGAAAGATTCAAACGTGAGTTTTTCGGTGCATCAGTGGTTAAAACGGCCCTCCTGCGCGAGTTTTGGGGCACCGTTCCTCCGAAAATGAAAGTGCCAAAAACCCACCAAACATGAGTTTTGAGTCAAACGGAGATGATTGGGTGCGTCCATTGAGAAAAATTCAACCATGAGTTTTTCGGTGAATCAGAGGGTAAAACGGCTCTCCTGCGCGTGTTTTGCGGCACCGTTCCTCCGAAAATGAAAGTGCCAAAAACCCACCAAACATGAGTTTTGGGTCAAACGGAGATGATTGGGTGCGTCCGTTGTGAAAAATTCAACCCTAAATTTTTCGGTGCAACAGTGGTTCAAACGGCCCTCATGCGCGAGTTTGGCGGCACCATTCCTCCGAAAATAAAAGTGCCAAAACCCACCAAACATGGGTTTTGTGTCAAACGGAGATGATTGGGTGCGTCTGTTGCGAAAGATTCAAACGTGAGTTTTTCGGTGCATCAGTGGTTAAAACGGCCCTCCTGCGCGAGTTTTGGGGCACCGTTCCTCCGAAAATGAAAGTGCCAAAAACCCACCAAACATGAGTTTTGAGTCAAACGAAGCTGATTGGGTGCGTCCGTTGCGAAAAATTCAACCGTGAGTTTTTCGGTGCATCAGTGGTTAAAACGACCCTCCTGCGCGAGTTTTGCGGCACCGTTCCTCCGAAAATGAAAGTGCCAAAAACCCACCAAACATGAGTTTTGAGTCAAACGGAGATGATTGGGTGCGTCCATTGAGAAAAATTCAACCATGAGTTTTTCAGTGAATCAGAGGGTAAAACGGCTCTCCTGCGCGTGTTTTGCGGCACCGTTCCTCCGGAAATGAAAGTGCCAAAAACCCACCAAACATGAGTTTTGGGTCAAACGGAGATGATTGGGTGCGTTCGTTGTGTTCGGTGCATCAGTGGTTCAAACGGCCCTCATGAGCGAGTTTTGCGGCACCGTTCCTCCGAAAATGAATGTGCCAAAAACCTTCCAAACATGAGTTTTGGGCCAAACGGGGATGATTGTGTGCCTCCGTTCTGAAAAATTCAACCGTGAATTTTTTGGTGCATCAGTGGTTCAAACGGCCCTCCTGCGCGAGTTTTGCGGCTTAGTTCCTCCGGAAATGAAAGTGCCAAAAACCAACCAAACATGAGTTTTGGGTCAAACGAAGATGATTGGGTGCATCCGTTGCGAAAAATTCAACCGTGAGTTTTTCGGTGCATCAGTGGTGAAAACGGCCCTCCTGCGCGAGTTTTGCGGCACCGTTCCTCCAGAAATAAAAGTGCCAAAAACCCACGAAACATGAGTTTTGGGTCAAACGGAGATGATTGGGTGCGTCCTGTGCGAAAATTTCAACCGTGAGTTTTTCGGTGCATCAGTGGTTAAAACGGCCCAACTGCACGAGTTTTGCAGCACCGTTCCTCCCAAAATGAAAGTGTCAAAAACCCACCAAACATGAGTTTTGGGTCAAACGAAGATGATTGGGTGCGTCCGTTGCGAAAAATTCAACCGTGAGTTTTTCGGTGCATCAGTGGTGAAAACGGCCCTCCTGCGCGAGTTTTGCGGCACCGTTCCTCCGGAAATAAAAGTGCCAAAAACCCACGAAACATGAGTTTTGGGTCAAACGGAGATGATTGGCTGCGTCCTTTGCGAAAATTTCAACCGTGAGCTTTTCGGTGCATCAGTGGTTAAAACGGCCCTCCTGCGCGAGTTTTGCAACACCGTTCCTCCAAAAATGAAAGTGCCAAAAACCCACCAAACATGAGTTTTGGGTCAAACGGAGATGATTGGGTGCGTCCGTTGTGAAAAATTCAACCCTAAATTTTTCGGTGCAACAGTGGTTCAAACGGCCCTCATGCGCGAGTTTTGCGGCACCATTCCTTCGAAAATAAAAGTGCCAAAACCCACCAAACATGAGTTTTGTGTCAAACGGAGATGATTGGGTGCGTCTGTTGCGAAAGATTCAAACGTGAGTTTTTCGGTGCATCAGTGGTTAAAACGGCCCTCCTGCGCGAGTTTTGGGGCACCGTTCCTCCGAAAATGAAAGTGCCCAAAACCCACCAAACATGAGTTTTGAGTCAAACGGAGATGATTGGGAGCGTCCATTGCGAAAAATTCAACCATGAGTTTTTCGGTGCATCAGTGGTTAAAACGACCCTCCTGCGCGAGTTTTGCGGCACCGTTCCTCCGAAAATGAAAGTGCCAAAAACCCACCAAACATGAGTTTTGAGTCAAACGGAGATTATTGGGTGCGTCCATTGAGAAAAATTCAACCATGAGTTTTTCGGTGAATCAGAGGGTAAAACGGCTCTCCTGCGCGTGTTTTGCGGCACCGTTCCTCCGGAAATGAAAGTGCCAAAAACCCACCAAACATGAGTTTTGGGTCAAACGGAGATGATTGGGTGCATTCGTTGTGTTCGGTGCATCAGTGGTTCAAACGGCCCTCATGAGCGAGTTTTGCGGCACCGTTCCTCCGAAAATGAATGTGCCAAAAACCTTCCAAACATGAGTTTTGGGCCAAACGGGGATGATTGTGTGCCTCCGTTCTGAAAATTCAACCGTGAATTTTTTGGTGCATCAGTGGTTCAAACGGCCCTCCTGCGCGAGTTTTGCGGCTTAGTTCCTCCGGAAATGAAAGTGCCAAAAACCAACCAAACATGAGTTTTGGGTCAAACGAAGATGATTGGGTGCATCCGTTGCGAAAAATTCAACCGTGAGTTTTTCGGTGCATCAGTGGTGAAAACGGCCCTCAACATGAGTTTTGGGTCAAACGAAGATGATTGGGTGCATCCGTTGCGAAAAATTCAACCGTGAGTTTTTCGGTGCATCAGTGGTGAAAACGGCCCTCCTGCGCGAGTTTTGCGGCACCGTTCCTCCAGAAATAAAAGTGCCAAAAACCCACGAAACATGAGTTTTGGGTCAAACGGAGATGATTGGGTGCGTCCTTTGCGAAAATTTCAACCGTGAGTTTTTCGGTGCATCAGTGGTTAAAACGGCCCTCCTGCACGAGTTTTGCAGCACCGTTCCTCCAAAAATGAAAGTGCCAAAAACCCACCAAACATGAGTTTTGGGTCAAACGAAGATGATTGGGTGCGTCCGTTGCGAAAAATTCAACCGTGAGTTTTTCGGTGCATCAGTGGTGAAAACGGCCCTCCTGCGCGAGTTTTGCGGCACCGTTCCTCCGGAAATAAAAGTGCCAAAAACCCACGAAACATGAGTTTTGGGTCAAATGGAGATGATTGGGTGCGTCCTTTGCGAAAAATTGAACCGTGAGTTTTTCGGTGCATTAGTGGTTAAAAAGGCCCTCCTGCGCGAGTTTTGCAGTACCGTTCCTCCAAAAATGAAAGTGCCAAAAACCCACCAAACATGAGTTTTGGGTCAAACGGAGATGATTGGGTGCGTCCGTTGTGAAAAATTCAACCGTGAATTTTTCGGTGCATCAGTGGTTCAAACGGCCCTCATGCGCGAGTTTGGCAGCACCATTCCTCCGAAAATAAAAGTGCCAAAACCCACCAAACATGAGTTTTGTGTCAAACGGAGATGATTGGGTGCGTCTGTTGCGAAAGATTCAAACGTGAGTTTTTCGGTGCATCAGTGGTTAAAACGGCCCTCCTGCGCGAGTTTTGGGGCACCGTTCCTCCGAAAATGAAAGTGCCCAAAACCCACCAAACATGAGTTTTGAGTCAAACGGAGATGATTGGGAGCGTCCATTGCGAAAAATTCAACCATGAGTTTTTCGGTGCATCAGTGGTTAAAACGGCCCTCCTGCGCGAGTTTTGGGGCACCGTTCCTCCGAAAATGAAAGTGCCCAAAACCCACCAAACATGAGTTTTGAGTCAAACGGAGATGATTGGGAGCGTCCATTGCGAAAAATTCAACCATGAGTTTTTCGGTGCATCAGTGGTTAAAACGACCCTCCTGCGCGAGTTTTGCGGCACCGTTCCTCCGAAAATGAAAGTGCCAAAAACCCACGAAACATGAGTTTTGAGTCAAACGGAGATGATTGGGTGCGTCCATTGAGAAAAATTCAACCATGAGTTTTTCGGTGAATCAGAGGGTAAAACGGCTCTCCTGCGCGTGTTTTGCGGCACCGTTCCTCCGGAAATGAAAGTGCCAAAAACCCACCAAACATGAGTTTTGGGTCAAACGGAGATGATTGAGTGCGTTCGTTGTGTTCGGTGCATCAGTGGTTCAAACGGCCCTCATGAGCGAGTTTTGCGGCACCGTTCCTCCGAAAATGAATGTGCCAAAAACCTTCCAAACATGAGTTTTGGGCCAAACGGGGATGATTGTGTGCCTCCGTTCTGAAAAATTCAACCGTGAATTTTTTGGTGCATCAGTGGTTCAAACGGCCCTCCTGCGCGAGTTTTGCGGCTTAGTTCCTCCGGAAATGAAAGTGCCAAAAACCAACCAAACATGAGTTTTGGGTCAAACGAAGATGATTGGGTACATCCGTTGCGAAAAATTCAACCGTGAGTTTTTCGGTGCATCAGTGGTGAAAACGGCCCTCCTGCGCGAGTTTTGCGGCACCGTTCCTCCAGAAATAAAAGTGCCAAAAACCCACGAAACATGAGTTTTGGGTCAAACGGAGATGATTGGGTGCGTCCTTTGCGAAAATTTCAACCGTGAGTTTTTCGGTGCATCAGTGGTTAAAACGGCCCTCCTGCACGAGTTTTGCAGCACCGTTCCTCCCAAAATGAAAGTGCCAAAAACCCACCAAACATGAGTTTTGGGTCAAACGAAGATGATTGGGTGCGTCCGTTGCGAAAAATTCAACCGTGAGTTTTTCGGTGCATCAGTGGTGAAAACGGCCCTCCTGCGCGAGTTTTGCGGCACCGTTCCTCCGGAAATAAAAGTGCCAAAAACCCACGAAACATGAGTTTTGGGTCAAACGGAGATGATTGGGTGCGTCCTTTGCGAAAATTTCAACCGTGAGCTTTTCGGTGCATCAGTGGTTAAAACGGCCCTCCTGCGCGAGTTTTGCAACACCGTTCCTCCAAAAATGAAAGTGCCAAAAACCCACCAAACATGAGTTTTGGGTCAAACGGAGATGATTGGGTGCGTCCGTTGTGAAAAATTCAACCCTAAATTTTTCGGTGCAACAGTGGTTCAAACGGCCCTCATGCGCGAGTTTTGCGGCACCATTCCTTCGAAAATAAAAGTGCCAAAACCCACCAAACATGAGTTTTGTGTCAAACGGAGATGATTGGGTGCGTCTGTTGCGAAAGATTCAAACGTGAGTTTTTCGGTGCATCAGTGGTTAAAACGGCCCTCCTGCGCGAGTTTTGGGGCACCGTTCCTCCGAAAATGAAAGTGCCCAAAACCCACCAAACATGAGTTTTGAGTCAAACGGAGATGATTGGGAGCGTCCATTGCGAAAAATTCAACCATGAGT
This sequence comes from Coix lacryma-jobi var. lacryma-jobi, assembly GCA_009763385.1. Taxonomy (NCBI): domain Eukaryota; kingdom Viridiplantae; phylum Streptophyta; class Magnoliopsida; order Poales; family Poaceae; genus Coix; species Coix lacryma-jobi. The sequence continues at coordinate 83,304,570 of CM019826.1, read as the reverse complement.
TTTTCGGTGCATCAGTGGTTAAAACGACCCTCCTGCGCGAGTTTTGCGGCACCGTTCCTCCGAAAATGAAAGTGCCAAAAACCCACCAAACATGAGTTTTGAGTCAAACGGAGATTATTGGGTGCGTCCATTGAGAAAAATTCAACCATGAGTTTTTCGGTGAATCAGAGGGTAAAACGGCTCTCCTGCGCGTGTTTTGCGGCACCGTTCCTCCGGAAATGAAAGTGCCAAAAACCCACCAAACATGAGTTTTGGGTCAAACGGAGATGATTGGGTGCGTTCGTTGTGTTCGGTGCATCAGTGGTTCAAACGGCCCTCATGAGCGAGTTTTGCGGCACCGTTCCTCCGAAAATGAATGTGCCAAAAACCTTCCAAACATGAGTTTTGGGCCAAACGGGGATGATTGTGTGCCTCCGTTCTGAAAAATTCAACCGTGAATTTTTTGGTGCATCAGTGGTTCAAACGGCCCTCCTGCGCGAGTTTTGCGGCTTAGTTCCTCCGGAAATGAAAGTGCCAAAAACCAACCAAACATGAGTTTTGGGTCAAACGAAGATGATTGGGTGCATCCGTTGCGAAAAATTCAACCGTGAGTTTTTCGGTGCATCAGTGGTGAAAACGGCCCTCCTGCGCGAGTTTTGCGGCACCGTTCCTCCAGAAATAAAAGTGCCAAAAACCCACGAAACATGAGTTTTGGGTCAAACGGAGATGATTGGGTGCGTCCTTTGCGAAAATTTCAACCGTGAGTTTTTCGGTGCATCAGTGGTTAAAACGGCCCTCCTGCACGAGTTTTGCAGCACCGTTCCTCCAAAAATGAAAGTGCCAAAAACCCACCAAACTTGAGTTTTGGGTCAAACGAAGATGATTGGGTGCGTCCGTTGTGAAAAATTCAACCGTGAGTTTTTCGGTGCATCAGTGGTGAAAACGGCCCTCCTGCGCGAGTTTTGCGGCACCGTTCCTCCGGAAATAAAAGTGCCAAAAACCCACGAAACATGAGTTTTTGGTCAAATGGAGATGATTGGGTGCGTCCTTTGCGAAAAATTGAACCGTGAGTTTTTCGGTGCATTAGTGGTTAAAAAGGCCCTCCTGCGCGAGTTTTGCAGCACCGTTCCTCCAAAAATGAAAGTGCCAAAAACCCACCAAACATGAGTTTTGGGTCAAATGGAGATGATTGGGTGCGTCCTTTGTGAAAAATTCAACCGTGAATTTTTCGGTGCATCAGTGGTTCAAACGGCCCTCATGCGCGAGTTTGGCGGCACCATTCCTCCGAAAATAAAAGTGCCAAAACCCACCAAACATGAGTTTTGTGTCAAACGGAGATGATTGGGTGCGCCTGTTGCGAAAGATTCAAACGTGAGTTTTTCGGTACATCAGTGGTTAAAACGGCCCTCCTGCGCGAGTTTTGGGGCACCGTTCCTCCGAAAATGAAAGTGCCCAAAACCCACCAAACATGAGTTTTGAGTCAAACGGAGATGATTGGGAGCGTCCATTGCGAAAAATTCAACCATGAGTTTTTCGGTGCATCAGTGGTTAAAACGGCCCTCCTGCGCGAGTTTTGGGGCACCGTTCCTCCGAAAATGAAAGTGCCCAAAACCCACCAAACATGAGTTTTGAGTCAAACGGAGATGATTGGGAGCGTCCATTGCGAAAAATTCAACCATGAGTTTTTCGGTGCATCAGTGGTTAAAACGACCCTCCTGCGCGAGTTTTGCGGCACCGTTCCTCCGAAAATGAAAGTGCCAAAAACCCACCAAACATGAGTTTTGAGTCAAACGGAGATGATTGGGTGCGTCCATTGAGAAAAATTCAACCATGAGTTTTTCGGTGAATCAGAGGGTAAAACGGCTCTCCTGCGCGTGTTTTGCGGCACCGTTCCTCCGGAAATGAAAGTGCCAAAAACCCACCAAACATGAGTTTTGGGTCAAACGGAGATGATTGGGTGCGTTCGTTGTGTTCGGTGCATCAGTGGTTCAAACGGCCCTCATGAGCGAGTTTTGCGGCACCGTTCCTCCGAAAATGAATGTGCCAAAAACCTTCCAAACATGAGTTTTGGGCCAAACGGGGATGATTGTGTGCCTCCGTTCTGAAAAATTCAACCGTGAATTTTTTGGTGCATCAGTGGTTCAAACGGCCCTCCTGCGCGAGTTTTGCGGCTTAGTTCCTCCGGAAATGAAAGTGCCAAAAACCAACCAAACATGAGTTTTGGGTCAAACGAAGATGATTGGGTGCATCCGTTGCGAAAAATTCAACCGTGAGTTTTTCGGTGCATCAGTGGTGAAAACGGACCCTCCTGCGCGAGTTTTGCGGCACCGTTCCTCCAGAAATAAAAGTGCCAAAAACCCACGAAACATGAGTTTTGGGTCAAACGGAGATGATTGGGTGCGTCCTTTGCGAAAATTTCAACCGTGAGTTTTTCGGTGCATCAGTGGTTAAAACGACCCTCCTGCACGAGTTTTGCAGCACCGTTCCTCCCAAAATGAAAGTGCCAAAAACCCACCAAACATGAGTTTTGGGTCAAACAAAGATGATTGGGTGCGTCCGTTGCGAAAAATTCAACCGTGAGTTTTTCGGTGCATCAGTGGTGAAAACGGCCCTCCTGCGCGAGTTTTGCGGCACCGTTCCTCCGGAAATAAAAGTGCCAAAAACCCACGAAACATGAGTTTTGGGTCAAACGGAGATGATTGGGTGCGTCCTTTGCGAAAATTTCAACCGTGAGCTTTTCGGTGCATCAGTGGTTAAAACGGCCCTCCTGCGCGAGTTTTGCAACACCGTTCCTCCAAAAATGAAAGTGCCAAAAACCCACCAAACATGAGTTTTGGGTCAAACGGAGATGATTGGGTGCGTCCGTTGTGAAAAATTCAACCCTAAATTTTTCGGTGCAACAGTGGTTCAAACGGCCCTCATGCGCGAGTTTTGCGGCACCATTCCTTCGAAAATAAAAGTGCCAAAACCCACCAAACATGAGTTTTGTGTCAAACGGAGATGATTGGGTGCGTCTGTTGCGAAAGATTCAAACGTGAGTTTTTCGGTGCATCAGTGGTTAAAACGGCCCTCCTGCGCGAGTTTTGGGGCACCGTTCCTCCGAAAATGAAAGTGCCCAAAACCCACCAAACATGAGTTTTGAGTCAAACGGAGATGATTGGGAGCGTCCATTGCGAAAAATTCAACCATGAGTTTTTCGGTGCATCAGTGGTTAAAACGACCCTCCTGCGCGAGTTTTGCGGCACCGTTCCTCCGAAAATGAAAGTGCCAAAAACCCACCAAACATGAGTTTTGAGTCAAACGGAGATGATTGGGTGCGTCCATTGAGAAAAATTCAACCATGAGTTTTTCGGTGAATCAGAGGGTAAAACGGCTCTCCTGCGCGTGTTTTGCGGCACCGTTCCTCCGGAAATGAAAGTGCCAAAAACCCACCAAACATGAGTTTTGGGTCAAACGGAGATGATTGGGTGCGTTCGTTGTGTTCGGTGCATCAGTGGTTCAAACGGCCCTCAAGAGCGAGTTTTGCGGCACCGTTCCTCCGAAAATGAATGTGCCAAAAACCTTCCAAACATGAGTTTTGGGCCAAACGGGGATGATTGTGTGCCTCCGTTCTGAAAAATTCAACCGTGAATTTTTTGGTGCATCAGTGGTTCAAACGGCCCTCCTGCGCGAGTTTTGCGGCTTAGTTCCTCCGGAAATGAAAGTGCCAAAAACCAACCAAACATGAGTTTTGGGTCAAACGAAGATGATTGGGTGCATCCGTTGCGAAAAATTCAACCGTGAGTTTTTCGGTGCATCAGTGGTGAAAACGGCCCTCAACATGAGTTTTGGGTCAAACGAAGATGATTGGGTGCATCCGTTGCGAAAAATTCAACCGTGAGTTTTTCGGTGCATCAGTGGTGAAAACGGCCCTCCTGCGCGAGTTTTGCGGCACCGTTCCTCCAGAAATAAAAGTGCCAAAAACCCACGAAACATGAGTTTTGGGTCAAACGGAGATGATTGGGTGCGTCCTTTGCGAAAATTTCAACCGTGAGTTTTTCGGTGCATCAGTGGTTAAAACGGCCCTCCTGCACGAGTTTTGCAGCACCGTTCCTCCAAAAATGAAAGTGCCAAAAACCCACCAAACATGAGTTTTGGGTCAAACGAAGATGATTGGGTGCGTCCGTTGCGAAAAATTCAACCGTGAGTTTTTCGGTGCATCAGTGGTGAAAACGGCCCTCCTGCGCGAGTTTTGCGGCACCGTTCCTCCGGAAATAAAAGTGCCAAAAACCCACGAAACATGAGTTTTGGGTCAAATGGAGATGATTGGGTGCGTCCTTTGCGAAAAATTGAACCGTGAGTTTTTCGGTGCATTAGTGGTTAAAAAGGCCCTCCTGCGCGAGTTTTGCAGTACCGTTCCTCCAAAAATGAAAGTGCCAAAAACCCACCAAACATGAGTTTTGGGTCAAACGGAGATGATTGGGTGCGTCCGTTGTGAAAAATTCAACCGTGAATTTTTCGGTGCATCAGTGGTTCAAACGGCCCTCATGCGCGAGTTTGGCAGCACCATTCCTCCGAAAATAAAAGTGCCAAAACCCACCAAACATGAGTTTTGTGTCAAACGGAGATGATTGGGTGCGTCTGTTGCGAAAGATTCAAACGTGAGTTTTTCGGTGCATCAGTGGTTAAAACGGCCCTCCTGCGCGAGTTTTGGGGCACCGTTCCTCCGAAAATGAAAGTGCCCAAAACCCACCAAACATGAGTTTTGAGTCAAACGGAGATGATTGGGAGCGTCCATTGCGAAAAATTCAACCATGAGTTTTTCGGTGCATCAGTGGTTAAAACGGCCCTCCTGCGCGAGTTTTGGGGCACCGTTCCTCCGAAAATGAAAGTGCCCAAAACCCACCAAACATGAGTTTTGAGTCAAACGGAGATGATTGGGAGCGTCCATTGCGAAAAATTCAACCATGAGTTTTTCGGTGCATCAGTGGTTAAAACGACCCTCCTGCGCGAGTTTTGCGGCACCGTTCCTCCGAAAATGAAAGTGCCAAAAACCCACGAAACATGAGTTTTGAGTCAAACGGAGATGATTGGGTGCGTCCATTGAGAAAAATTCAACCATGAGTTTTTCGGTGAATCAGAGGGTAAAACGGCTCTCCTGCGCGTGTTTTGCGGCACCGTTCCTCCGGAAATGAAAGTGCCAAAAACCCACCAAACATGAGTTTTGGGTCAAACGGAGATGATTGAGTGCGTTCGTTGTGTTCGGTGCATCAGTGGTTCAAACGGCCCTCATGAGCGAGTTTTGCGGCACCGTTCCTCCGAAAATGAATGTGCCAAAAACCTTCCAAACATGAGTTTTGGGCCAAACGGGGATGATTGTGTGCCTCCGTTCTGAAAAATTCAACCGTGAATTTTTTGGTGCATCAGTGGTTCAAACGGCCCTCCTGCGCGAGTTTTGCGGCTTAGTTCCTCCGGAAATGAAAGTGCCAAAAACCAACCAAACATGAGTTTTGGGTCAAACGAAGATGATTGGGTACATCCGTTGCGAAAAATTCAACCGTGAGTTTTTCGGTGCATCAGTGGTGAAAACGGCCCTCCTGCGCGAGTTTTGCGGCACCGTTCCTCCAGAAATAAAAGTGCCAAAAACCCACGAAACATGAGTTTTGGGTCAAACGGAGATGATTGGGTGCGTCCTTTGCGAAAATTTCAACCGTGAGTTTTTCGGTGCATCAGTGGTTAAAACGGCCCTCCTGCACGAGTTTTGCAGCACCGTTCCTCCCAAAATGAAAGTGCCAAAAACCCACCAAACATGAGTTTTGGGTCAAACGAAGATGATTGGGTGCGTCCGTTGCGAAAAATTCAACCGTGAGTTTTTCGGTGCATCAGTGGTGAAAATGGCCCTCCTGCGCGAGTTTTGCGGCACCGTTCCTCCGGAAATAAAAGTGCCAAAAACCCACGAAACATGAGTTTTGGGTCAAACGGAGATGATTGGGTGCGTCCTTTGCGAAAATTTCAACCGTGAGCTTTTCGGTGCATCAGTGGTTAAAACGGCCCTCCTGCGCGAGTTTTGCAACACCGTTCCTCCAAAAATGAAAGTGCCAAAAACCCACCAAACATGAGTTTTGGGTCAAACGGAGATGATTGGGTGCGTCCGTTGTGAAAAATTCAACCCTAAATTTTTCGGTGCAACAGTGGTTCAAACGGCCCTCATGCGCGAGTTTTGCGGCACCATTCCTTCGAAAATAAAAGTGCCAAAACCCACCAAACATGAGTTTTGTGTCAAACGGAGATGATTGGGTGCGTCTGTTGCGAAAGATTCAAACGTGAGTTTTTCGGTGCATCAGTGGTTAAAACGGCCCTCCTGCGCGAGTTTTGGGGCACCGTTCCTCCGAAAATGAAAGTGCCCAAAACCCACCAAACATGAGTTTTGAGTCAAACGGAGATGATTGGGAGCGTCCATTGCGAAAAATTCAACCATGAGTTTTTCGGTGCATCAGTGGTTAAAACGACCCTCCTGCGCGAGTTTTGCGGCACCGTTCCTCCGAAAATGAAAGTGCCAAAAACCCACCAAACATGAGTTTTGAGTCAAACGGAGATTATTGGGTGCGTCCATTGAGAAAAATTCAACCATGAGTTTTTCGGTGAATCAGAGGGTAAAACGGCTCTCCTGCGCGTGTTTTGCGGCACCGTTCCTCCGGAAATGAAAGTGCCAAAAACCCACCAAACATGAGTTTTGGGTCAAACGGAGATGATTGGGTGCGTTCGTTGTGTTCGGTGCATCAGTGGTTCAAACGGCCCTCATGAGCGAGTTTTGCGGCACCGTTCCTCCGAAAATGAATGTGCCAAAAACCTTCCAAACATGAGTTTTGGGCCAAACGGGGATGATTGTGTGCCTCCGTTCTGAAAAATTCAACCGTGAATTTTTTGGTGCATCAGTGGTTCAAACGGCCCTCCTGCGCGAGTTTTGCGGCTTAGTTCCTCCGGAAATGAAAGTGCCAAAAACCAACCAAACATGAGTTTTGGGTCAAACGAAGATGATTGGGTGCATCCGTTGCGAAAAATTCAACCGTGAGTTTTTCGGTGCATCAGTGGTGAAAACGGCCCTCCTGCGCGAGTTTTGCGGCACCGTTCCTCCAGAAATAAAAGTGCCAAAAACCCACGAAACATGAGTTTTGGGTCAAACGGAGATGATTGGGTGCGTCCTTTGCGAAAATTTCAACCGTGAGTTTTTCGGTGCATCAGTGGTTAAAACGGCCCTCCTGCACGAGTTTTGCAGCACCGTTCCTCCAAAAATGAAAGTGCCAAAAACCCACCAAACTTGAGTTTTGGGTCAAACGAAGATGATTGGGTGCGTCCGTTGTGAAAAATTCAACCGTGAGTTTTTCGGTGCATCAGTGGTGAAAACGGCCCTCCTGCGCGAGTTTTGCGGCACCGTTCCTCCGGAAATAAAAGTGCCAAAAACCCACGAAACATGAGTTTTTGGTCAAATGGAGATGATTGGGTGCGTCCTTTGCGAAAAATTGAACCGTGAGTTTTTCGGTGCATTAGTGGTTAAAAAGGCCCTCCTGCGCGAGTTTTGCAGCACCGTTCCTCCAAAAATGAAAGTGCCAAAAACCCACCAAACATGAGTTTTGGGTCAAATGGAGATGATTGGGTGCGTCCTTTGTGAAAAATTCAACCGTGAATTTTTCGGTGCATCAGTGGTTCAAACGGCCCTCATGCGCGAGTTTGGCGGCACCATTCCTCCGAAAATAAAAGTGCCAAAACCCACCAAACATGAGTTTTGTGTCAAACGGAGATGATTGGGTGCGCCTGTTGCGAAAGATTCAAACGTGAGTTTTTCGGTACATCAGTGGTTAAAACGGCCCTCCTGCGCGAGTTTTGGGGCACCGTTCCTCCGAAAATGAAAGTGCCCAAAACCCACCAAACATGAGTTTTGAGTCAAACGGAGATGATTGGGAGCGTCCATTGCGAAAAATTCAACCATGAGTTTTTCGGTGCATCAGTGGTTAAAACGGCCCTCCTGCGCGAGTTTTGGGGCACCGTTCCTCCGAAAATGAAAGTGCCCAAAACCCACCAAACATGAGTTTTGAGTCAAACGGAGATGATTGGGAGCGTCCATTGCGAAAAATTCAACCATGAGTTTTTCGGTGCATCAGTGGTTAAAACGACCCTCCTGCGCGAGTTTTGCGGCACCGTTCCTCCGAAAATGAAAGTGCCAAAAACCCACCAAACATGAGTTTTGAGTCAAACGGAGATGATTGGGTGCGTCCATTGAGAAAAATTCAACCATGAGTTTTTCGGTGAATCAGAGGGTAAAACGGCTCTCCTGCGCGTGTTTTGCGGCACCGTTCCTCCGGAAATGAAAGTGCCAAAAACCCACCAAACATGAGTTTTGGGTCAAACGGAGATGATTGGGTGCGTTCGTTGTGTTCGGTGCATCAGTGGTTCAAACGGCCCTCATGAGCGAGTTTTGCGGCACCGTTCCTCCGAAAATGAATGTGCCAAAAACCTTCCAAACATGAGTTTTGGGCCAAACGGGGATGATTGTGTGCCTCCGTTCTGAAAAATTCAACCGTGAATTTTTTGGTGCATCAGTGGTTCAAACGGCCCTCCTGCGCGAGTTTTGCGGCTTAGTTCCTCCGGAAATGAAAGTGCCAAAAACCAACCAAACATGAGTTTTGGGTCAAACGAAGATGATTGGGTGCATCCGTTGCGAAAAATTCAACCGTGAGTTTTTCGGTGCATCAGTGGTGAAAACGACCCTCCTGCGCGAGTTTTGCGGCACCGTTCCTCCAGAAATAAAAGTGCCAAAAACCCACGAAACATGAGTTTTGGGTCAAACGGAGATGATTGGGTGCGTCCTTTGCGAAAATTTCAACCGTGAGTTTTCGGGCATCAGTGGGTTAAAACGACCCTCCTGCAACGAGTTTTGGCAGCACCGTTCCTCCCAAATGAAAGTGCCAAAAACCCACCAAACATGAGTTTTGGGTCAAACAAAGATGATTGGGTGCGTCCGTTGCGAAAATTCAACCGTGAGTTTTTCGGTGCATCAGTGGTGAAAAACGGCCCTCCTGCGCGAGTTTTGCGGCACCGTTCCTCCGGAAATAAAAGTGCCAAAAACCCACGAAACATGAGTTTTTGGGTCAAACGGAGATGATTGGGTGCGTCCTTTGCGAAACATTTCAACCGTGAGCTTTTCGGTGCATCAGTGGTTAAAACGGCCCTCCTGCGCGAGTTTTGCACACACCGTTCCCCGAAATAAAAGTGCCAAAACCCACCAAACATGAGTTTTGTGTCAAACGGAGATGATTGGGTGCGTCGTTGCGAAAGATTCAACGTGATTTTTCGGCTGCATCAGTGGTTAAAACGGCCCTCCTGCGCGAGTTTTGGGGCACCGTTCCTCCGAAAATGAAAGTGCCCAAAACCCACCAAACATGAGTTTGAGTCAAACGGAGATGATTGGGAGCGTTGTGCGAAAATTCAACCATGAGTTTTTCGGTGCATCAGTGGTTAAAACGGCCCTCCTGCGCGAGTTTTGGGGCACCGTTCCTCCGAAAATGAAAGTGCCCAAAACCCACCAAACATGAGTTTTGAGTCAAACGGAGATGATTGGGGAGCGTCCATTGCGAAAAATTCAACCATGAGTTTTTCGGTGCATCAGTGGTTAAAACGACCCTCCTGCGCGAGTTTTGCGGCACCGTTCCTCCGAAAATGAAAGTGCCAAAAACCACCAAACATGAGTTTTGAGTCAAACGGAGATGATTGGGTGCGTCCATTGAGAAAAATTCAACCATGAGTTTTTCGGTGAATCAGAGGGTAAAACGGCTCTCCTGCGCGTGTTTTGCGGCACCGTTCCTCCGGAAATGAAAGTGCCAAAAACCCACCAAACATGAGTTTTGGGTCAAACGGAGATGATTGGGTGCGTTCGTTGTGTTCGGTGCATCAGTGGTTCAAACGGCCCTCAAGAGCGAGTTTTGCGGCACCGTTCCTCCGAAAATGAATGTGCCAAAAACCTTCCAAACATGAGTTTTGGGCCAAACGGGGATGATTGTGTGCCTCCGTTCTGAAAAATTCAACCGTGAATTTTTTGGTGCATCAGTGGTTCAAACGGCCCTCCTGCGCGAGTTTTGCGGCTTAGTTCCTCCGGAAATGAAAGTGCCAAAAACCAACCAAACATGAGTTTTGGGTCAAACGAAGATGATTGGGTGCATCCGTTGCGAAAAATTCAACCGTGAGTTTTTCGGTGCATCAGTGGTGAAAACGACCCTCCTGCGCGAGTTTTGCGGCACCGTTCCTCCAGAAATAAAAGTGCCAAAAACCCACGAAACATGAGTTTTGGGTCAAACGGAGATGATTGGGTGCGTCCTTTGCGAAAATTTCAACCGTGAGTTTTTCGGTGCATCAGTGGTTAAAACGACCCTCCTGCACGAGTTTTGCAGCACCGTTCCTCCAAAAATGAAAGTGCCAAAAACCCACCAAACATGAGTTTTGGGTCAAACGAAGATGATTGGGTGCGTCCGTTGCGAAAAATTCAACCGTGAGTTTTTCGGTGCATCAGTGGTGAAAACGGCCCTCCTGCGCGAGTTTTGCGGCACCGTTCCTCCGGAAATAAAAGTGCCAAAAACCCACGAAACATGAGTTTTGGGTCAAATGGAGATGATTGGGTGCGTCCTTTGCGAAAAATTGAACCGTGAGTTTTTCGGTGCATTAGTGGTTAAAAAGGACCTCCTGCGCGAGTTTTGCAGCACCGTTCCTCCAAAAATGAAAGTGCCAAAAACCCACCAAACATGAGTTTTGGGTCAAACGGAGATGATTGGGTGCGTCCGTTGTGAAAAATTCAACCGTGAATTTTTCGGTGCATCAGTGGTTCAAACGGCCCTCATGCGCGAGTTTGGCGGCACCATTCCTCCGAAAATAAAAGTGCCAAAACCCACCAAACATGAGTTTTGTGTCAAACGGAGATGATTGGGTGCGTCTGTTGCGAAAGATTCAAACGTGAGTTTTTCGGTGCATCAGTGGTTAAAACGGCCCTCCTGCGCGAGTTTTGGGGCACCGTTCCTCCGAAAATGAAAGTGCCCAAAACCCACCAAACATGAGTTTTGAGTCAAACGGAGATGATTGGGAGCGTCCATTGCGAAAAATTCAACCATGAGTTTTTCGGTGCATCAGTGGTTAAAACGGCCCTCCTGCGCGAGTTTTGGGGCACCGTTCCTCCGAAAATGAAAGTGCCCAAAACCCACCAAACATGAGTTTTGAGTCAAACGGAGATGATTGGGAGCGTCCATTGCGAAAAATTCAACCATGAGTTTTTCGGTGCATCAGTGGTTAAAACGACCCTCCTGCGCGAGTTTTGCGGCACCGTTCCTCCGAAAATGAAAGTGCCAAAAACCCACCAAACATGAGTTTTGAGTCAAACGGAGATGATTGGGTGCGTCCATTGAGAAAAATTCAACCATGAGTTTTTCGGTGAATCAGAGGGTAAAACGGCTCTCCTGCGCGTGTTTTGCGGCACCGTTCCTCCGGAAATGAAAGTGCCAAAAACCCACCAAACATGAGTTTTGGGTCAAACGGAGATGATTGGGTGCGTTCGTTGTGTTCGGTGCATCAGTGGTTCAAACGGCCCTCATGAGCGAGTTTTGCGGCACCGTTCCTCCGAAAATGAATGTGCCAAAAACCTTCCAAACATGAGTTTTGGGCCAAACGGGGATGATTGTGTGCCTCCGTTCTGAAAAATTCAACCGTGAATTTTTTGGTGCATCAGTGGTTCAAACGGACCTCCTGCGCGAGTTTTGCGGCTTAGTTCCTCCGGAAATGAAAGTGCCAAAAACCAACCAAACATGAGTTTTGGGTCAAACGAAGATGATTGGGTGCATCCGTTGCGAAAAATTCAACCGTGAGTTTTTCGGTGCATCAGTGGTGAAAACGACCCTCCTGCGCGAGTTTTGCGGCACCGTTCCTCCAGAAATAAAAGTGCCAAAAACCCACGAAACATGAGTTTTGGGTCAAACGGAGATGATTGGGTGCGTCCTTTGCGAAAATTTCAACCGTGAGTTTTTCGGTGCATCAGTGGTTAAAACGACCCTCCTGCACGAGTTTTGCAGCACCGTTCCTCCAAAATGAAAGTGCCAAAAACCCACCAAACATGAGTTTTGGGTCAAACGAAGATGATTGGGTGCGTCCGTTGCGAAAAATTCAACCGTGAGTTTTTCGGTGCATCAGTGGTGAAAACGGCCCTCCTGCGCGAGTTTTGCGGCACCGTTCCTCCGGAAATAAAAGTGCCAAAAACCCACGAAACATGAGTTTTGGGTCAAATGGAGATGATTGGGTGCGTCCTTTGCGAAAAATTGAACCGTGAGTTTTTCGGTGCATTAGTGGTTAAAAAGGACCTCCTGCGCGAGTTTTGCAGCACCGTTCCTCCAAAAATGAAAGTGCCAAAAACCCACCAAACATGAGTTTTGGGTCAAACGGAGATGATTGGGTGCGTCCGTTGTGAAAAATTCAACCGTGAATTTTTCGGTGCATCAGTGGTTCAAACGGCCCTCATGCGCGAGTTTGGCGGCACCATTCCTCCGAAAATAAAAGTGCCAAAACCCACCAAACATGAGTTTTGTGTCAAACGGAGATGATTGGGTGCGTCTGTTGCGAAAGATTCAAACGTGAGTTTTTCGGTGCATCAGTGGTTAAAACGGCCCTCCTGCGCGAGTTTTGGGGCACCGTTCCTCCGAAAATGAAAGTGCCCAAAACCCACCAAACATGAGTTTTGAGTCAAACGGAGATGATTGGGAGCGTCCATTGCGAAAAATTCAACCATGAGTTTTTCGGTGCATCAGTGGTTAAAACGGCCCTCCTGCGCGAGTTTTGGGGCACCGTTCCTCCGAAAATGAAAGTGCCCAAAACCCACCAAACATGAGTTTTGAGTCAAACGGAGATGATTGGGAGCGTCCATTGCGAAAAATTCAACCATGAGTTTTTCGGTGCATCAGTGGTTAAAACGACCCTCCTGCGCGAGTTTTGCGGCACCGTTCCTCCGAAAATGAAAGTGCCAAAAACCCACCAAACATGAGTTTTGAGTCAAACGGAGATGATTGGGTGCGTCCATTGAGAAAAATTCAACCATGAGTTTTTCGGTGAATCAGAGGGTAAAACGGCTCTCCTGCGCGTGTTTTGCGGCACCGTTCCTCCGGAAATGAAAGTGCCAAAAACCCACCAAACATGAGTTTTGGGTCAAACGGAGATGATTGGGTGCGTTCGTTGTGTTCGGTGCATCAGTGGTTCAAACGGCCCTCATGAGCGAGTTTTGCGGCACCGTTCCTCCGAAAATGAATGTGCCAAAAACCTTCCAAACATGAGTTTTAGGCCAAACGGGGATGATTGTGTGCCTCCGTTCTGAAAAATTCAACCGTGAATTTTTTGGTGCATCAGTGGTTCAAACGGCCCTCCTGCGCGAGTTTTGCGGCTTAGTTCCTCCGGAAATGAAAGTGCCAAAAACCAACCAAACATGAGTTTTGGGTCAAACGAAGATGATTGGGTGCATCCGTTGCGAAAAATTCAACCGTGAGTTTTTCGGTGCATCAGTGGTGAAAACGACCCTCCTGCGCGAGTTTTGCGGCACCGTTCCTCCAGAAATAAAAGTGCCAAAAACCCACGAAACATGAGTTTTGGGTCAAACGGAGATGATTGGGTGCGTCCTTTGCGAAAATTTCAACCGTGAGTTTTTCGGTGCATCAGTGGTTAAAACGACCCTCCTGCACGAGTTTTGCAGCACCGTTCCTCCAAAATGAAAGTGCCAAAAACCCACCAAACATGAGTTTTGGGTCAAACGAAGATGATTGGGTGCGTCCGTTGCGAAAAATTCAACCGTGAGTTTTTCGGTGCATCAGTGGTGAAAACGGCCCTCCTGCGCGAGTTTTGCGGCACCGTTCCTCCGGAAATAAAAGTGCCAAAAACCCACGAAACATGAGTTTTGGGTCAAATGGAGATGATTGGGTGCGTCCTTTGCGAAAAATTGAACCGTGAGTTTTTCGGTGCATTAGTGGTTAAAAAGGACCTCCTGCGCGAGTTTTGCAGCACCGTTCCTCCAAAAATGAAAGTGCCAAAAACCCACCAAACATGAGTTTTGGGTCAAACGGAGATGATTGGGTGCGTCCGTTGTGAAAAATTCAACCGTGAATTTTTCGGTGCATCAGTGGTTCAAACGGCCCTCATGCGCGAGTTTGGCGGCACCATTCCTCCGAAAATAAAAGTGCCAAAACCCACCAAACATGAGTTTTGTGTCAAACGGAGATGATTGGGTGCGTCTGTTGCGAAAGATTCAAACGTGAGTTTTTCGGTGCATCAGTGGTTAAAACGGCCCTCCTGCGCGAGTTTTGGGGCACCGTTCCTCCGAAAATGAAAGTGCCCAAAACCCACCAAACATGAGTTTTGAGTCAAACGGAGATGATTGGGAGCGTCCATTGCGAAAAATTCAACCATGAGTTTTTCGGTGCATCAGTGGTTAAAACGGCCCTCCTGCGCGAGTTTTGGGGCACCGTTCCTCCGAAAATGAAAGTGCCCAAAACCCACCAAACATGAGTTTTGAGTCAAACGGAGATGATTGGGAGCGTCCATTGCGAAAAATTCAACCATGAGTTTTTCGGTGCATCAGTGGTTAAAACGACCCTCCTGCGCGAGTTTTGCGGCACCGTTCCTCCGAAAATGAAAGTGCCAAAAACCCACCAAACATGAGTTTTGAGTCAAACGGAGATGATTGGGTGCGTCCATTGAGAAAAATTCAACCATGAGTTTTTCGGTGAATCAGAGGGTAAAACGGCTCTCCTGCGCGTGTTTTGCGGCACCGTTCCTCCGGAAATGAAAGTGCCAAAAACCCACCAAACATGAGTTTTGGGTCAAACGGAGATGATTGGGTGCGTTCGTTGTGTTCGGTGCATCAGTGGTTCAAACGGCCCTCATGAGCGAGTTTTGCGGCACCGTTCCTCCGAAAATGAATGTGCCAAAAACCTTCCAAACATGAGTTTTGGGCCAAACGGGGATGATTGTGTGCCTCCGTTCTGAAAAATTCAACCGTGAATTTTTTGGTGCATCAGTGATTCAAACGGCCCTCCTGCGCGAGTTTTGCGGCTTAGTTCCTCCGGAAATGAAAGTGCCAAAAACCAACCAAACATGAGTTTTGGGTCAAACGAAGATGATTGGGTGCATCCGTTGCGAAAAATTCAACCGTGAGTTTTTCGGTGCATCAGTGGTGAAAACGACCCTCCTGCGCGAGTTTTGCGGCACCGTTCCTCCAGAAATAAAAGTGCCAAAAACCCACGAAACATGAGTTTTGGGTCAAACGGAGATGATTGGGTGCGTCCTTTGCGAAAATTTCAACCGTGAGTTTTTCGGTGCATCAGTGGTTAAAACGACCCTCCTGCACGAGTTTTGCAGCACCGTTCCTCCACAAATGAAAGTGCCAAAAACCCACCAAACATGAGTTTTGGGTCAAACGAAGATGATTGGGTGCGTCCGTTGCGAAAAATTCAACCGTGAGTTTTTCGGTGCATCAGTGGTGAAAACGGCCCTCCTGCGCGAGTTTTGCGGCACCGTTCCTCCGGAAATAAAAGTGCCAAAAACCCACGAAACATGAGTTTTGGGTCAAATGGAGATGATTGGGTGCGTCCTTTGCGAAAAATTGAACCGTGAGTTTTTCGGTGCATTAGTGGTTAAAAAGGACCTCCTGCGCGAGTTTTGCAGCACCGTTCCTCCAAAAATGAAAGTGCCAAAAACCCACCAAACATGAGTTTTGGGTCAAACGGAGATGATTGGGTGCGTCCGTTGTGAAAAATTCAACCGTGAATTTTTCGGTGCATCAGTGGTTCAAACGGCCCTCATGCGCGAGTTTGGCGGCACCATTCCTCCGAAAATAAAAGTGCCAAAACCCACCAAACATGAGTTTTGTGTCAAACGGAGATGATTGGGTGCGTCTGTTGCGAAAGATTCAAACGTGAGTTTTTCGGTGCATCAGTGGTTAAAACGGCCCTCCTGCGCGAGTTTTGGGGCACCGTTCCTCCGAAAATGAAAGTGCCCAAAACCCACCAAACATGAGTTTTGAGTCAAACGGAGATGATTGGGAGCGTCCATTGCGAAAAATTCAACCATGAGTTTTTCGGTGCATCAGTGGTTAAAACGGCCCTCCTGCGCGAGTTTTGGGGCACCGTTCCTCCGAAAATGAAAGTGCCCAAAACCCACCAAACATGAGTTTTGAGTCAAACGGAGATGATTGGGAGCGTCCATTGCGAAAAATTCAACCATGAGTTTTTCGGTGCATCAGTGGTTAAAACGACCCTCCTGCGCGAGTTTTGCGGCACCGTTCCTCCGAAAATGAAAGTGCCAAAAACCCACCAAACATGAGTTTTGAGTCAAACGGAGATGATTGGGTGCGTCCATTGAGAAAAATTCAACCATGAGTTTTTCGGTGAATCAGAGGGTAAAACGGCTCTCCTGCGCGTGTTTTGCGGCACCGTTCCTCCGGAAATGAAAGTGCCAAAAACCCACCAAACATGAGTTTTGGGTCAAACGGAGATGATTGAGTGCGTTCGTTGTGTTCAGTGCATCAGTGGTTCAAACGGCCCTCATGAGCGAGTTTTGCGGCACCGTTCCTCCGAAAATGAATGTGCCAAAAACCTTCCAAACATGAGTTTTGGGCCAAACGGGGATGATTGTGTGCCTCCGTTCTGAAAAATTCAACCGTGAATTTTTTGGTGCATCAGTGGTTCAAACGGCCCTCCTGCGCGAGTTTTGCGGCTTAGTTCCTCCGGAAATGAAAGTGCCAAAAACCAACCAAACATGAGTTTTGGGTCAAACGAAGATGATTGGGTGCATCCGTTGCGAAAAATTCAACCGTGAGTTTTTCGGTGCATCAGTGGTGAAAACGACCCTCCTGCGCGAGTTTTGCGGCACCGTTCCTCCAGAAATAAAAGTGCCAAAAACCCACGAAACATGAGTTTTGGGTCAAACGGAGATGATTGGGTGCGTCCTTTGCAAAAATTTCAACCGTGAGTTTTTCGGTGCATCAGTGTTGAAAACGGCCCTCCTACGCGAGTTTTGCGGCACCGTTCCTCCAGAAATAAAAGTGCCAAAAACCCACGAAACATGAGTTTTGCGTCAAACGGAGATGATTGGGTGCATCCGTTGTGAAAAATTCAACCGTGAGTTTTTCGGTGCATCAGTGGTTCAAACGGCCCTCATGCGCGAGTTTTGCGGCACCATTCCTCCGAAAATGAAAGTGCCCAAAACCCGCCAAACATGAGTTTTGAGTCAAACGGAGATGATTGGGAGCGTCCATTGTGAAAAATTCAACCATGAGTTTTTCGGTGCATCAGTGGTTAAAACGACCCTCCTGCGCGAGTTTTGCGGCACCGTTCCTCCTAAAATGAAAGTGCCAAAAACCCACCAAACATGAGTTTTGAGTCAAATGGAGATGATTGGGTGCGTCCATTGAGAAAAATTCAACCATGAGTTTTTCGGTGAATCAGAGGGTAAAACGGCTCTCCTGCGCGTGTTTTGCGGCACCGTTCCTCCAGAAATGAAAGTGCCAAAAACCCACCAAACATGAGTTTTGGGTCAAACGGAGATGATTGAGTGCGTTTGTTGTGTTCGGTGCATCAGTGGTTCAAACGGCCCTCATGAGCGAGTTTTGCGGCACCGTTCCTCCAAAATTGAATGTGTCAAAAACCTACCAAACATGAGTTTTGGGCCAAATGGGGATGATTGGGTGCCTCTGTTCTGAAAAATTCAACCGTGAATTTTTTGTTGCATCAGTGGTGAAAACGGCCCTCCTGCGCGAGTTTTGCGGCACAGTCCTCCGGAAATGAAAGTGCCAAAAACCCACCAAACATGAGTTTTGGGTCAAACGAAGATGATGGGGTGCGTCCGTTGCGAAAAATTCAACCGTGAGTTTTTCGGTGCATCAGTGGTGAAAACGGCCCTCCTACGCGAGTTTTGCGGCACCGTTCCTCCGACAATAAAAGTGCCAAAAACCCACGAAACATGAGTTTGGGGTCAAATGGAGATGATTGGGTGCGTCCTTAGCGAAAAATTGAACCGTGAGTTTTTCGGTGCATTAGTGGTTAAAAAGGCCCTCCTGCGCGAGTTTTGCAGCACCGTCCCTCCAAAAATGAAAGTGCCAAAAACCCACCAAACATGAGTTTTGGGTCAAACGGAGATGATTGGGTGCGTCCGTTGTGAAAAATTCAACCGTGAATTTTTCGGTGCATCAGTGGTTCAAACGGCCCTCATGCGCGAGTTTTGCGGCACCATTCCTCCGAAAATGAAAGTGCCAAAACCCACCAAACATGAGTTGATGAGGACATGACCGGCTCAGATACGCCCAATTTAACCACTTCTAAACCAAAGGTGAAACCATTCTATTTGTGGTTTATCATTGATATATTTGATGAATTGGTGCTGCACCATAAAGTGTGTATATTTTTATTTTCAGAATTACTTATATGGATCAAGGGAAGGTTTGGTTGCATATGCAAAGTATGGAATGTTAATAAAGTTGATTGGGGACCAAATCCAAGTGTTCCTAATATCCTTCACCAGGTCACCACGTCAGTTTTGGCACAAGAAAGGAAAGAGTCCAAGTCCAACACGTTTTGGAAGTTGAATTCGGACGGCAGAACAGTCCCAACTTGTTACGGTCACCACAACTTCATACGGACTCGGATTTGGACGGTTCAGGACTTGATGGAAAGCTTAATAAGTCTACTTTCATTTGGATCCAGCCCCATGTCCATATCTTCTACACAGCTGCGGCAATCATCCAAATACTATCGAGAGGTCTTGCTGTCCAGGGTGCTGCGTCACCATATCTTGGGTTGTTGGCCCATGTATCAAGTTGGGTCCATTTGGGACGCGTCCTAGGGTTGGAGGACGACCCCAACACCCTCCTAGTCGTCCTCTCCTCCTCTAATACCCCCCATAGCCGCCACAAACAGATTGGGTTTTGTTTAGATGTAAGTTTAGCCATTGCTACTTCTTGGTAGACGTTTGTGTCGACTAGACCATCCGTTCTACTTGTTTTCGGAACCCCACCTTCATGTGTATCAGATTTGAACCTTCATCTCTTATTTTGCAATAGAGTGCTTGTTCTACTTGTTCTTGCTTGTTCTTCGATTGCTTGCAGGAATAACCCTAGTGGTTTGGTTGGTCGTACATCCACAAGATCGCGAGCAACCGCTGGAATTGGTGTATCGATTGCTAAGGCGCAGCATCCTTGGATGGTTGTAGTCGGGTCGTGAACGTCGTTTCAGTCCAAATCGAAGTTATCCTTCTCCACCGAAAGATCGGGGCACCCATACTCTTATCAATTGGTATTCAGAGCGAGGTTTATCGGTGAGAGATTTCCAATCCTTCGCTGTTTTATTTTTCCTATAGTCCAAAAAAGCCAAAAAATAGTAGATTAGTTTTTTCCATAATCCTATAAATCTTTTTGAGCCTTTGCTGGTACTTCTTAGTTAGGGCTTGTTGAGTTTGGTTTACATCGGTTGAGTCAAGTTGCTGGTCTTAGAGTTAGGCTTTTAGAGTTTCGAGTTCTTGTCACGTTTCGGTCACTATCAATCATATCCATCTTCGCTGCCACCATCACCACCATCATATACATATCCACTACACCTTTTACATGTCCATTGCAATCATTACTATCATATACGTGTTCGCTGCACCATATCCATCACCATTTTTTTTACATCAAAAAAATCTGTTTGGGCACATATTAAAATTTGAGTTGCTAGCTCTATTCTTGTTACTTCCTGAAAAGAAAGAGAAATACATTGTAAGTTGTTTCTTTCAAAATCTGATTTGTCAAAATTCAGATTTGTTCTAGTTGTGCAAAGTAAAAGAAAAGAAGAAGAAAAATCAGAAAGAAAAGAAAAGAAAGAGAAAGAGAAAGAGGAAAAAAAACAGAGGAGGAAGAGAAAAAGGGAGTGATAACTTGCTGTTCTTGTTCTTTTTTGTTTTCTATTGTACCGTGACTTTGTTTGTGTCTAGGCTCGCGTCTCTAGCACGGTCTAGCCTAGGACCAGCACGGTACCACCGCTGAACGATTTCTCAACTCGCTTTGTGACTAATGTGGTGCTAGTACTTCCTTGCACATTAATTTCAGCCATCCTACAGCTCCACATATCCAACTACAACTTCAAAGGTGTTGTTGTTGTGGTATCGATATACTATTTTCTAAGGTTTCCGACTTGTTGGTTGCTGCCACCTCTTGTTTGGCTTGGTAAGAACTGGTAAGAGCTCGTTTGAACAGGTTGAGAGTGAGAGAATTATAATTACAAAAACCACATCCTAGTAGTTGATTGGAGCATAGATATTATTGTGGATGTTTTTGGTTTTCTTCTAATCATGGCAGGGATTCACATGGAAAACAAGCATGGACTTACTCAGGTTGTGTATTCGCAATTTTCTCAACAAATGGATGGTGACAAGCATGACACTCATGAGGTTTGCAATGTTTTTCTTGATACAATAAAATCTGCAATACCTTACTTTGAAGGAAACTATGATCCTCATGCATATATTGAATGGGAGCTAGCTGTAGATAAAGAATTTGATAAGCATGACTTGCCTGGAGAACAAATGATTTGTGTTGCTTCTAGTGCTTTAACCAAATATGCTTTGATTGAATGGGAACACATTTGTAGGCACAATAAAATTCCTCAATCGTGGCATGGTTTCAAAGTTATTTTCAGAAATATCTATATTCCTGCCTACTATTCTAATGATTTGCTTACCAAACTAGAGAAATTGAAACAAGGTAGTAGGACTGTCAAGGCTTACTATCGGGTTTTTAACATTTGTCGGTTGTTTGGTGGTTTAGATGCTTGCATGGAAGATGTAATGAACATGTTCTTAAAAGGGCTCAATTCTGAAATTCGAACCACACTCATACATGAAACATATAGCCACATCTCGCACTTGTTTTTGCTTGCTTGCATTGCTGAAAACCAGATGTTATTATCACAGAATACTTGCCATAACAATGTGCTCCATGCTAATGTTGTTTCTTCCACTCCACATGCTAATGAAGATGCACATACTCTAATTGTTCCTCCGTATGAACCTGTTCCTTTGGTGCTTAATTTATCCACTACAGCTACTAGTTTAGTGGACACATTTGCTGAATTTCCTTTGTTACAAGATGGTAACAACATTATTCCTTGTGACAAAGGAGAGTTGTGTGATCATGCTTCATTTATATTGACAACACAACTGGTGAATGAAAATAATAATTTTGTAACAATGGGTGCTGGTTTTAAGCATTCCTTTCACATTGCTAGTGAGATTGAAGAAGCTCATTTGTTGTCATCCTTACATATAGTAGGATGTATAGAGTTCAATGATCTTTATGAGGTTAGCTGTTTAGAGAATAAGTTATTTGGACAATCTGATATGCCAAGTCCTTTTGATGTTAGTTTTCATTTCATTAGCAAATACGACAGCGATAACAAATACATGGTGCATAAAGTATATATTTGTTCAGATTTGAAATCGGCTTTCCCATGTGATCAACTAATGACTTGCATCCGAGCTAACCACACCCAATCTAGTTTTTCTACTTTTGATTACATGTTGTAGGTCAATTTTCGAGAGAAATTCTTGTTGCCATGTGCTTCATCAGAAATTTTAGGAGCATATATGGAGGATCTTGAGAAAAACCTACTCCCGAACATCCATCGTAATATCAAACCGAGGACGGTTTGCTGTCAAGAAGGGGAGAATGATGAGGACATGACCGGCTCAGATACGCCCAATTTAACCACTTCTAAACCAAAGGTGAAACCATTCTATTTGTGGTTTATCATTGATATATTTGATGAATTGGTGCTGCACCATAAAGTGTGTATATTTTTATTTTCAGAATTACTTATATGGATCAAGGGAAGGTTTGGTTGCATATGCAAAGTATGGAATGTTAATAAAGTTGATTGGGGACCAAATCCAAGTGTTCCTAATATCCTTCACCAGGTCACCATGTCAGTTTTGGCACAAGAAAGGAAAGAGTCCAAGTCCAACACGTTTTGGAAGTTGAATTCGGACGGCAGAACAGTCCCAACTTGTTACGGTCACCACGACTTCATACGGACTCGGATTTGGACGGTTCAGGACTTGATGGAAAGCTTAATAAGTCTACTTTCATTTGGATCCAGCCCCATGTCCATATCTTCTACACAGCTGCGGCAATCATCCAAATACTACCGAGAGGTCTTGCTGTCCAGGGTGCTGCGTCACTATATCTTGGGCTGTTGGCCCATGTATCAAGTTGGGTCCATTTGGGATGCGTCCTAGGGTTGGAGGACGACCCCAACACCCTCCTAGTCGTCCTCTCCTCCTCTAATACCCCCCATAGCCGCCACAAACAGATTGGGTTTTGTTTAGATGTAAGTTTAGCCATTGCTACTTCCTGGTAGACGTTTGTGTCGACTAGACCATCCGTGATGCGAACCCATTAGGGTTTTTGCCCGATCTTTCGATGAGAAACGGGGATAACTCGATTGGTGGATGGAGTTGACGTTCACGGCCCGACTACAGCCCTCAAGACCGCGCCTTAGCAACCGATACACCACGTCCAATAGCCGTCACGATCTTGTGGAGCGCAACAACCAGCCCCTAGGGCTCCCGTCCTGCAAGCAATCGAAGAACTAGCAAGAACGAGAAAACAAGCACTGAATTTGCAAGATGAAATTGAAGGCTTCAAACTGAATCTTAATCAACAATGGGGTTCTGAAGACAAGGAGACGGGCGGCTGATCCTGCACGCGCGCCTACAAGCAAGTAGCTAAGGCTAAACTTGATCTAAACAAAACCCAACCCGACCATGGCGGCTAAAGAGGGATATAAGTAGATGGATTGACGACCAAAAGAGTGTTGGGGTCGTCCTCCAACCCTAGGACGCGTCCCTAATGGACCCAACTTGATACATGGGCCATAAGCCCAAAATGAGGTGACGCAGCACCCTGGACAGCAAGACCTGTCGACGGTAATTGGATCATTGCCGCTGCTTCCGAACAGATATTGACGTGGGACTTGATTCATATGAAAGTAAACTTGATAAGCTTTCCAACAAGTCCTGAAGCGCCTGAATCCGAATCCGTATGCAACCGTGGTGGCGGTCACAAGTTGGTGCTTTGCTGCAGTCCGAATCCAGCTAGCGCGAGTCCTTCTCCCTTTCGGTCTTCTCCTCGGTTCCTAATAAAAACAAGAGTGCACGCGTTTCCATTGTCTAAACAAGATGGACAAGAGCTTATCATGGAACTCACTTGATGATTAAGTTGACGAGCACGAGCACGAGTAAGAGGACCAGCTATAGGTTGTGTCGGAGAGGATGTATCGCTGGTGTTGATGTCCTCATCATCCTCCCTTTCTTGCATTTGAGTCGTCCTCGACTCAAGCTCATCTTCCTCACCCAAATAAGGCTTCAAATCTGCAATGTTAAATGTGGGACTAACCCCAAAATCTGCAGGAATATCAAGCTTATATGCATTCTCATTAATTCGTTGCAGCACTTTAAAAGGACCATCAGCTCTAGGCATCAATTTGGATTTTCTCAGTTCTGGAAATCTATCTTTTCGCAAATGCAACCAAACCAAATCCCCAGGTTCCAGAATCAATTGCTTTCTACCTTTATCTCCAGCACATTTGTACTTAGCATTCATGCGCTCTATGTTTTCTTTAGTGGCTTCATGCAATTTTAACATCAATTCAGCACATTGCTTAGCATCAAAATTCATTTTTTCAGAACTTGGCAAAGGCATTAAATCAATAGGAGCACGTGGCAAGAAGCCATAGACAATCTCGAAAGGACACATTTTTGTAGTAGAATGCAATGAACGATTATAAGCGAACTCAATATGAGGCAAACATTCTTCCCACATCTTAATATTCTTCTTTAAAACAGCCCTTAACATAGTGGATAAAGTTCTATTCACAACTTCAGTTTGACCATCAGTTTGGGGATGACAAGTGGTGGAAAATAAAAGCTTAGTCCCCAATTTAAACCACAAAGTCTTCCAAAAATGACTAAGAAATTTAGCATCACGATCAGAAACAATTGTGTTGGGCACACCATGTAGGCGAACAATTTCTCGAAAGAACAAATCAGCAATATTTGTAGCATCATCAGTTTTATGACATGGTATGAAATGTGCCATCTTAGAAAATCTATCAACAACCACAAACACACTATCACGTCCCCTCCTAGTCCTTGGTAATCCCAACACAAAATCCATAGATATATCCTCCCAAGGAGCATTAGGAACAGGAAGAGGTAGATACAACCCGTGGGGATTTAACCGTGACTTTGCCTTTTGACATGTTGTGCAACGAGCAACAAACCTCTCCACATCTCTCTTCATCCTTGGCCAAAAGAAATGACCAGCAAGTATGTCCTCGGTCTTCTTTGCTCCAAAATGTCCCATCAAGCCACCTCCATGTGCTTCCTGCAACAACAACAAACGAACAGAGCTAGCTGGAATGCATAGCTTGTTAGCTCTAAACACAAACCCATCACTAACGATGAATTTGTTCCATCCTTTTCCATCTTTACAATGCAGCAACACGTCTCTAAAATCAGCATCGTGAACATATTGGTCCTTAATTGTTTCTAACCCAAAGATCTTATAATCAAGTTGATTCAGCAAAGTATATCTCCGTGACAAAGCATCAGCAATAATATTCTCCTTCCCTTTCTTGTGTTTAATAATATAAGGAAAAGATTCAATAAATTCAACCCATTTTGCATGCCTACGATTCAGTTTTCCTTGACTACGAATATGTTTTAAAGATTCATGATCAGAATGGATAACAAACTCTTTGGGCCACAAATAATGCTGCCATGTCTCTAATGTTCGAACAAGAGCATAGAGTTCTTTATCATAAGTAGAATAATTGAGAACAGGCCCACTCAATTTCTCACTAAAATATGCAATAGGTTTTCCCTCTTGTAACAAAACACCTCCCAGACCAATTCCACTAGCATCACATTCAAGCTCAAAAGTCTTATTAAAATCAGGAAGTTGTAGGAGAGGCGCATGAGTTAACTTATCTTTCAACATGTCGAATGAATTCTCTTGTGTTTTGCCCCACTCAAAAGGCACCCCCTTTTTGGTAAGCTCATTCAATGGTGCAGCAATGGTGCTGAAATCCTTCACAAAACGGCGATAGAATCCAGCAAGTCCTAGGAAACTCCGCACCTGGGTGATAGTCTTTGGGACAGGCCATCCCTGTATAGCTTCCACCTTGGCTTGATCAACCTCAATTCCCTGTGGAGTTACAACATAACCAAGAAAACACACTCGATCGGTGCAAAAGGTGCACTTCTCAAGGTTACCAAATAAGCGTGCCTTGCGTAGTGCATTAAAAACAGCACGTAAATGATCAAGATGTTCATCCAATGATTTGCTGTAAATTAATATATCATCAAAATATACGACAACAAATTTCCCAATGAAAGCACGCAAAACCTCGTTCATTAATCTCATGAAAGTACTAGGTGCATTAGTTAACCCAAAAGGCATGACTAACCACTCATATAAACCGAACTTAGTTTTGAAAGCAGTTTTCCATTCATCTCCCAATTTCATACGAATCTGGTGGTACCCACTACGTAAATCAACTTTTGAAAACACAACAGCACCACTCAGTTCATCTAGCATATCATCTAATCGTGGAATAGGGTGTCGATATCGAATGGTGATATTATTAATAGCTCTACAATCAACACACATACGCCATGTTCCATCTTTCTTAGGCACTAAAATTACTGGAACAGCACAAGGGCTAAGGGATTCTCGCACATAACCTTTGTCCAGTAGTTCTTGCACTTGTCGCTGAATTTCCTTTGTTTCTTCCGGGTTTGTCCTGTATGGCGCACGGTTTGGCAAAGATGCACCAGGAATAAGATCAATTTGGTGCTCAATCCCGCGTAATGGTGGCAGCCCCGCTGGTACCGCACTTGGAAACACATCGGAATACTCCTGCAAAACGTTAGCAACAGCAGGGTGCAAAGAACATTGCATATCCTCAATTGAAATCAAAGCATCCTTGCATATCAAAGCATAAGCAACAGAAGTGGATGCATTGAACTCATTAATATCTGATTTGGTAGCTATCATACAACGTCCTTTCAGTTTTATCTCATCTTTGTTACCAATTACAGATTTATCATTTTTATTGCTCTCGCTCTTTGCTTTAGTAGCCCTTGCAACATCAGTTTGCATAATAGTTTCAGGGGACATAGGATGCAGCACAATTTTTCGATCATGGTATAGAAAAGAATACTGATTTGATCTACCATGATGCATAGAATCTCTATCAAATTGCCAAGGTCTACCTAGCAGAATGTTACAAGCTTGCATAGGCACAACATCACATTCAACAATATCTTTGTAGGATCCGATGGAAAAATTGATTCTCACAAGTCTAGTTACCTTTGCCTTACCACTGTTGTTCAGCCATTGGATGTAGTAGGGATGCGGGTGTGGTTTGGTGTTGAGGGCAAGTTTCTGCACTATATCGCTGCTTGCCAAGTTGTTGCAGCTACCTCCATCAATGATCATGCGGCAAGAACGCTCTTTGATGACACACTTTGTTTGGAATAAAATATGTCGCTGATTTTGCTCCGCCTTCTCCATTTGTGCACTAAGCACTCGCTGCACGATCAAGCTTTCATAGTGGTCCGCTTCACCTGCATTAATATGTTCTTCTATTTGTTCTTCATTACCTGCATGGTCAGTCGCAAGCAGTGCAAGCGTGTCTTCATCAAAATCACTAGCAGATGAGCACTCACCATCATCTTTGACAATCATAACTCGCTTGTTTGGACAGTCACGCATCATGTGTCCATATCCCTTGCACCGGTGACATTGTATGTTGCTTGTTCTACCCGTCGATGCCACAGATGAAGTACTCGCAGCAGGCTTTTGCATCGTCTTTGCAACTGAATTTGTGGGAGCTGCTCGAGACTTGTCACTAGATGATGGAGTAGATATACGTGTAGATGGAGTTTGTAGTCATGCGTTGCTGCCATGAATTAGCCTTCCCTGCAGAAATATTAGTCCTTGCGCTAGCACGTCGTCCCTGCACTTCCCTTTCAGCTTTACAAGCAAGATGAAACAAACGGGTTACACTATTGTATTCTTTGTAAGCGAGGATGTCCTGAATTTCCCGATTTAACCCACCCAAAAATCTAGCCATAGCCGGTTCCTCATCCTCCTCTAGGTTACAACGCAACATACCCGTTTGTAATTCCTGATAATATTCTTCTACACTTTTAGCACCTTGTCTCAATTGTTGCAACTTATTTATCATATCACGGGCATAGTAAGATGGAACAAATCTAGCTCTCATGGCTCGTTTCAGCGCATCCCAAGTTCTAGGTAAGTTATTAGGATTTTTCTTTCCATATTCTATCCACCAAACAGAAGCAAAATCTGTAAACTCACTAGTAGCAGCCCTAACACGTGTAGTCTCAGGAAATTCATGACATGCAAACTTTTGATCAACAGCAATCTCCCAAGTAATGTAGGCATCAGGGTCATATTTACCATCAAAAGGAGGTATCTTAAATTTAATCTTACGGAAAGCATCATCATTATTGTGTACCTCGCGTCGGCGGTTGCCACCCATACCTCTACGGTTGTGACGTAGGCGTCGTCGATCACGAGTGTCTTGATCATCATGCTCAGTATCAGCAGTGTAGTCATCTTCATGACTACCGTGCTCTCGATCTCCCTCCTTTTCTTCTTTATGCTTCTCTTTATCTTCGGTGTGGAAGTCATCAAATCGCCTTAGGAGAGCAGCAAGGCTTTTGTCCACACTAGCAACGGATTCCTCCAAACTTGTAAGCTTGTTGTTTGTGGCAATCTGCGTAGCCTCCAACTGCCCCAGCTTTTCATTTGCCACCTGCAAGTCATTATCAAGTCCCTCTGTGTGCAGCTTCACTTTCCTTTCAAAATGTTGTATGATGCCCTTAGTGCGAGGTGTATGTAGTGTTTCGTTATCATCATCTCCCCCTGTCATGGTTCAAAAACAAAGACAACAAGAAAGGCAAGTGAAGAAATAAAAGCCCTACAACTACTAGGATGTAGCTACAGCAAGTCTCTCACACTCAACTTGTTACACAAGTTCTTACCAATTCTTACCTTGCTTGACAGGAGGGGTCGTCTACCAACAAGTCTTCAGCAATGGATGAAGTGTATCGGTGCTGCGGCACAAGACCTGTCAAGCTGTAGAGTATGTGGAGCTATAGGTGGGCTGAAACAAGGATCGAACTAGCACCACGTTAGTTAGAAAGGCGAGCTGAATAAACGTTCGACGACGGTACTGTGCTGGTCCTAGGCTAGACCGTGCTAGAGACGCGAGCCTGGACACAAAGGAAAACCACAGCACACCCTTGAAAACAAGGTGGAACAAACCTAAAATCAATATGAAAAACAGCCCCTTTTCTTTTGAATCTTTTCTCTTCTTTTTTTCCTTTTTTTTTGGGCAACCTCAAAATCTGATTATATGAACAAAAGAATACAAAGGAGCAATTCGCTACACACACTTTTTCCGAAAGTACAGGGGTATTCCGGTAAGAAGAAGATGGAGTTCAGGATATATTAACAAGCGGACTCCAAGTTCTACTCGGTTTCCACTCAGAACCAACCACAAACGGATTCCACCTATTGCCGAGTTCTACTCGGTTTCCTTTTTTTATCACGTTGGTGGAACTCAGATTGGAACTCAACTCGATCCGGACCAAGACCACAGTTCAATTCGGACTTCACAACAGATTCGATAGAGAGAAGATATGGTAATACTCGGATGTGTAAAGATGGTGACAAGAACTCGAAACTCTAAAGGACTAGACACTAAGACCAGCAACTCGACACAAACCGAAGCAACGCAAATTCAACAAGCCCTAACTAAACGGTACTAGCCAAGGCACAAAGGTTTAATAGGATTATGGAAAAACTAATCTACTATATTTTTTTTTGGCTTTTTTGGACTATAGGAAATTAATTAAAAACAGCAATGGATTAGAAGTCTCTCACCGAAGAACCTTGCTCTGATTACCAACTGATGCGAACCCGTTAGGGTTTTTGCCCGATCTTTCGATGAGAAACGGGGATAACTCGATTGGTGGATGGAGTTGACGTTCACGGCCCGACTACAGCCCTCAAGACCGCGCCTTAGCAACCGATACACCACGTCCAATAGCCGTCACGATCTTGTGGAGCGCGACAACCAGCCCCTAGGGCTCCCGTCCTGCAAGCAATCGAAGAACTAGCAAGAACGAGGAAACAAGCACTGAATTTGCAAGATGAAATTGAAGGCTTCAAACTGAATCTTAATCAACAATGGGGTTCCGAAGACAAGGAGACGGGCGGCTGATCCTGCACTCGCGCCTACAAGCAAGTAGCTAAGGCTAAACTTGATCTAAACAAAACCCAACCCGACCATGGCGGCTATAGAGGGATATAAGTAGATGGATTGACGACCAAAAGAGTGTTGGGGTCGTCCTCCAACCCTAGGACGCGTCCCTAATGGACCCAACTTGATACATGGGCCATAAGCCCAAAATGAGGTGACGCAGCACCCTGGACAGCAAGACCTGTCGACGGTAATTGGATCATTGCCGCTGCTGCCGAACAGATATTGACGTGGGACTTGATTCATATGAAAGTAAACTTGATAAGCTTTCCAACAAGTCCTGAAGCGCCTGAATCCGAATCCGTATGCAACCGTGGTGGCGGTCACAAGTTGGTGCTTTGCTGCAGTCCGAATCCAGCTAGCGCGAGTCCTTCTCCCTTTCGGTCTTCTCCTCGGTTCCTAATCAAAACAAGAGTGCACGCGTTTCCATTGTCTAAACAAGATGGACAAGAGCTTATCATGGAACTCACTTGATGATTAAGTTGACAAGCACGAGCACGAGTAAGAGGACCAGCTATAGGTTGTGTCGGAGAGGATGTATCGCTGGTGTTGATGTCCTCATCAATCCGTTCTACTTGTTTTCGGAACCCCACCTTCATGTGTATTAGATTTGAACCTTCATCTCTTATTTTGCAATAGAGTGCTTGTTCTACTTGTTCTTGCTTGTTCTTCGATTGCTTGCAGGAATAACCCTAGTGGTTTGGTTGGTCGTACATCCACAAGATCGCGAGCAACCGCAGGAATTGGTGTATCGATTGCTAAGGCGCAGCATCCTTGGATGGTTGTAGTCGGGTCGTGAACGTCGTTTTAGTCCAAATCGAAGTTATCCCTCTCCACCGAAAGATCGGGGCACCCATACTCTTATCATCAGTTTTGTGTCAAACGGAGATGATTGGGTGCGTCTGTTGCGAAAGATTCAAACGTGAGTTTTTCGGTGCATCAGTGGTTAAAACGGCCCTCCTGCGCGAGTTTTGGGGCACCGTTCCTCCGAAAATGAAAGTGCCCAAAACCCACCAAACATGAGTTTTGAGTCAAACGGAGATGATTGGGAGTGTCCATTGTGAAAAATTCAACCATAAGTTTTTCGGTGCATCAGTGGTTAAAACGACCCTCCTGCGCGAGTTTTGCGGCACCGTTCCTCCGAAAATGAAAGTGCCAAAAACCCACCAAACATGAGTTTTGAGTCAAATGGAGATGATTGGGTGCGTTCATTGAGAAAAATTCAACCATGAGTTTTTCGGTGAATCAGAGGG
Source organism: Coix lacryma-jobi var. lacryma-jobi (assembly GCA_009763385.1). NCBI lineage: Eukaryota > Viridiplantae > Streptophyta > Magnoliopsida > Poales > Poaceae > Coix > Coix lacryma-jobi. The sequence goes on along the minus strand of CM019826.1, from coordinate 83,273,903 downwards.
TAAAACGGATCTCCTGCGCGTTTTTTGCGGCACCGTTCCTCCGGAAATGAAAGTGCCAAAAACCCACCAAACATGAGTTTTGGGTCAAACGGAGATGATTGGGTGGGTTCGTTGTGTTCGGTGCATCAGTGGTTCAAATGACCCTCATGAGCGAGTTTTGCGGCACTGTTCCTCCAAAAATGAATGTGCCAAAAACCTACCAAACATGAGTTTTGGGCCAAACGGGGATGATTGGGTGCCTCCATTCTGAAAAATTCAACCGTGAATTTTTTGGTGCATCAGTGGTGAAAACGGCCCTCCTGCGCGAGTTTTGCGGCACAGTTCCTCCGGAAATAAAAGTGTCAAAAACCCACGAAACATGAGTTTTGGGTCAAACGAAGATGATTGGGTGCGTCCTTTGCGAAAAATTGAACCATGAGTTTTTCGGTGCATCAGTGGTGAAAACGGCCCTCCTGCGCGAGTTTTGTGGCACCGTTCCTCCGGAAATAAAAGTGCCAAAAACCCACGAAACATGAGTTTTGGGTCAAATGGAGATGATTGGGTGCGTCCTTTGCGAAAAATTGAACCATGAGTTTTTCGGTGCATCAGTGGTTAAAACGGCCCTCCTGCGCGAGTTTTGCAGCACCGTTCCTCCAAAAATGAAAGTGCCAAAAACCCACCAAACATGAGTTTTGTGTCAAACGGAGATGATTGGGTGCGTCTGTTGCGAAAGATTCAAACGTGAGTTTTTCGGTGCATCAGTGGTTCAAACAGCCCTCATGCGCTAGTTTTGCGGCACCATTCCTCCGAAAAAAAGTGCCAAAACCCACCAAACATGAGTTTTGGGTCAAACGGAGATGATTGGGTGCGTCCGTTGTGAAAAATTCAACCGTGAATTTTTCGGTGCACCAGTGGCTAAAACGGCCCTCCTGCGCGAGTTTTGCGGCAACGTTCCTCCGGAAATGAAAGTGCCAAAAACCCACGAAACATGAGTGTTGGGTCAAACGGGGACGATTGGGTGCGTCTGTTGTGAAAAATTCAACCGTGAATTTTTCGGTGCATCAGTGGCTAAAACGGCCCTCCTGCGCGTGTTTTGCGGCAACGTTCCTCCGGAAATGAAAGTGCCAAAAACCCACCAAACATGAGTTTTGGGTCAAACGGAGATGATTGGGTGCGTTCGTTGTGTTCGGTGCATCAGTGGTTGAAACGGCCCTCATGCGCGAGTTTGGCGGCACCGTTCCTCCGAAAATAAATGTGCCAAAAACCTACCAAACATGAGTTTTGGGCCAAACGGGGATGATTGGGTGCCTCCGTTGTGAAAAATTCAACCGTGAGTTTTTCGGTGAATCAGTGGGTAAAACGGCCCTCCTGCGCGAGTTTTGCGGCACCGTTCCTCCGGAAATAAAAGTGTCAAAAACCCACGAAACATGAGTTTTGGGTCAAATGGAGATGATTGGGTGCGTCCTTTGCGAAAAATTGAACCATGAGTTTTTCGGTGCATGAGTGGTTAAAAAGGCCCTCCTGCGCGAGTTTTGCAGCACCGTTCCTCCAAAAATGAAAGTGCCAAAAACCCACCAAACATGAGTTTTGTGTCAAACGGAGATGATTGGGTGCGTCTGTTGCGAAAGATTCAAACGTGAGTTTTTCGGTACATCAGTGGTTAAAACGGCCCTCCTACGCGAGTTTTGGGGCACCGTTCCTCTGAAAATGAAAGTGCCAAAAACCCACCAAACATGAGTTTTGAGTCAAACGGAGATGATTGGGAGCGTCCATTGTGAAAAATTCAACCATGAGTTTTTCGGTGCATCAGTGGTTAAAACGACCCTCCTGCGCGAGTTTTGCGGCACCGTTCCTCCGAAAATGAAAGTGCCAAAAACCCACCAAACATGAGTTTTGAGTCAAACGGAGATGATTGGGTGCGTTCATTGAGAAAAATTCAACCATGAGTTTTTCGGTGAATCCGAGGGTAAAACGGATCTCCTGCGCGTTTTTTGCGGCACCGTTCCTCCGGAAATGAAAGTGCCAAAAACCCACCAAACATGAGTTTTGGGTCAAACGGAGATGATTGGGTGCGTTCGTTGTGTTCGGTGCATCAGTGGTTCAAATGACCCTCATGAGCGAGTTTTGCGGCACTGTTCCTCCAAAAATAAATGTGCCAAAAACCTACCAAACATGAGTTTTGGGCCAAACGGGGATGATAGGGTGCCTCCGTTCTGAAAAATTCAACCGTGAATTTTTTGGTGCATCAGTGGTGAAAACGGCCCTCCTGCGCGAGTTTTGCGGCACAGTTCCTCCGGAAATGAAAGTGCCAAAAACCCATCAAACATGAGTGTTGGGTCAAACGAAGATGATTGGGTGCATCCGTTGCGAAAAATTCAACCGTGAGTTTTTCGGTGCATCAGTGGTGAAAACGGCCCTCCTGCGCGAGTTTTGCGGCACCGTTCCTCCGGAAATAAAAGTGTCAAAAACCCACGAAACATGAGTTTTGGGTCAAATGGAGATGATTGGGTGCGTCCTTTGCGAAAAATTGAACCGTGAGTTTTTCGGTGCATGAGTGGTTAAAAAGGCCCTCCTGCGCGAGTTTTGCAGCACCGTTCCTCCAAAAATGAAAGTGCCAAAAACCCACCAAACATGAGTTTTGTGTCAAACGGAGATGATTGGGTGCGTCTGTTGCGAAAGATTCAAACGTGAGTTTTTCGGTACATCAGTGGTTAAAACGGCCCTCCTACGCGAGTTTTGGGGCACCGTTCCTCTGAAAATGAAAGTGCCAAAAACCCACCAAACATGAGTTTTGAGTCAAACGGAGATGATTGGGAGCGTCCATTGTGAAAAATTCAACCATGAGTTTTTCGGTGCATCAGTGGTTAAAACGACCCTCCTGCGCGAGTTTTGCGGCACCGTTCCTCCGAAAATGAAAGTGCCAAAAACCCACCAAACATGAGTTTTGAGTCAAACGGAGATGATTGGGTGCGTCCATTGAGAAAAATTCAACCATGAGTTTTTCGGTGAATCGGTGGGTAAAACGGCTCTCCTGCGCGTGTTTTGCGGCACCGTTCCTCCGGAAATGAAAGTGCCAAAGACCCACCAAACATGAGTTTTGGGTCAAACGGAGATGATTGGGTGCATTCGTTGTGTTCGGTGCATCAGTGGTTCAAACGGCCCTCATGAGCGAGTTTTGCGGCACCGTTCCTCCGAAAATGAATGTGCCAAAAACCTACCAAACATGAGTTTTGGGCCAAACGGGGATGATTGTGTGCCTCCGTTCTGAAAAATTCAACCATGAGTTTTTCGGTGAATCAGTGGGTAAAACGGCCCTCCTGCGCGTGTTTTGCGGCACCGTTCCTCCGGAAATGAAAGTGCCAAAAACCCACCAAACATGAGTTTTGGGTCAAACGGAGATGATTGGGTGCGTTCGTTGTGTTCGGTGCATCAGTGGTTCAAACGGACCTCATGAGCGAGTTTTGCGGCACCGTTCCTCCGAAAATGAATGTGCCAAAAACCTACCAAACATGAGTTTTGGGCCAAACGGGGATGATTGTGTGCCTCCGTTCTGAAAAATTCAACCGTGAATTTTTTGGTGCATCAGTGGTTCAAACGGCCCTCCTGCGCGAGTTTTGCGGCTTAGTTCCTCCGGAAATGAAAGTGCCAAAAACCAACCAAACATGAGTTTTGGGTCAAACGAAGATGATTGGGTGCGTCCGTTACGAAAAATTCAACCGCGAGTTTTTCGGTGCATCAGTGGTGAAAACGGCCCTCCTGCGCGAGTTTTGCGGCACCGTTCCTCCGGAAATAAAAGTGCCAAAAACCCACCAAACATGAGTTTTGGGTCAAACAGAGATGATTGGGTGCGTCCTTTGCGGAAATTTCAACCGTGAGTTTTTCGGTGCATCAGTGGTTAAAACGGCCCTCCTGCGCGAGTTTTGCAGCACCGTTCCTCCAAAAATGAAAGTGCCAAAACCCACCAAACATGAGTTTTGGGTCAAACGGAGATGATTGGGTGCGTCCGTTGTGAAAAATTCAACCGTGAATTTTTCGGTGCATCAGTGGTTCAAACAGCCCTCATGCGCTAGTTTTGCGGCACCATTCCTCCGAAAATAAAAGTGCCAAAACCCACCAAACATGAGTTTTGGGTCAAACGGAGATGATTGGGTGCGTCCGTTGTGAAAAATTCAACCGTGAATTTTTCGGTGCACCAGTGGCTAAAACGGCCCTCCTGCGCGAGTTTTGCGGCAACGTTCCTCCGGAAATGAAAGTGCCAAAAACCCACGAAACATGAGTGTTGGGTCAAACGGGGACGATTGGGTGCGTCTGTTGTGAAAAATTCAACCGTGAATTTTTCGGTGCATCAGTGGCTAAAACGGCCCTCCTGCGCGTGTTTTGCGGCAACGTTCCTCCGGAAATGAAAGTGCCAAAAACCCACCAAACATGAGTTTTGGGTCAAACGGAGATGATTGGGTGCGTTCGTTGTGTTCGGTGCATCAGTGGTTGAAACGGCCCTCATGCGCGAGTTTGGCGGCACCGTTCCTCCGAAAATAAATGTGCCAAAAACCTACCAAACATGAGTTTTGGGCCAAACGGGGATGATTGGGTGCCTCCGTTGTGAAAAATTCAACCGTGAGTTTTTTGGTGCATCAGTGGTGAAAACAGCCCTCCTGCGCGAGTTTTGCGGCACAGTTCCTCCGGAAATGAAAGTGCCAAAAACCCACCAAACATGAGTTTTGGGTCAAACGAAGATGATTGGGTGCGTCCTTTGCGAAAAATTCAACCGTGAGTTTTTTGGTGCATCAGTGGTGAAAATGGCCCTCCTGCGCGAGTTTTGCGGCACCGTTCCTCCGGAAATAAAAGTGCCAAAAACCCACGAGACATGAGTTTTGGGTCAAACGGAGATGATTTGGTGCGTCCTTTGCGAAAATTTCAACCGTGAGGTTTTCGGTGCATCTGTGGTTAAAACGGCCCTCCTGCGCGAGTTTTGCAGCACCGTTCCTCCAAAAATGAAAGTGCCAAAAACCCACCAAACAAGAGTTTTGGGTCAAACGGAGATGATTGGGTGCGTCCGTTGTGAAAAATTCAACCGTGAATTTTTTGGTGCATCAGTGATTCAAACGGCCCTCATGCGGCACCGTTCCTCCGGAAATGAAAGTGCCAAAACCCACCAAACATGAGTTTTGGGTCAAACGGAGATGATTGGGTGCGTCCGTTGCGAAAGATTCAACCGTGAGTTTTTCGGTGCATCAGTGGTTAAAACGGCCCTCCTGCGCGAGTTTTGGGGCACCGTTCCTCCGAAAATGAAAGTGCCAAAAACCCACCAAACATGAGTTTTGAGTCAAACGGAGATGATTCGGTGCGTCCATTGAGAAAAATTCAACCATGAGTTTTTCGGTGAATCGGTGGGTAAAACGGCTCTCCTGCGCGTGTTTTGCGGCATCGTTCCTCCGGAAATGAAAGTGCCAAAAACCCACCAAACATGAGTTTTGGGTCAAACGGAGATGATTGGGTGCGTTCGTTGTGTTCGGTGCATCAGTGGTTCAAACGGCCCTCATGAGCGAGTGTTGCGGCACCGTTCCTCTGAAAATGAATGTGCCAAAAACCTACCAAACATGAGTTTTGGGCCAAACTGGGATGATTGTGTGCCTCCGTTCTGAAAAATTCAACCATGAGTTTTTCGGTGAATCAGTGGGTAAAACGGCCCTCCTGCGCGTGTTTTGCGGCACCGTTCCTCCGGAAATGAAAGTGCCAAAAACCCACCAAACATGAGTTTTGGGTCAAACGGAGATGATTTGGTGCGTTCGTTGTGTTCGGTGCATCAGTGGTTCAAACGGACCTCATGAGCGAGTTTTGCGGCACCGTTCCTCCGAAAATGAATGTGCCAAAAACCTACCAAACATGAGTTTTGGGCCAAACGGGGATGATTGTGTGCCTCCGTTCTGAAAAATTCAACCGTGAATTTTTTGGTGCATCAGTGGTTCAAACGGCCCTCCTGCGCGAGTTTTGCGGCTTAGTTCCTCCGGAAATGAAAGTGCCAAAAACCAACCAAACATGAGTTTTGGGTCAAACGAAGATGATTGGGTGCGTCCGTTGCGAAAAATTCAACCGCGAGTTTTTCGGTGCATCAGTGGTGAAAACGGCCCTCCTGCGCGAGTTTTGCGGCACCGTTCCTCCGGAAATAAAAGTGCCAAAAACCCACCAAACATGAGTTTTGGGTCAAACAGAGATGATTGGGTGCGTCCTTTGCGGAAATTTCAACCGTGAGTTTTTCGGTGCATCAGTGGTTAAAACGGCCCTCCTGCGCGAGTTTTGCAGCACCGTTCCTCCAAAAATGAAAGTGCCAAAACCCACCAAACATGAGTTTTGGGTCAAACGGAGATGATTGGGTGCGTCCGTTGTGAAAAATTCAACCGTGAATTTTTTGGTGCATCAGTGGTTCAAACAGCCCTCATGCGCTAGTTTTGCGGCACCATTCCTCCGAAAATAAAAGTGCCAAAACCCACCAAACATGAGTTTTGGGTCAAACGGAGATGATTGGGTGCGTCCGTTGTGAAAAATTCAACCGTGAATTTTTCGGTGCACCAGTGGCTAAAACGGCCCTCCTGCGCGAGTTTTGCGGCAACGTTCCTCCGGAAATGAAAGTGCCAAAAACCCACGAAACATGAGTGTTGGGTCAAACGGGGACGATTGGGTGCGTCTGTTGTGAAAAATTCAACCGTGAATTTTTCGGTGCATCAGTGGCTAAAACGGCCCTCCTGCGCGTGTTTTGCGGCAACGTTCCTCCGGAAATGAAAGTGCCAAAAACCCACCAAACATGAGTTTTGGGTCAAACGGAGATGATTGGGTGCGTTCGTTGTGTTCGGTGCATCAGTGGTTGAAACGGCCCTCATGCGCGAGTTTGGCGGCACCGTTCCTCCGAAAATAAATGTGCCAAAAACCTACCAAACATGAGTTTTGGGCCAAACGGGGATGATTGGGTGCCTCCGTTGTGAAAAATTCAACCGTGAATTTTTTGGTGCATCAGTGGTGAAAACAGCCCTCCTGCGCGAGTTTTGCGGCACAGTTCCTCCGGAAATGAAAGTGCCAAAAACCCACCAAACATGAGTTTTGGGTCAAACGAAGATGATTGGGTGCGTCCTTTGCGAAAAATTCAACCGTGAGTTTTTTGGTGCATCAGTGGTGAAAATAGCCCTCCTGCGCGAGTTTTGCGGCACCGTTCCTCCGGAAATAAAAGTGCCAAAAACCCACGAGACATGAGTTTTGGGTCAAACGGAGATGATTTGGTGCGTCCTTTGCGAAAATTTCAACCGTGAGGTTTTCGGTGCATCTGTGGTTAAAACGGCCCTCCTGCGCGAGTTTTGCAGCACCGTTCCTCCAAAAATGAAAGTGCCAAAAACCCACCAAACAAGAGTTTTGGGTCAAACGGAGATGATTGGGTGCGTCCGTTGTGAAAAATTCAACCGTGAATTTTTTGGTGCATCAGTGATTCAAACGGCCCTCATGCGGCACCGTTCCTCCGGAAATGAAAGTGCCAAAACCCACCAAACATGAGTTTTGGGTCAAACGGAGATGATTGGGTGCGTCCGTTGCGTAAGATTCAACCGTGAGTTTTTCGGTGCATCAGTGGTTAAAACGGCCCTCCTGCGCGAGTTTTGGGGCACCGTTCCTCCGAAAATGAAAGTGCCAAAAACCCACCAAACATGAGTTTTGAGTCAAACGGAGATGATTCGGTGCGTCCATTGAGAAAAATTCAACCATGAGTTTTTCGGTGAATCGGTGGGTAAAACGGCTCTCCTGCGCGTGTTTTGCGGCATCGTTCCTCCGGAAATGAAAGTGCCAAAAACCCACCAAACATGAGTTTTGGGTCAAACGGAGATGATTGGGTGCGTTCGTTGTGTTCGGTGCATCAGTGGTTCAAACGGCCCTCATGAGCGAGTGTTGCGGCACCGTTCCTCTGAAAATGAATGTGCCAAAAACCTACCAAACATGAGTTTTGGGCCAAACTGGGATGATTGTGTGCCTCCGTTCTGAAAAATTCAACCATGAGTTTTTCGGTGAATCAGTGGGTAAAACGGCCCTCCTGCGCGTGTTTTGCGGCACCGTTCCTCCGGAAATGAAAGTGCCAAAAACCCACCAAACATGAGTTTTGGGTCAAACGGAGATGATTTGGTGCGTTCGTTGTGTTCGGTGCATCAGTGGTTCAAACGGACCTCATGAGCGAGTTTTGCGGCACCGTTCCTCCGAAAATGAATGTGCCAAAAACCTACCAAACATGAGTTTTGGGCCAAACGGGGATGATTGTGTGCCTCCGTTCTGAAAAATTCAACCGTGAATTTTTTGGTGCATCAGTGGTTCAAACGGCCCTCCTGCGCGAGTTTTGCGGCTTAGTTCCTCCGGAAATGAAAGTGCCAAAAACCAACCAAATATGAGTTTTGGGTCAAACGAAGATGATTGGGTGCGTCCGTTGCGAAAAATTCAACCGTGAGTTTTTCGGTGCATCAGTGGTGAAAACGGCCCTCCTGCGCGAGTTTTGCGGCACCGTTCCTCCGGAAATAAAAGTGCCAAAAACCCACGAAACATGAGTTTTGGGTCAAACGGAGATGATTGGGTTCGTCCTTTGCGAAAATTTCAACCGTGAGTTTTTCGGTGCATCAGTGGTTAAAACGGCCCTCCTGCACGAGTTTTGCAGCACCGTTCCTCCAAAAATGAAAGTGCCAAAAACCCACCAAACATGAGTTTTGGGTCAAACGGAGATGATTGGGTGCGTCCGTTGTGAAAAATTCAACCGTGAATTTTTCGGTGCATCAGTGGTTCAAACAGCCCTCATGCGCGAGTTTTGCGGCACCATTCCTCCGAAAATGAAAGTGCCAAAACCCACCAAACATGAGTTTTGGGTCAAACGGAGATGATTGGGTGCGTCCGTTGTGAAAAATTCAACCGTGAATTTTTCGGTGCATCAGTGGCTAAAACGGCCCTCCTGCGCGAGTTTTGCGGCAACGTTCCTCCGGAAATGAAAGTGCCAAAAACCCACGAAACATGAGTTTTGGGTCAAACGGGGACGATTGGGTGCGTCAGTTGTGAAAAATTCAACCGTGAATTTTTCGGTGCATCAGTGGCTAAAACGGCCCTCCTGCGCGAGTTTTGCGGCAACGTTCCTCCGGAAATGAAAGTGCCAAAAACCCACCAAACATGAGTTTTGGGTCAAACGGAGATGATTGGGTGCGTTCGTTGTGTTCGGTGCATCAGTGGTTGAAACGGCCCTCATGCGCGAGTTTGGCGGCACCGTTCCTCCGAAAATAAATGTGCCAAAAACCTACCAAACATGAGTTTTGGGCCAAACGGGGATGATTGGGTGCCTCCGTTGTGAAAAATTCAACCGTGAATTTTTTGGTGCATCAGTGGTGAAAACAGCCCTCCTGCGCGAGTTTTGCGGCACAGTTCCTCCGGAAATGAAAGTGCCAAAAACCCACCAAACATGAGTTTTGGGTCAAACGAAGATGATTGGGTGCGTCCTTTGCGAAAAATTCAACCGTGAGTTTTTTGGTGCATCAGTGGTGAAAATGGCCCTCCTGCGCGAGTTTTGCGGCACCGTTCCTCCGGAAATAAAAGTGCCAAAAACCCACGAGACATGAGTTTTGGGTCAAACGGAGATGATTTGGTGCGTCCTTTGCGAAAATTTCAACCGTGAGGTTTTCGGTGCATCTGTGGTTAAAACGGCCCTCCTGCGCGAGTTTTGCAGCACCGTTCCTCCAAAAATGAAAGTGCCAAAAACCCACCAAACAAGAGTTTTGGGTCAAACGGAGATGATTGGGTGCGTCCGTTGTGAAAAATTCAACCGTGAATTTTTTGGTGCATCAGTGATTCAAACGGCCCTCATGCGGCACCGTTCCTCCGGAAATGAAAGTGCCAAAACCCACCAAACATGAGTTTTGGGTCAAACGGAGATGATTGGGTGCGTCCGTTGCGTAAGATTCAACCGTGAGTTTTTCGGTGCATCAGTGGTTAAAACGGCCCTCCTGCGCGAGTTTTGGGGCACCGTTCCTCCGAAAATGAAAGTGCCAAAAACCCACCAAACATGAGTTTTGAGTCAAACGGAGATGATTCGGTGCGTCCATTGAGAAAAATTCAACCATGAGTTTTTCGGTGAATCGGTGGGTAAAACGGCTCTCCTGCGCGTGTTTTGCGGCATCGTTCCTCTGGAAATGAAAGTGCCAAAAACCCACCAAACATGAGTTTTGGGTCAAACGGAGATGATTGGGTGCGTTCGTTGTGTTCGGTGCATCAGTGGTTCAAACGGCCCTCATGAGCGAGTGTTGCGGCACCGTTCCTCTGAAAATGAATGTGCCAAAAACCTACCAAACATGAGTTTTGGGCCAAACTGGGATGATTGTGTGCCTCCGTTCTGAAAAATTCAACCATGAGTTTTTCGGTGAATCAGTGGGTAAAACGGCCCTCCTGCGCGTGTTTTGCGGCACCGTTCCTCCGGAAATGAAAGTGCCAAAAACCCACCAAACATGAGTTTTGGGTCAAACGGAGATGATTTGGTGCGTTCGTTGTGTTCGGTGCATCAGTGGTTCAAACGGACCTCATGAGCGAGTTTTGCGGCACCGTTCCTCCGAAAATGAATGTGCCAAAAACCTACCAAACATGAGTTTTGGGCCAAACGGGGATGATTGTGTGCCTCCGTTCTGAAAAATTCAACCGTGAATTTTTTGGTGCATCAGTGGTTCAAACGGCCCTCCTGCGCGAGTTTTGCGGCTTAGTTCCTCCGGAAATGAAAGTGCCAAAAACCAACCAAATATGAGTTTTGGGTCAAACGAAGATGATTGGGTGCGTCCGTTGCGAAAAATTCAACCGTGAGTTTTTCGGTGCATCAGTGGTGAAAACGGCCCTCCTGCGCGAGTTTTGCGGCACCGTTCCTCCGGAAATAAAAGTGCCAAAAACCCACGAAACATGAGTTTTGGGTCAAACGGAGATGATTGGGTTCGTCCTTTGCGAAAATTTCAACCGTGAGTTTTTCGGTGCATCAGTGGTTAAAACGGCCCTCCTGCACGAGTTTTGCAGCACCGTTCCTCCAAAAATGAAAGTGCCAAAAACCCACCAAACATGAGTTTTGGGTCAAACGGAGATGATTGGGTGCGTCCGTTGTGAAAAATTCAACCGTGAATTTTTCGGTGCATCAGTGGTTCAAACAGCCCTCATGCGCGAGTTTTGCGGCACCATTCCTCCGAAAATGAAAGTGCCAAAACCCACCAAACATGAGTTTTGGGTCAAACGGAGATGATTGGGTGCGTCCGTTGTGAAAAATTCAACCGTGAATTTTTCGGTGCATCAGTGGCTAAAACGGCCCTCCTGCGCGAGTTTTGCGGCAACGTTCCTCCGGAAATGAAAGTGCCAAAAACCCACGAAACATGAGTTTTGGGTCAAACGGGGACGATTGGGTGCGTCAGTTGTGAAAAATTCAACCGTGAATTTTTCGGTGCATCAGTGGCTAAAACGGCCCTCCTGCGCGAGTTTTGCGGCAACGTTCCTCCGGAAATGAAAGTGCCAAAAACCCACCAAACATGAGTTTTGGGTCAAACGGAGATGATTGGGTGCGTTCGTTGTGTTCGGTGCATCAGTGGTTGAAACGGCCCTGATGCGCGAGTTTGGCGGCACCGTTCCTCCGAAAATAAATGTGCCAAAAAACTACCAAACATGAGTTTTGGGCCAAACGGGGATGATTGGGTGCCTCCGTTGTGAAAAATTCAACCGTGAATTTTTTGGTGCATCAGTGGTGAAAACGGCCCTCCTGCGCGAGTTTTGCGGCACAGTTCCGCGGGAAATGAAAGTGCCAAAAACCCACCAAACATGAGTTTTGGGTCAAAGGAAGATGATTGGGTGCGTCCTTTGCGAAAAATTCAACCGTGAGTTTTTCGGTGCATCAGTGCTGAAAATGGCCCTCCTGCGCGAGTTTTGCGGCACCGTTCCTCCGGAAATAAAAGTGCCAAAAACCCACGAAACATGAGTTTTGGGTCAAACGGAGATGATTTGGTGCGTCCTTTGCGAAAATTTCAACCGTGAGGTTTTCGGTGCATCAGTGGTTAAAACGGCCCTCCTGCGCGAGTTTTGTAGCACCGTTCCTCCAAAAATGAAAGTGCCAAAAACCCACCAAACAAGAGTTTTGGGTCAAACGGAGATGATTGGGTGCGTCCGTTGTGAAAAATTCAACCGTGAATTTTTCGGTGCATCAGTGGTTCAAACGGCCCTCATGTGCGAGTTTTGCGGCACCATTCCTTCGAAAATAAAAGTGCCAAAACCCACCAAACATGAGTTTTGGGTCAAACGGAGATGATTGGGTGCGTCCGTTGCGAAAGATTCAACCGTGAGTTTTTCGGTGCATCAGTGGTTAAAACGGCCCTCCTGCGCGAGTTTTGGGGCACCGTTCCTCCGAAAATGAAAGTGCCAAAAACCCACCAAACATGAGTTTTGAGTCAAACGGAGATGATTGGGAGCGTCCATTGTGAAAAATTCAACCATGAGTTTTTTGGTGCATCAGTGGTTAAAACGACCCTCCTGCGCGAGTTTTGCGGCACCGTTCCTCCGAAAATGAAAGTTCCAAAAACCCACCAAACATGAGTTTTGAGTCAAACAGAGATGATTGGGTGCGTCCATTGTGAAAAATTCAACCATGAGTTTTTCGGTGAATCAGTGGGTAAAACGGCCCTCCTGCGCGTGTTTTGCGGCACCGTTCCTCCGGAAATGAAGTGCCAAAAACCCACCAAACATGAGTTTTGGGTCAAACGGAGATGAGTGGGTGCGTTCATTGTGTTCGGTGCATCAGTGGTTCAAACGGCCCTCATGAGCGAGTTTTGCGGCACCGTTCCTCCGAAAATGAATGTGCCAAAAACCAACCAAACATGAGTTTTGGGACAAACGGGGATGATTGGGTGCCTCCGTTGTGAAAAATTCAACCGTGAATTTTTTGGTGCATCAGTGGTGAAAACGGCCCTCCTGCGCGAGTTTTGCGGCTTAGTTCCTCTGGAAACAAAAGTGCCAAAAACCAACCAAACATGAGTTTTGGGTCACACGAAGATGATTGGGTGCGTCCATTGCGAAAAATTCAACCGTGAGTTTTTCGGTGCATCAGTGGTGAAAACGGCCCTCCTGCGCGAGTTTTGCGGCACCGTTCCTCCGGAAATAAAAGTGCCAAAAACCCACGAAACATGAGTTTTGGGTCAAACGGAGATGATTGGGTGCGTCCTTTGCGAAAATTTCAACCGTGAGGTTTTCGGTGCATCAGTGGTTTAAACGGCCCTCCTGCGCGAGTTTTGGAGCACCGTTCCTCCAAAAATGAAAGTGCCAAAAACCCACCAAACAAGAGTTTTGGGTCAAACGGAGATGATTGGGTGCGTCCGTTGTGAAAAATTCAACCGTGAATTTTTCGGTGCATCAGTGGTTCAAACAACCCTCATGCGCGAGTTTTGCGGCACCATTCCTCCGAAAATGAAAGTGCCAAAACCCACCAAACATGAGTTTTGTGTCAAACGGAGATGATAGGGTGCGTCTGTTGCGATAGATTCAAACGTGAGTTTTTCGGTACATCAGTGGTTAAAACGGCCCTCCCACGCGAGTTTTGGGGCACCGTTCCTCCGAAAATGAAAGTGCCAAAAACCCACCAAACATGAGTTTTGGGTCAAACGGAGATGATTGGGAGCGTCCATTGTGAAAAATTCAACCATGAGTTTTTCGGTGCATCAGTGGTTAAAACGACCCTCCTGCGCGAGTTTTGCGGCACCGTTCCTCCGAAAATGAAAGTGCCAAAAACCCACCAAACATGAGTTTTGAGTCAAACGGAGATGATTGGGTGCGTCCATTGAGAAAAATTCAACCATGAGTTTTTCGGTGCATCAGTGGTTAAAACGACCCTCCTGCGCGAGTTTTGCGGCACCGTTCCTCCGAAAATGAAAGTGCCAAAACCCACCAAACATGAGTTTTGGGTCAAACGGAGATGATTGGGTGCGTCCGTTGTGAAAAATTCAACCGTGAATTTTTCGGTGCATCAGTGGCTAAAACGGCCCTCCTGCGCGAGTTTTGCGGCAACGTTCCTCCGGAAATGAAAGTGCCAAAAACCCACCAAACATGAGTTTTGGGTCAAACGGGGACGATTGGGTGCGTCTGTTGTGAAAAATTCAACCGTGAATTTTTCGGTGCATCAGTGGCTAAAACGGCCCTCCTGCGCGAGTTTTGCGGCAACGTTCCTCTGGAAATGAAAGTGCCAAAACCCCACCAAACATGAGTTTTGGGTCAAACGGAGATGATTGGGTGCGTTCGTTGTGTTCGGTGCATCAGTGGTTCAAACGGCCCTCATGAGCGAGTGTTGCGGCACCGTTCCTCTGAAAATGAATGTGCCAAAAACCTACCAAACATGAGTTTTGGGCCAAACTGGGATGATTGGGTGCCTCCGTTCTGAAAAATTCAACCATGAGTTTTTCGGTGAATCAGTGGGTAAAACGGCCCTCCTGCGCGTGTTTTGCGGCACCGTTCCTCCGGAAATGAAAGTGCCAAAAACCCACCAAACATGAGTTTTGGGTCAAACGGAGATGATTTGGTGCGTTCGTTGTGTTCGGTGCATCAGTGGTTCAAACGGACCTCATGAGCGAGTTTTGCGGCACCGTTCCTCCGAAAATGAATGTGCCAAAAACCTACCAAACATGAGTTTTGGGCCAAACGGGGATGATTGTGTGCCTCCGTTCTGAAAAATTCAACCGTGAATTTTTTGGTGCATCAGTGGTTCAAACGGCCCTCCTGCGCGAGTTTTGCGGCTTAGTTCCTCCGGAAATGAAAGTGCCAAAAACCAACCAAATATGAGTTTTGGGTCAAACGAAGATGATTGGGTGCGTCCGTTGCGAAAAATTCAACCGTGAGTTTTTCGGTGCATCAGTGGTGAAAACGGCCCTCCTGCGCGAGTTTTGCGGCACCGTTCCTCCGGAAATAAAAGTGCCAAAAACCCACGAAACATGAGTTTTGGGTCAAACGGAGATGATTGGGTTCGTCCTTTGCGAAAATTTCAACCGTGAGTTTTTCGGTGCATCAGTGGTTAAAACGGCCCTCCTGCATGAGTTTTGCAGCACCGTTCCTCCAAAAATGAAAGTGCCAAAAACCCACCAAACATGAGTTTTGGGTCAAACGGAGATGATTGGGTGCGTCCGTTGTGAAAAATTCAACCGTGAATTTTTCGGTGCATCAGTGGTTCAAACAGCCCTCATGCGCGAGTTTTGCGGCACCATTCCTCCAAAAATGAAAGTGCCAAAACCCACCAAACATGAGTTTTGGGTCAAACGGAGATGATTGGGTGCGTCCGTTGTGAAAAATTCAACCGTGAATTTTTCGGTGCATCAGTGGCTAAAACGGCCCTCCTCCGCGAGTTTTGCGGCAACGTTCCTCCGGAAATGAAAGTGCCAAAAACCCACGAAACATGAGTTTTGGGTCAAACGGGGACGATTGGGTGCGTCAGTTGTGAAAAATTCAACCGTGAATTTTTCGGTGCATCAGTGGCTAAAACGGCCCTCCTGCGCGAGTTTTGCGGCAACGTTCCTCCGGAAATGAAAGTGCCAAAAACCCACCAAACATGAGTTTTGGGTCAAACGGAGATGATTGGGTGCGTTCGTTGTGTTCGGTGCATCAGTGGTTGAAACGGCCCTGATGCGCGAGTTTGGCGGCACCGTTCCTCCGAAAATAAATGTGCCAAAAAACTACCAAACATGAGTTTTGGGCCAAACGGGGATGATTGGGTGCCTCCGTTGTGAAAAATTCAACCGTGAATTTTTTGGTGCATCAGTGGTGAAAACGGCCCTCCTGCGCGAGTTTTGCGGCACAGTTCCGCGGGAAATGAAAGTGCCGAAAACCCACCAAACATGAGTTTTGGGTCAAAGGAAGATGATTGGGTGCGTCCTTTGCGAAAAATTCAACCGTGAGTTTTTCGGTGCATCAGTGCTGAAAACGGCCCTCCTGCGCGTGTTTTGCGGCACCGTTCCTCCGGAAATGAAAGTGCCAAAAACCCACCAAACATGAGTTTTGGGTCAAACGGAGATGATTGTGTGCCTCCCTTCTGAAAAATTCAACCGTGAATTTTTTGGTGCATCAGTGGTTCAAACGGCCCTCCTGCACGAGTTTTGCGGCTTAGTTCCTCCGGAAATAAAAGTGCCAAAAACCCACGAAACATGAGTTTTGGGTCAAACGGAGATGATTTGGTGCGTCCTTTGCGAAAATTTCAACCGTGAGGTTTTCGGTGCATCAGTGGTTAAAACGGCCCTCCTGCGCGAGTTTTGTAGCACCGTTCCTCCAAAAATGAAGTGCCAAAAACCCACCAAACAAGAGTTTTGGGTCAAACGGAGATGATTGGGTGCGTCCGTTGTGAAAAATTCAACCGTGAATTTTTCGGTGCATCAGTGGTTCAAACGGCCCTCATGTGCGAGTTTTGCGGCACCATTCCTTCGAAAATAAAAGTGCCAAAACCCACCAAACATGAGTTTTGGGTCAAACGGAGATGATTGGGTGCGTCCGTTGCGAAAGATTCAACCGTGAGTTTTTCGGTGCATCAGTGGTTAAAACGGCCCTCCTGCGCGAGTTTTGAAGCACCGTTCCTCCGAAAATGAAAGTGCCAAAAACCCACCAAACATGAGTTTTGAGTCAAACGGAGATGATTGGGAGCGTCCATTGTGAAAAATTCAACCATGAGTTTTTTGGTGCATCAGTGGTTAAAACGACCCTCCTGCGCGAGTTTTGCGGCACCGTTCCTCCGAAAATGAAAGTTCCAAAAACCCACCAAACATGAGTTTTGAGTCAAACAGAGATGATTGGGTGCGTCCATTGTGAAAAATTCAACCATGAGTTTTTCGGTGAATCAGTGGGTAAAACGGCCCTCCTGCGCGTGTTTTGCGGCACCGTTCCTCCGGAAATAAAAGTGCCAAAAACCCACGAAACATGAGTTTTGGGTCAAACGGAGATGATTTGGTGCGTCCTTTGCGAAAATTTCAACCGTGAGGTTTTCGGTGCATCAGTGGTTAAAACGGCCCTCCTGCGCGAGTTTTGGAGCACCGTTCCTCCAAAAATGAAAGTGCCAAAAACCCACCAAACAAGAGTTTTGGGTCAAACGGAGATGATTGGGTGCGTCCGTTGTGAAAAATTCAACCGTGAATTTTTCGGTGCATCAGTGGTTCAAACGGCCCTCATGTGCGAGTTTTGCGGCACCATTCCGCCAAAATGAAAGTGCCAAAACCCACCAAACATGAGTTTTGGGTCAAACGGAGATGATTGGGTGCGTCCGTTGCGAAAGATTCAACCGTGAGTTTTTCGGTGCATCAGTGGTTAAAACGGCCCTCCTGCGCGAGTTTTGGGGCACCGTTCCTCCGAAAATGAAAGTGCCAAAAACCCACCAAACATGAGTTTTTGAGTCAAACGGAGATGATTGGGAGCGTCCATTGTGAAAAATTCAACCATGAGTTTTTCGGTGCATCAGTGGTTAAAACGACCCTCCTGCGCGAGTTTTGCGGCACCGTTCCTCCGAAAATGAAAGTTCCAAAAACCCACCAAACATGAGTTTTGAGTCAAACAGAGATGATTGGGTGCGTCCATTGTGAAAAATTCAACCATGAGTTTTTCGGTGAATCAGTGGGTAAAACGGCCCTCCTGCGCGTGTTTTGCGGCACCGTTCCTCCGGAAATGAAAGTGCCAAAAACCCACCAAACATGAGTTTTGGGTCAAACGGAGATGATTGGGTGCGTTCGTTGTGTTCGGTGCATCAGTGGTTCAAACGGCCCTCGTGAGCGAGTTTTGCGGCACCGTTCCTCCGAAAATGAATGTGCCAAAAACCTACCAAACATGAGTTTTGGGACAAACGGGGATGATTGGGTGCCTCCGTTGGGAAAAATTCAACCGTGAATTTTTTGGTGCATCAGTGGTGAAAACGGCCCTCCTGCGTGAGTTTTGCGGCTTAGTTCCTCCGGAAACGAAAGTGCCAAAAACCAACCAAACATGAGTTTTGGGTCAAACGAAGATGATTGGGTGCGTCCATTGCGAAAAATTCAACCGTGAGTTTTTCGGTGCATCAGTGGTGAAAACGGCCCTCCTGCGCGAGTTTTGCGGCACCGTTCCTCCGGAAATAAAAGTGCCAAAAAACCCACGAGACATGAGTTTTGGGTCAAACGGAGATGATTGGGTTCGTCCTTTGCGAAAATTTCAACCGTGAGTTTTTCGGTGCATCAGTGGTTAAAACGGCCCTCCTGCATGAGTTTTGCAGCACCGTTCCTCCAAAAATGAAAGTGCCAAAAACCCACCAAACATGAGTTTTGGGTCAAACGGAGATGATTGGGTGCGTCCGTTGTGAAAAATTCAACCGTGAATTTTTCGGTGCATCAGTGGTTCAAACAGCCCTCATGCGCGAGTTTTGCGGCACCATTCCTCCAAAAATGAAAGTGCCAAAACCCACCAAACATGAGTTTTGGGTCAAACGGAGATGATTGGGTGCGTCCGTTGTGAAAAATTCAACCGTGAATTTTTCGGTGCATCAGTGGCTAAAACGGCCCTCCTCCGCGAGTTTTGCGGCAACGTTCCTCCGGAAATGAAAGTGCCAAAAACCCACGAAACATGAGTTTTGGGTCAAACGGGGACGATTGGGTGCGTCAGTTGTGAAAAATTCAAACCGTGAATTTTTCGGTGCATCAGTGGCTAAAACGGCCCTCCTGCGCGAGTTTTGCGGCAACGTTCCTCCGGAAATGAAAGTGCCAAAAACCCACCAAACATGAGTTTTGGGTCAAACGGAGATGATTGGGTGCGTTCGTTGTGTTCGGTGCATCAGTGGTTGAAACGGCCCTGATGCGCGAGTTTGGCGGCACCGTTCCTCCGAAAATAAATGTGCCAAAAAACTACCAAACATGAGTTTTGGGCCAAACGGGGATGATTGGGTGCCTCCGTTGTGAAAAATTCAACCGTGAATTTTTTGGTGCATCAGTGGTGAAAACGGCCCTCCTGCGCGAGTTTTGCGGCACAGTTCCGCGGGAAATGAAAGTGCCGAAAACCCACCAAACATGAGTTTTGGGTCAAAGGAAGATGATTGGGTGCGTCCTTTGCGAAAAATTCAACCGTGAGTTTTTCGGTGCATCAGTGCTGAAAACGGCCCTCCTGCGCGTGTTTTGCGGCACCGTTCCTCCGGAAATGAAAGTGCCAAAAACCCACCAAACATGAGTTTTGGGTCAAACGGAGATGATTGTGTGCCTCCCTTCTGAAAAATTCAACCGTGAATTTTTTGGTGCATCAGTGGTTCAAACGGCCCTCCTGCACGAGTTTTGCGGCTTAGTTCCTCCGGAAATAAAGTGCCAAAAACCCACGAAACATGAGTTTTGGGTCAAACGGAGATGATTTGGTGCGTCCTTTGCGAAAATTTCAACCGTGAGGTTTTCGGTGCATCAGTGGTTAAAACGGCCCTCCTGCGCGAGTTTTGTAGCACCGTTCCTCCAAAAATGAAAGTGCCAAAAACCCACCAAACAAGAGTTTTGGGTCAAACGGAGATGATTGGGTGCGTCCGTTGTGAAAAATTCAACCGTGAATTTTTCGGTGCATCAGTGGTTCAAACGGCCCTCATGTGCGAGTTTTGCGGCACCATTCCTTCGAAAATAAAAGTGCCAAAACCCACCAAACATGAGTTTTGGGTCAAACGGAGATGATTGGGTGCGTCCGTTGCGAAAGATTCAACCGTGAGTTTTTCGGTGCATCAGTGGTTAAAACGGCCCTCCTGCGCGAGTTTTGAAGCACCGTTCCTCCGAAAATGAAAGTGCCAAAAACCCACCAAACATGAGTTTTGAGTCAAACGGAGATGATTGGGAGCGTCCATTGTGAAAAATTCAACCATGAGTTTTTTTGGTGCATCAGTGGTTAAAACGACCCTCCTGCGCGAGTTTTGCGGCACCGTTCCTCCGAAAATGAAAGTTCCAAAAACCCACCAAACATGAGTTTTGAGTCAAACAGAGATGATGGGTGCGTCCATTGTGAAAATTCAACCATGAGTTTTTCGGTGAATCAGTGGGTAAAACGGCCCTCCTGCGCGTGTTTTGCGGCACCGTTCCTCCGGAAATAAAAGTGCCAAAAACCCACGAAACATGAGTTTTGGGTCAAACGGAGATGATTTGGTGCGTCCTTTGCGAAAATTTCAACCGTGAGGTTTTCGGTGCATCAGTGGTTAAAACGGCCCTCCTGCGCGAGTTTTGGAGCACCGTTCCTCCAAAAATGAAAGTGCCAAAAACCCACCAAACAAGAGTTTTGGGTCAAACGGAGATGATTGGGTGCGTCCGTTGTGAAAAATTCAACCGTGAATTTTTCGGTGCATCAGTGGTTCAAACGGCCCTCATGTGCGAGTTTTGCGGCACCATTCCGCCAAAAATGAAAGTGCCAAAACCCACCAAACATGAGTTTTGGGTCAAACGGAGATGATTGGGTGCGTCCGTTGCGAAAGATTCAACCGTGAGTTTTTCGGTGCATCAGTGGTTAAAACGGCCCTCCTGCGCGAGTTTTGGGGCACCGTTCCTCCGAAATGAAAGTGCCAAAAACCCACCAAACATGAGTTTTGAGTCAAACGGAGATGATTGGGAGCGTCCATTGTGAAAAATTCAACCATGAGTTTTTCGGTGCATCAGTGGTTAAAACGACCCTCCTGCGCGAGTTTTGCGGCACCGTTCCTCCGAAAATGAAAGTTCCCAAAAACCCACCAAACATGAGTTTTGAGTCAAACAGAGATGATTGGGTGCGTCCATTGTGAAAAATTCAACCATGAGTTTTTCGGTGAATCAGTGGGTAAAACGGCCCTCCTGCGCGTGTTTTGCGGCACCGTTCCTCCGGAAATGAAAGTGCCAAAAACCCACCAAACATGAGTTTTGGGTCAAACGGAGATGATTGGGTGCGTTCGTTGTGTTCGGTGCATCAGTGGTTCAAACGGCCCTCGTGAGCGAGTTTTGCGGCACCGTTCCTCCGAAAATGAATGTGCCAAAAACCTACCAAACATGAGTTTTGGGACAAACGGGGATGATTGGGTGCCTCCGTTGGGAAAAATTCAACCGTGAATTTTTTGGTGCATCAGTGGTGAAAACGGCCCTCCTGCGTGAGTTTTGCGGCTTAGTTCCTCCGGAAACGAAAGTGCCAAAAACCAACCAAACATGAGTTTTGGGTCAAACGAAGATGATTGGGTGCGTCCATTGCGAAAAATTCAACCGTGAGTTTTTCGGTGCATCAGTGGTGAAACGGCCCTCCTGCGCGAGTTTTGCGGCACCGTTCCTCCGGAAATAAAAGTGCCAAAAACCCACGAGACATGAGTTTTGGGTCAAACGGAGATGATTGGGTGCGTCCTTTGCGAAAATTTCAACCGTGAGTTTTTTCGGTGCATCAGTGGTTAAAACGGCCCTCCTGCACGAGTTTTGCAGCACCGTTCCTCCAAAATGAAAGTGCCAAAAACCCACCAAACAAGAGTTTGGGTCAAACGGAGATGATTGGGTGCGTCCGTTGTGAAAAATTCAACCGTGACTTTTTCGGTGCTTCAGTGGTTAAAACGACCCTCCTGCGCGAGTTTGGCGGCACCATTCCTCCGGAAATGAAAGTTCCAAAAACCCACCAAACATGAGTTTTGGGTCAAACAGAGATGATTGGGTGCGTCCATTGTGAAAAATTCAACCATGAGTTTTTCGGTGAATCAGTGGGTAAAACGGCCCTCCTGCGCGTGTTTTGCGGCACCGTTCCTCCGGAAATGAAAGTGCCAAAAACCCACGAAACATGAGTTTTGGGTCAAACGGAGATGATTGGGTGCGTCCTTTGCGAAAATTTCAACCGTGAGTTTTTCGGTGCATCAGTGGTCAAAACGGCCCTCCTGCACGAGTTTTGCAGCACCGTTCCTCCAAAAATGAAAGTGCCAAAAACCCACCAAACATGAGTTTTGGGTCAAACGGAGATGATTGGGTGCGTCCGTTGTGAAAAATTCAACCGTGAATTTTTTGGTGCATCAGTGGTTCAAACGGCCCTCATGCGCGAGTTTTGCGGCACCATTCCTCCGAAAATGAAAGTGCCAAAACCCACGAAACATGAGTTTTGGGTCAAATGGAGATGATTGGGTGCGTCCTTTGCGAAAAATTGAACCGTGAGTTTTCCGGTGCATTGGTGGTTAAAAAGGCCCTCCTGCGCGAGTTTTGCAGCACCGTTCCTCCAAAAATGAAAGTGCCAAAACCCCACCAAACATGAGTTTTGGGTCAAACGGAGATGATTGGGTGCGTCCGTTGTGAAAAATTCAACCGTGAATTTTTCGGTGCATCAGTGGTTCAAACGGCCCTCATGCGCGAGTTTTGCGGCACCATTCCTCCGAAAATGAAAGTGCCAAAACCACCAAACATGAGTTTTGTGTCAAACGGAGATGATTGGGTGCGTCTGTTGCGATAGATTCAAACGTGAGTTTTTCGGTACATCAGTGGTTAAAACGGCCCTCCTACGCGAGTTTTGGGGTACCGTTCCTCCGAAAATGAAAGTGCCAAAAACCCACCAAACATGAGTTTTGGGTCAAACGGAGATGATTGGGAGCGTCCATTGTGAAAAATTCAACCATGAGTTTTTCGGTGCATCAGTGGTTAAAACGACCCTCCTGCGCGAGTTTTGCGGCACCGTTCCTCCGAAAATGAAAGTGCCAAAAACCCACCAAACATGAGTTTTGAGTCAAACGGAGATGATTGGGTGCGTCCATTGTGAAAAATTCAACCGTGAGTTTTTCAGTGAATCAGTGGGTAAAACGGCCCTCCTGCGCGTGTTTTGCGACACCGTTCCTCTGGAAATGAAGTGCCAAAAACCCACCAAACATGAGTTTTGGGTCAAACGGAGATGATTGGGTGCGTTCGTTGTGTTCGGTGCATCAGTGGTTCAAACGGCCCTCATGAGCGAGTTTTGCGGCACCGTTCCTCCGAAAATGAATGTGCCAAAAACCTACCAAACATGAGTTTTGGGCCAAACGGGGATGATTGTGTGCCTCCGTTCTTAAAAATTCAACCATGAGTTTTTCGGTGAATCAGTGGGTAAAACGGCCCTCCTGCGCGTGTTTTGCGGCACCGTTCCTCCGGAAATGAAAGTGCCAAAAACCCACCAAACATGAGTTTTGGGTCAAACAGAGATGATTGGGTGCGTTCGTTGTGTTCGGTGCATCAGTGGTTCAAACGGACCTCATGAGCGAGTTTTGCGGCACCGTTCCTCCGAAAATGAATGTGCCAAAAACCTACCAAACATGAGTTTTGGGCCAAACGGGGATGATTGTGTGCCTCCCTTCTGAAAAATTCAACCGTGAATTTTTTGGTGCATCAGTGGTTCAAACGGCCCTCCTGCACGAGTTTTGCGGCTTAGTTCCTCCGGAAATGAAAGTGCCAAAAACCAACCAAACATGAGTTTTGGGTCAAACGAAGATGATTGGGTGCGTCCGTTGCGAAAAATTCAACCGTGAGTTTTTCGGTGCATCAGTGGTGAAAACGGCCCTCCTGCGCGAGTTTTGCGGCACCGTTCCTCCAAAAATGAAAGTGCCAAAAACCCACGAAACATGAGTTTTGGGTCAAACGGAGATGACTGGGTGCGTCCTTTGCGAAAATTTCAACCGTGAATTTTAAGGTGCATCAGTGGTTTAAACAGCCCTCATGCGCGAGTTTTGCGGCAACGTTCCTCCAAAAATGAAAGTGCGAAAAACCCACCAAACATGAGTTTTGGGTCAAACGGAGATGATTGGGAGCGTCCGTTGCGAAAGATTCAACCGTGAGTTTTTCGGTGCATCAGTGGTTAAAACGACCCTCCTGCGCGAGTTTTGCGGCACCGTTCCTCCGAAAATGAAAGTTCCAAAAACCCACCAAACATGAGTTTTGAGTCAAACAGAGATGATTGGGTGCGTCCATTGTGAAAAATTCAACCATGAGTTTTTTGGTGAATCAGTGGGTAAAACGGCCCTCCTGCGCGAGTTTTGCGGCACCGTTCCTCCGGAAATGAAAGTGCCAAAAACCCACCAAACATGAGTTTTGGGTCAAACGGAGATGACTGGGTGCGTTCGTTGTGTTCGGTGCATCAGTGGTTCAAACGGCCCTCATGAGCGAGTTTTGCGGCACCGTTCCTCCGAAAATGAATGTGCCAAAAACCTACCAAACATGAGTTTTGGGACAAACGGGGATGATTGGGTGCCTCCGTTGTGAAAAATTCAACCGTGAATTTTTTGGTGCATCAGTGGTGAAACGGCCCTCCTGCGCGAGTTTTGCGGCTTAGTTCCTCCGGAAACAAAAGTGCCAAAAACCAACCAAACATGAGTTTTGGGTCACACGAAGATGATTGGGTGCGTCCATTGCGAAAAATTCAACCGTGAGTTTTTCGGTGCATGAGTGGTGAAAACGGCCCTCCTGCGCGAGTTTTGCGGCACCGTTCCTCCGGAAATAAAAGTGCCAAAAACCCACGAAACATGAGTTTTGGGTCAAACGGAGATGATTGGGTGCGTCCTTTGCGAAAATTTCAACCGTGAGTTTTTCGGTGCATCAGTGGTTAAAACGGCCCTCCTGCACGAGTTTTGCAGCACCGTTCCTCCAAAAATGAAAGTGCCAAAAACCCACCAAACATGAGTTTTGGGTCAAACGGAGATGATTGGGTGCGTCCATTGTGAAAAATTCAACCGTGAATTTTTCGGTGCATCAGTGGTTCAAACGGCCCTGATGCGCGAGTTTTGCGGCACCATTCCTCCGAAAATGAAAGTGCCAAAACCCACGAAACATGAGTTTTGGGTCAAATGGAGATGATTGGGTGCGTCCTTTGCGAAAAATTGAACCGTGAGTTTTTCGGTGCATTAGTGGTTAAAAGGGCCCTCCTGCGCGAGTTTTGCAGCACCGTTCCTCCAAAAATGAAAGTGCCAAAAACCCACCAAACATGAGTTTTGGGTCAAACGGAGATGATTGGGTGCGTCCGTTGTGAAAAATTCAACCGTGAATTTTTCGGTGCATCAGTGGTTCAAACGGCCCTCATGCGCGAGTTTTGCGGCACCATTCCTCCGAAAATGAAAGTGCCAAAACCCACCAAACATGAGTTTTGTGTCAAACGGAGATGATTGGGTGCGTCTGTTGCGATAGATTCAAACGTGAGTTTTTCGGTACATCAGTGGTTAAAACGGCCCTCCTACGCGAGTTTTGGGGTACCGTTCCTCCGAAAATGAAAGTGCCAAAAACCCACCAAACATGAGTTTTGAGTCAAACGGAGATGATTGGGTGCGTCCATTGAGAAAAATTCAACCATGAATTTTTCGGTGAATCGGAGGGTAAAACGGCTCTCCTGCGCGTGTTTTGCGGCACCGTTCCTCCGGAAATGAAAGTGCCAAAAACCCACCAAACATGAGTTTTGGGTCAAACGGAGATGATTGGGTCCGTTCGTTGTGTTCGGTGCATCAGTGGTTCAAACGGACCTCATGAGCGAGTTTTGCGGCACCGTTCCTCCGAAAATGAATGTGCCAAAAACCTACCAAACATGAGTTTTGGGCCAAACGGGGATGATTGTGTGCCTCCGTTCTGAAAAATTCAACCGTGAATTTTTTGGTGCATCAGTGGTTCAAACGGCCCTCTTGCGCGAGTTTTGCGGCTTAGTTCCTCCGGAAATGAAAGTGCCAAAAACCAACCAAACATGAGTTTTGGGTCAAACGAAGATGATTGGGTGCGTCCGTTGCGAAAAATTCAACCGTGAGTTTTTCGGTGCATCAGTGGTGAAAACGGCCCTCCTGCGCGAGTTTTGCGGCACCGTTCCTCCAAAAATGAAAGTGCCAAAAACCCACGAAACATGAGTTTTGGGTCAAACAGAGATGATTGGGTGCGTCCTTTGCGAAAATTTCAACCGTGAATTTTACGGTGCATCAGTGGTTCAAATAGCCCTCATGCGCGAGTTTTGCGGCACCATTCCTCCAAAAATGATTGGGTGCGTCCGTTGTGAAAAATTCAACCATGAGTTTTTCGGTGAATCAGTGGGTAAAACGGCCCTCCTGCGCGTGTTTTGCGGCACCGTTCCTCCGGAAATGAAAGTGCCAAAAACCCACCAAACATGAGTTTTGGGTCAAACGGAGATGACTGGGTGCGTTCGTTGTGTTCGGTGCATCAGTGGTTCAAACGGCCCTCGTGAGCGAGTTTTGCGGCACCGTTCCTCCGAAAATGAATGTGCCAAAAACCTACCAAACATGAGTTTTGGGACAAACGGGGATGATTGGGTGCCTCCGTTGGGAAAAATTCAACCGTGAATTTTTTGGTGCATCAGTGGTGAAAACGGCCCTCCTGCGTGAGTTTTGCGGCTTAGTTCCTCCAGAAACGAAAGTGCCAAAAACCAACCAAACATGAGTTTTGGGTCACACGAAGATGATTGGGTGCGTCCATTGCGAAAAATTCAACCGTGAGTTTTTCGGTGCATCAGTGGTTCAAACGGCCCTCATGCGCGAGTTTTGCGGCACCATTCCTCCGAAAATGAAAGTGCCAAAACCCACCAAACATGAGTTTTGTGTCAAACGGAGATGATTGGGTGCGTCTGTTGCGATAGATTCAAACGTGAGTTTTTCGGTACAACAGTGGTTAAAACGGCCCTCCTACGCGAGTTTTGGGGCACCGTTCCTCCGAAAATGAAAGTGCCAAAAACCCACCAAACATGAGTTTTGGGTCAAACAGAGATGATTGGGAGCGTCCATTGTGAAAAATTCAACCATGAGTTTTTCGGTGCATCAGTGGTTAAAACGAGCCTCCTGCGCGAGTTTTGCGGCACCGTTCCTCCGAAAATGAAAGTGCCAAAAACCCACCAAACATGAGTTTTGAGTCAAACGGAGATGATTGGGTGCGTCCATTGAGAAAAATTCAACCATGAGTTTTTCGGTGAATCGGAGGGTAAAACGGCTCTCCTGCGCATGTTTTGCGGCACCGTTCCTCCGGAAATGAAAGTGCCAAAAACCCACCAAACATGAGTTTTGAGTCAAACGGAGATGATTGGGTGCGTCCATTGAGAAAAATTCAACCATGAGTTTTTCGGTGAATCGGTGGGTAAAACGGCTCTCCTGCGCGTGTTTTGCGGCACCGTTCCTCCGGAAATGAAAGTGCCAAAAACCCACCAAACATGAGTTTTGGGTCAAACGGAGATGATTGGGTCCGTTCGTTGTGTTCGGTGCATCAGTGGTTCAAACGGACATCATGAGCGAGTTTTGCGGCACCGTTCCTCCGAAAATGAATGTGCCAAAAACCTACCAAACATGAGTTTTGGGCCAAACGGGGATGATTGTGTGCCCCCGTTCTGAAAAATTCAACCGTGAATTTTTTGGTGCATTAGTGGTTCAAACGGCCCTCTTGCGCGAGTTTTGCGGCTTAGTTCCTCCGGAAATGAAACTGCCAAAACCCAACCAAACATGAGTTTTGGGTCAAACGAAGATGATTGGGTGCGTCCGTTGCGAAAAATTCAACCGTGAGTTTTTCGGTGCATCAGTGGTGAAAACGGCCCTCCTGCGCGAGTTTTGCGGCACCGTTCCTCCAAAAATGAAAGTGCCAAAACCCACGAAACATGAGTTTTGGGTCAAACAGAGATGATTGGGTGCGTCCTTTGCGAAAATTTCAACCGTGAATTTTACGGTGCATCAGTGGTTCAAACAGCCCTCATGCGCGAGTTTTGCGGCACCATTCCTCCAAAAATGATTGGGTGCGTCCGTTGTGAAAAATTCAACCATGAGTTTTTCGGTGAATCAGTGGGTAAAACGGCCCTCCTGCGCGTGTTTTGCGGCACCGTTCCTCCGGAAATGAAAGTGCCAAAAACCCACCAAACATGAGTTTTGGGTCAAACGTAGATGATTGGGTGCGTTCGTTGTGTTCGGTGCATCAGTGGTTCAAACGGCCCTCGTGAGCGAGTTTTGCGGCACCGTTCCTCCAAAAATGAATGTGCCAAAAACCTACCAAACATGAGTTTTGGGACAAAAGAGGATGATTGGGTGCCTCCGTTGTGAAAAATTCAACCGTGAATTTTTTGGTGCATCAGTGGTGAAAACGGCCCTCCTGCGCGAGTTTTGCGGCTTAGTTCCTCCGGAAACGAAAGTGCCAAAAACCAACCAAACATGAGTTTTGGGTCACACGAAGATGATTGGGTGCGTCCATTGCGAAAAATTCAACCGTGAGTTTTTCGGTGCATCAATGGTGAAAACGGCCCTCCTGCGCGAGTTTTGCGGCACCGTTCCTCCGGAAATAAAAGTGCCAAAAACCCACGAAACATGAGTTTTGGGTCAAACGGAGATGATTGGGTGCGTCCTTTGCAAAAATTTCAACCGTGAGTTTTTCGGTGCATCAGTGGTTAAAACGGCCCTCTTGCACGAGTTTTGCAGCACCGTTCCTCCAAAAATGAAAGTGCCAAAAACCCACCAAACATGAGTTTTGGGTCAAACGGAGATGATTGGGTGCGTCCATTGTGAAAAATTCAACTGTGAATTTTTCGGTGCATCAGTGGTTCAAACGGCCCTGATGCGCGAGTTTTGCGGCACCATTCCTCCGAAAATGAAAGTGCCAAAACCCACGAAACATGAGTTTTGGGTCAAATGGAGATGATTGGGTGCGTCCTTTGCGAAAAATTGAACCGTGAGTTTTTCGGTGCATTAGTGGTTAAAAAGGCCCTCCTGCGCGAGTTTTGCAGCACCGTTCCTCCAAAAATGAAAGTGCCAAAAACCCACCAAACATGAGTTTTGGGTCAAACGGAGATGATTGGGTGCGTCCGTTGTGAAAAATTCAACCGTGAATTTTTCGGTGCATCAGTGGTTCAAACGGCCCTCATGCGCGAGTTTTGCGGCACCATTCCTCCGAAAATGAAAGTGCCAAAACCCACCAAACATGAGTTTTGTGTCAAACGGAGATGATTGGGTGCGTCTGTTGCGATAGATTCAAACGTGAGTTTTTCGGTACATCAGTGGTTAAAACGGCCCTCCTACGCGAGTTTTGGGGCACCGTTCCTCCGAAAATGAAAGTGCCAAAAACCCACCAAACATGAGTTTTGGGTCAAACGGAGATGATTGGGAGCGTCCATTGTGAAAAATTCAACCATGAGTTTTTCGGTGCATCAGTGGTTAAAACGACCCTCCTGCGCGAGTTTTGCGGCACCGTTCCTTCGAAAATGAAAGTGCCAAAAACCCACCAAACATGAGTTTTGAGTCAAACGGAGATGATTGGGTGCATCCATTGAGAAAAATTCAACCATGAGTTTTTCGGTGAATCGGAGGGTAAAACGGCTCTCCTGCGCATGTTTTGCGGCACCGTTCCTCCGGAAATGGAAGTGCCAAAAACCCACCAAACATGAGTTTTGAGTCAAACGGAGATGATTGGGTGCGTCCATTGAGAAAATTCAACCATGAGTTTTTCGGTGAATCGGTGGGTAAAACGGCTCTCCTGCGCGTGTTTTGCGGCACCGTTCCTCCGGAAATGAAAGTGCCAAAAACCCACCAAACATGAGTTTTGGGTCAAACGGAGATGATTGGGTCCGTTCGTTGTGTTCGGTGCATCAGTGGTTCAAACGTGTCTCATGAGCGAGTTTTGCGGCACCGTTCCTCCGAAAATGAATGTGCCAAAAACCTACCAAACATGAGTTTTGGGCCAAACGGGGATGATTGTGTGCCCCTGTTCTGAAAAATTCAACCGTGAATTTTTTGGTGCATTAGTGGTTCAAACGGCCCTCTTGCGCGAGTTTTGCGGCTTAGTTCCTCCGGAAATGAAACTGCCAAAACCCAACCAAACATGAGTTTTGGGTCAAACGAAGATGATTGGGTGCGTCCGTTGCGAAAAATTCAACCGTGAGTTTTTCGGTGCATCAGTGGTGAAAACGGCCCTCCTGCGCGAGTTTTGCGGCACCGTTCCTCCAAAAATGAAAGTGCCAAAAACCCACGAAACATGAGTTTTGGGTCAAACAGAGATGATTGGGTGCGTCCTTTGCGAAAATTTCAACCGTGAATTTTACGGTGCATCAGTGGTTGAAACAGCCCTCATGCGCGAGTTTTGCGGCACCATTCCTCCAAAAATGATTGGGTGCGTCCGTTGTGAAAAATTCAACCATGAGTTTTTCGGTGAATCAGTGGGTAAAACGGCCCTCCTGCGCGTGTTTTGCGGCACCGTTCCTCCGGAAATGAAAGTGCCAAAAACCCACCAAACATGAGTTTTGGGTCAAACGGAAATGATTGGGTGCGTTCGTTGTGTTCGGTGCATCAGTGGTTCAAACGGCCCTCGTGAGCGAGTTTGCGGCACCGTTCCTCCAAAAATGAATGTGCCAAAACCTACCAAACATGAGTTTTGGGACAAAAGAGGATGATTGGGTGCCTCCGTTGTGAAAAATTCAACCGTGAATTTTTTGGTGCATCAGTGGTGAAAACGGCCCTCTTGCGCGAGTTTTGCGGCTTAGTTCCTCCGGAAACGAAAGTGCCAAAAACCAACCAAACATGAGTTTTGGGTCACACGAAGATGATTGGGTGCGTCCATTGCGAAAAATTCAACCGTGAGTTTTTCGGTGCATCAATGGTGAAAACGGCCCTCCTGCGCGAGTTTTGCGGCACCGTTCCTCCGGAAATAAAAGTGCCAAAAACCCACGAAACATGAGTTTTGGGTCAAACGGAGATGATTGGGTGCGTCCTTTGCAAAAATTTCAACCGTGAGTTTTTCGGTGCATCAGTGGTTAAAACGGCCCTCTTGCACGAGTTTTGCAGCACCGTTCCTCCAAAAATGAAAGTGCCAAAAACCCAACAAACATGAGTTTTGGGTCAAACGGAGATGATTGGGTGCGTCCGTTGTGAAAAATTCAACCGTGAATTTTTTCGGTGCATCAGTGGTTCAAACGGCCCTGATGCGCGAGTTTTGCGGCACCATTCCTCCGAAAATGAAAGTGCCAAAACCCACGAAACATGAGTTTTGGGTCAAATGGAGATGATTGGGTGCGACCTTTGCGAAAAATTGAACCGTGAGTTTTTCGGTGCATTAGTGGTTAAAAAGGCCCTCCTGCGCGAGTTTTGCAGCACCGTTCCTCCAAAAATGAAAGTGCCAAAAACCCACCAAACATGAGTTTGGGTCAAACGGAGATGATTGGGTGCGTCCGTTGTGAAAAATTCAACCGTGAATTTTTCGGTGCATCAGTGGTTCAAACGGCCCTCATGCGCGAGTTTTGCGGCACCATTCCTGATGCGAACCCGCTAGGGTTTTTGCCCGATCTTTCGATGAGAAACGGGGATAACTCGATTGGTGGATGGAGATGACGTTCACGGCCCGACTACAGCCCTCAAGACCGCGCCTTAGCAACCGATACACCACGTCCAATAGCCGTCACGATCTTGTGGAGCGCGACAACCAGCCCCTAGGGCTCCCATCCTGCAAGCAATCGAAGAACTAGCAAGAACGAGGAAACAAGCACTGAATTTGCAAGATGAAATTGAAGGTTTCAAACTGAATCTTAATCTACAATGGGGTTCCGAAGACAAGGAGACGGGCGGCTGATCCTGCACGCGCGCCTACAAGCAAGTAGCTAAGGCTAAACTTGATCTAAACAAAACCCAATCTGTTTGTGGCGGCTATGGGGAGGTATTAGAGGAGGAGAGGACGACCAGGAGGGTGTTGGGGTCGTCCTCCAACCCTAGGACGTGTCCTTAATGGACCCAAATTGATACATGGGCCAATAGCCCAAGATATGGTGACGCAGCACCCTGGACAGCAAGATCTCTCGGTAATATTTGGATAATTGTCGCCGCCGTGTATAAGATACGGACATGGGGCTGGATCCAAATGAAAGTAGACTTGTTAAGCTTTCCATCAAGTCCTGAACCATCCAAATCCGAGTCCGTATGAAGTCGTGGTGACCGTAACAAGTTGGGACTTTTCTGCAGTCCGAATTCAACTTCCAAAACGTGTTGGA
This sequence comes from Coix lacryma-jobi var. lacryma-jobi, assembly GCA_009763385.1. Lineage (NCBI taxonomy): Eukaryota > Viridiplantae > Streptophyta > Magnoliopsida > Poales > Poaceae > Coix > Coix lacryma-jobi. The sequence continues at coordinate 83,241,995 of CM019826.1, read as the reverse complement.
CTTGGACTCTTCCTTTCTTGTGCCAAAACTGACGTGGTGACTTTGTGGAGAACGTTAAGAACACTTGGACTTGGTCCCCAATCAACTTCATTGATCTTCCAAGCTTTCCTTATGCAATCAAATCTTCCCTTGATCCATGCATGTAATTCTGAAAATGACAATACACATATTTTATGGTGCAGCACCCATTCATCAAATGTATCAATAATAAGTCTCATATAGAATGGTTGCACCTTTGGTTTAGAAGTTGATAAGATACTCATATATGAATCGGTGATGTCCTCATCAATTCCTCCGAAAATGAAAGTGCCAAAACCCACCAAACATGAGTTTTGTGTCAAACGGAGATGATTGGGTGCGTCTGTTGCGATAGATTCAAACGTGAGTTTTTCGGTACATCAGTGGTTAAAACGGCCCTCCTACGCGAGTTTTGGGGCACCGTTCCTCCGAAAATGAAAGTGCCAAAACCCACCAAACATGAGTTTTGGGTCAAACGGAGATGAGTGGAAGCGTCCATTGTGAAAAATTCAACCATGAGTTTTTCGGTGCATCAGTGGTTAAAACGACCCTCCTGCGCGAGTTTTGCGGCACCGTTCCTCCGAAAATGAAAGTGCCAAAAACCCACCAAACATGAGTTTTGAGTCAAACGGAGATGATTGGGTGCGTCCATTGAGAAAAATTCAACCATGAGTTTTTCGGTGAATCGGAGGGTAAAACGGCTCTCCTGCGCGTGTTTTGCGGCACCGTTCCTCCGGAAATGAAAGTGCCAAAAACCCACCAAACATGAGTTTTGGGTCAAACGGAGATGATTGGGTCCGTTCGTTGTGTTCGGTGCATCAGTGGTTCAAACGGACCTCATGAGCGAGTTTTGCGGCACCGTTCCTCCGAAAATGAATGTGCCAAAAACCTACCAAACATGAGTTTTGGGCCAAACGGGGATGATTGTGTGCCTCCGTTCTGAAAAATTCAACCGTCAATTTTTTGGTGCGACTGTGGTTCAAACGGCCCTCTTGCGCGAGTTTTGCGGCTTAGTTCCTCCGGAAATGAAACTGCCAAAAACCAACCAAACATGAGTTTTGGGTCAAACGAAGATGATTGGGTGCGTCCGTTGCGAAAAATTCAACCGTGAGTTTTTCGGTGCATCAGTGGTGAAAACGGCCCCTCCTGCGCGAGTTTTACGGCACCGTTCCTCCAAAAATGAAAGTGCCAAAAACCCACGAAACATGAGTTTTGGGTCAAACAGAGATGATTGGGTGCGTCCTTTGCGAAAATTTCAACCGTGAATTTTACGGTGCATCAGTGGTTCAAACAGCCCTCATGCGCGAGTTTTGCGGCACCATTCCTCCAAAAATGATTGGGTTGCGTCCGTTGTGAAAAATTCAACCATGAGTTTTTCGGTGAATCAGTGGGTAAAACGGCCCTCCTGCGCGTGTTTTGCGGCACCGTTCCTCCGAAAATGAAAGTGCCAAAAACCCACAAAACATGAGTTTTAGGTCAAACGGAGATGATTGGGTGCGTTCGTTGTGTTCGGTGCATCAGTGGTTCAAACGGCCCTCAAGAGCGAGTTTTGCGGCACCGTTCCTCCAAAATGAATGTGCCAAAAACCTACCAAACATGAGCTTTGGGACAAACGAGGATGATTGGGTGCCTCCATTGTGAAAAAATTCAACCGTGGAATTTTTTGGTGCATCAGTGGTGAAAACGGCCCTCCTGCGCGAGTTTTGCGGCTTAGTTCCTCCGGAAACGAAAGTGCCAAAAACCAACCAAACATGAGTTTGGGTCACACGAAGATGATTGGGTGCGTCCATTGCGAAAAATTCAACCGTGAGTTTTCGGTGCATCAGTGGTGAAAACGGCCCTCCTGCGCGAGTTTTGCGGCACCGTTCCTCCGGAAATAAAAGTGCCAAAAACCCACGAAACAGGAGTTTTGGGTCAAACGGAGATGATTGGGTGCGTCCTTTGCGAAAATTTCAACCGTGAGTTTTTCGGTGCATACAGTGGTTAAAACGGCCCTCCTGCACGAGTTTTGCAGCACCGTTCCTCACAAAATGGAAAGTGCCAAAAAACCCACCAAACATGAAAGGTTTTTGGTCAAACGGAGATGATTGGGTGCGTCCGTTGTGAAAAAGTTCACCGTGACTTTTTCGGTGCATCAGTGGTTAAAACGACCCTCCTGCTCGAGTTTTGCGCACCAGTCCTCCGGAAATGAAAGTTCCAAAAACCCACCAAACATGAGTTTTGAGTCAAACAGAGATGATTGGGGTGCGTCCATTGTGAAAAAATTCAACCATGAGTTTTTTCGGTGAATCGTGGGTAAAACGGACCTCCTGCGCGTTGTTTTGCGCACCGTTCCTCCGGAATGAAAGTGCCAAAAACCCACCAAACATGAGTTTTGGGTCAAACGGAGATGATTGGGTGCGTCCTTTGCGAAAATTTCAACCGTTGAGTTTTTCGGTGCATCAGGTGTTAAAACGGCCTCCTGCACGAGTTTGCAGCACCGTTCCTCCAAAATGAAAGTGCCAAAAACCCACCAAACATGAGTTTTGGGTCAAACGGAGATGATTGGGTGCGTCCGTTGTGAAAAATTCAACCGTGAATTTTTTGGTGCATCAGTGGTTCAAACGGCCCTCATGCGCGAGTTTTGCGGCACCATTCCTCCGAAAATGAAAAGTGCCAAAACCCACGAAACATGAGTTTTGGGTCAAATGGAGATGATTGGGTGCGTCCTTTGCGAAAAATTGAACCGTGAGTTTTTCGGTGCATTAGTGGTTAAAAAGGCCCTCCTGCGCGAGTTTTGCAGCACCGTTCCTCCAAAAATGAAAGTGCCAAAACCCACCAAACATGAGTTTTGGGTCAAACGGAGATGATTGGGTTGCGTCCGGTTGTGAAAATTCAACCCGTGAATTTTTCGGTGGCATCAGTGGTTCAAACGGCCCTCATGCGCGAGTTTTGCAGCACCATTCATCCGAAAATGAAGTGCCAAAACCCACCAAACATGAGTTTTGTGTCAAACGGAGATGATTGGGGTGCGTCTGTTGCGATAGATTCAAACGTGAGTTTTTCGGTACATCAGTGGGTTAAAACGGCCCTCCTACGCGAGTTTTGGGGTACCGTTCCTCCGAAAATGAAGTGCCAAAAAAACCCACCAACATGAGTTTTGGGTCAAACGGAGATGATTGGGAGCGTCCATTGTGAAAATTCAACCATGAGTTTTTTCGGTGCATCAGTGGTGAAAAACGGCCCTCCTGCGCGAGTTTTGCGGCACCGTTCCTCCGGAAATAAAAGTGCCAAAAAACCCACGAAACAGGAGTTTTGGGTCCAAACGGAGATGATTGGGTGCGTCCTTGCGAAAACTTCAACCGTGAATTTACTGGTGCATCAGTGGTTCAAACAGCCCTCATGCACGAGTTTTGCAAGCACGTTCCTCCAAAAATGAAAAGTTGCCAAAAACCCCACCCACCAAACATAGTTTGGTCCAACCGGCGTGATTGGGTGCGTACGTGTGAAAATTCAACGTGACTTTTTCGGTCATCAGTGGTTAAAACGACCCTCCTGCGCGAGTTTTGCGGCACCATTCCTCCGGAAAATGAATTCAAAAACACCAAACATGATTTTTGAGTCAAAAAACAGAATATTGGTCGTCCATTGTGAAAAATTCAACCATGATTTTTCGGTGCATCATTGGTTACAACGGCGCCTCCTGCGACGTGTTTTGCGGCACCGTTCCTCCTCCGGAATGAAATGTGCCCAAAACCACGAACATGATTTTGGGTCAAACGGAGATGATTGGGTGCGTCCTTTGCAAAATTTCAAACCGTTAGTTTTTCGGTGCATCAGTGGTTAAAAAAACGGCCCTCCTGCCCGAGTTTTGCCGCACCGTTCCTCCAAAATGAAAGTGGAAAACCCACCAAACATGGTTTTGGGTCAGACGGAGCATGATGGGTGCGTGCCGTTGTGAAAATTCAC
>CM019826.1:83189988-83237529 GCA_009763385.1 Coix lacryma-jobi var. lacryma-jobi | reverse complement strand
GTGCCGCAAAACTCGCGCAGAGGGCCGTTTTAACCACTGATGCACCGAACACAACGAACGCACCCAATCATCTCCGTTTGACCCAAAACTCATGTTTGGTGGGTTTTTGGCACTTTCATTTCCGGAGGAACGGTGCCGCAAAACACGCGCAGGAGGGCCGTTTTACCACTGATGCACCGAAAAACTCATGGTTGAATTTTTCACAATGGACGCACCCAATCATCTCCGTTTGACCAAAACTCATGTTTGGTGGGTTTTTGGCACTTTCATTTTCGGAGGAACGGTGCCGCAAAACTCGCGCAGGAGGTCGTTTTACCACTGATGCACCGAAAAACTCATGGTTGAATTTTCACAATGGACGCAACCAATCATCTCCGTTTGACTCAAAACTCAGTTGGTGGGTTTTTGGCACTTTCATTTTCGGAGGAACGGTGGCCCCAAACTCGCGCAGGAGGCCGTTTTAACCACTGATGCACACAAAAACTCATGGTTGAATCTTTCGCAACGACGCACCCAATTATCTCCGTTTGACCCAAAACTCAAGTTTGGTGGGTTTTGGCACTTTCATTTTCGGAGAATGGTGCCGCAAAACTCGCACATGAGGGCCGTTTGAACCACTTGATGCCCCGAAAGATTCCACAGTTGAATTTTTCACAACGGACGCACCCCATCATCTCCGTTTGACCCCAAACTCATGTTTGTGGGGTTTTTGGCACTTTCATTTTGGAGGAACGGTTGCTGCAAAAACTCGCATAGGAGGGCCGTTTTAACCACTAATGCACCGAAAAACTCACGGTTGAATTTTTTCGCAAGGACGCACCCAATCATCTCCATTGGACCCAAAACTCATGTTTCGTGGGTTTTTGGCACTTTATTTCCGGAGGAACGGTGCAGCAAAACTCGCGCAGGAGGGCCGTTTTCACCACTGATGCACCGAAAAACTCACGGTTGACTTTTTCGCAACGGACGCACTAATCATCTTCGTTGACCCAAAACTCATGTTTGGTGGATTTTTGGCACTTTCATTTTCGAAGGAACGGTGCCGCAAAACTCGCGCAGGAGGGTCGTTTTAACCACTGATGCACCGAAAAACTCATGGTTGAATTTTACACAATGGACGCACCCAATCATCTCCGTTTGACCCAAAACTCATGTTTGGTGGGTTTTTGGCACTTTCATTTCTGGAGGAACGGTGCCGCAAAACACGCGCAGGAGGGCCGTTTTACCCACTGATTCACCGAAAAACTCACGGTTGAACTTTTCACAATGGACGCACCCAATCATCTCCGTTTGACTCAAAACTCATGTTTGGTGGGTTTTGGCACTTTCATTTTCGGAGGAACGGTGCCGCAAAACTCGCGCAGGAGGGTCGTTTTAACCACTGATGCACCGAAAAATTCATGGTTGAATTTTTCACAATGGATGCTCCCAATCATCTCCGTTTGACTCAAAACTCATGTTTGGTGGGTTTTTGGCACTTTCATTTTCGGAGGAACGGTGCCCCAAAACTCGCGCAGGAGGGCCGTTTTAACCCTGATGCACCAAAAAACTCACGGTTGAATCCTTTCGCAACGGACGCACCCAATTATCTCCGTTTGACCAAAACTCATGTTTGGTGGGTTTTGGCACTTTCATTTTCGGAGGAATGGTGCCGCAAAAACTCGCGCATGAGGGCCGTTTGAACCACTGATGCACCGAAAGATTCACGGTTGAATTTTTCACAACGGACGCACCCAATCATCTCCGTTTGACCCAAACTCATGTTGGTGGGTTTTTGGCACTTTCCATTTTTGGAGGAACGGTGCTGCAAAACTCGCACAGGAGGGCCGTTTTAACCACTGATGCACCGAAAACCTCACGGTTGAATTTTTCGCAAAGGACGCACCCAATGATCTCCATTTGACCCAAAACTCATGTTTCGTCGGTTTTTGGCACTTTATTTCCGGAGGAACGGTGCCGCAAAACTCGCGCAGGAGGGCCGTTTTCACCACTGATGCACCGAAAAACTCACGGTTGAATTTTTCGCAACGGACGCACCCAATCATCTTCGTTTGACCCAAAACTCATGTTTGGTGGGTTTTTGGCACTTTCATTTCCGGAGGAACTGTGCCGCAAAACTCGAGTAGGAGGGCCGTTTTCACCACTGATGCACCAAAAAATTCACGGTTGAATTTTTCAGAACGGAGGCACCCAATCATCCCCGTTTGGCCCAAAACTTATGTTTGGTAGGTTTTTGGCACATTCATTTTCAGAGGAACGGTGCCGCAAAACTCGCTCATGAGGGCCGTTTGAACCACTGATGCACCGAACACAACGAACGCACCCAACCATCACCGTTTGACCCAAAACTCATGTTTGTGGGTTTTTTGCACTTTCATTTCCGGAGGAACGGTGCCGCAAAACACGCGCAATAGGGCCGTTTTACCCACTGATTCACCGAAAAACTCACGGTTGAATTTTTCACAATGGACGCACCCAATCATCTCCGTTTGACTCAAAACTCATGTTTGGTGGGTTTTTGGCACTTTCATTTTTGGAGGAACGGTGCTGCAAAACTCGCACAGGAGGGCCGTTTTAACCACTGATGCACCGAAAAACTCACGGTTGAATTTTTCGCAAAGGACGCACCCAATCATCTCCATTTGACCCAAAACTCATGTTTCGTGGGTTTTTGGCACTTTTATTTCCGGAGGAACGGTGCCGCAAAACTCGCGCAGGAGGGCCGTTTTCACCACTGATGCACCGAAAAACTCACGGTTGAATTTTTCGCAACGGACGCACCCAATCATCTTCGTTTGACCCAAAACTCATGTTTGGTGGGTTTTTGGCACTTTCATTTCCGGAGGAACTGTGCCGCAAAACTCGCGCAGGAGGGCCGTTTTCACCACTGATGCACCAAAAAATTCACGGTTGAATTTTTCAGAACGGAGGCACCCAATCATCCCCGTTTGGCCGAAAACTCATGTGTGGTAGGTTTTTGGCACATTCATTTTCGGAGGAACGGTGCTGCAAAACTCGCACAGGAGGGCCGTTTTAACCACTGATGCACCAAAAAACTCACGGTTGAATTTTTCGCAAAGGACGCACCCAATCATCTCCATTTGACCCAAAACTCATGTTTCGTGGGTTTTTGGCACTTTTATTTCTGGAGAAACGGTGCCGCAAAACTCGCGCTGGAGTGCCGTTTTCACCACTGATGCACCGAAAAACTCACGGTTGAATTTTTCGCAACGGACGCACCCAATCATCTTCGTTTGACCCAAAACTCATGTTTGGTGGGTTTTTGGCACTTTCATTTTCGGAGGAACGGTGCCGCAAAACTCGCGCAGGAGGGTCGTTTTAACCACTGATGCACCGAAAAACTCATGGTTGAATTTTTCACATTGGACGCTCCCAATCATCTCCGTGTGACTCAAAACTCATGTTTGGTGGGGTTTTGGCACTTTCATTTTCGGAGGAACGGTGCCCCAAAACTCGCGCCGGAGGGCCGTTTTAACCACTGATGCACAGAAAAACTCACGGTTGAATTTTTCGCAAAGGACCCACCCAATCATCTCCATTTGAGCCAAAACTCATGTTTCGTGGGTTTTTGGCACTTTTATTTCCGGAGGAACGGTGCCGCAAAACTCGCGCAGGACGGCCGTTTTCACCACTGATGCACCGAAAAACTCACGGTTGAATTTTTCGCAACGGACGCACCCAATCATCTTCGTTTGACCCAAAACTCATGTTTGGTGGGTGTTTGGCACTTTCATTTTCGGAGGAACGGTGCCGCAAAACTCGCGCAGGAGGGCCGTTTTAACCACTAATGCACCGAAAAACTCACGATTGAATCTTTCGCAACAGACACACCCAATCATCTCCGTTTGACCCAAAATTCATGTTTGGTGGGTTTTGGCACTTTCATTTTCGGAGGAATGGTGCCGCAAAACTCGCGCAATAGGGCCGTTTGAACCACTGATGCACCGAAAAACTCACGGTTGAATTTTTCACAATGGACGCACCCAATCATCTACGTTTGACTCAAAACTCATGTTTGGTGGGTTTTTGGCACTTTCATTTTTGGAGGAATGGTGCTGCAAAACTCGCACAGGAGGGCCGTTTTAACCACTGATGCACCAAAAAACTCACGGTTGAATTTTTCGCAAAGGACGCACCCAATCATCGCCATTTGACCCAAAACTCATGTTTCGTGGGTTTTTGGCACTTTTATTTCCGGAGGAATGGTGCCGCAAAACTCGCGCAGGAGGGCCGTTTTCACCACTGATGCACCGAAAAACTCACGGTTGAATTTTTCGCAACGGACGCACCCAATCATCTTTGTTTGACCCAAAACTCATGTTTGGTGGGTTTTTGGCACTTTCATTTCCGGAGGAACTGTGCCGCAAAACTCGCGCAGCAGGGCCGTTTTCACCCCTGATGCACCAAAAAATTCACGGTTGAATTTTTCAGAACGGAGGCACCCAATCATCCCCGTTTGGCCCAAAACTCATGGCACATTCATTTTCGGAGGAACGGTGCCGCAAAACTCGCTCATGAGGGCCGTTTGAACCACTGATGCACCGAACGCACCCAATCATCTCCGTTTGACCAAAAACTCATGTTTGGAGGGTTTTTGGCACTTTCATTTCCGGAGGAACGGTGCCGCAAAACACGCGCAGGAGGGCCGTTTTACCCACTGATTCACCGAAAAACTCACGGTTGAATTTTTCACAATGGACGTACCCAATCATCTCCGTTTAACTCAAAACTCATGTTTGGTGGGGTTTTGGCACTTTCATTTTCGGATGAACGGTGCCCCAAAACTCGCGCCGGAGGGCCGTTTTAACCACTGATGCACCGAAAAACTCACGGTTGAATTTTTCGCAAAGGACGCACCCAATCATCTCCATTTGACCCAAAACTCATTTTTCGTTGGTTTTTGGCACTTTTATTTCCGGAGGAACGGTGCCGCAAAACTCGCGCAGGAGGGCCGTTTTCACCACTGATGCACCGAAAAACTCACGGTTGAATTTTTCGCAACGGACGCACCCAATCATCTTCGTTTGACCCAAAACTCATGTTTGGTGGATTTTTGGCACTTTCATTTTCGGAGGAACGGTGCCGCAAAACTCGCGCAGGAGGGTCGTTTTAACCACTGATGCACCGAAAAACTCATGGTTGAATTTTTCACAATGGACGCTCCCAATCATCTCCGTTTGACTCAAAACTCATGTTTGGTGGGTTTTTGGCATTTTCATTTTCGGAGGAACGGCGCCCCAAAACTCGCGCAGGACGGCCGTTTTAACCACTGATGCACCGAAAAACTCACGGTTGAATCTTTCGCAACGGACGCACCCAATCATTTCCATTTGACCCAAAACTCATGTTTGGTGGGGTTTTGGCACTTTCATTTTCGGAGGAACGGTGCCCCAAAACTCGTGCAGGAGGGCCGTTTTAACCACTGATGCACCGAAAAACTCACGGTTGAATTTTTCGCAACGGACGCACCCAATCATCTTCGTTTGACCCAAAACTCATGTTTGGTGGGTTTTTGGCACTTTCATTTTCAGAGGAACGGTGCCGCAAAACTCGCGCAGGAGGGTCGTTTTAACCACTGATGCACCGAAAAACTCATGGTTGAATTTTTCACAATGGACGCTCCCAATCATCTCCGTTTGACTCAAAACTCATGTTTGGTGGGTTTTTGGCATTTTCATTTTCGGAGGAACGGTGCCCCAAAACTCGCGCAGGACGGCCGTTTTAACCACTGATGCACCGAAAAACTCACGGTTGAATCTTTCGCAACGGACGCACCCAATCATCTCCATTTGACCCAAAACTCATGTTTGGTGGGGTTTTGGAACTTTCATTTTCGGAGGAACGGTGCCCCAAAACTCGCGCAGGAGGGCCGTTTTAACCACTGATGCACCGAAAAACTCACGGTTGAATCTTTCGCAACAGACGCACCCAATCATCTCGGTTTGACCCAAAACTCATGTTTGGTGGGGTTTGGCACTTTCATTTTCGGAGGAACGGTGCCGCAAAACTCGCGCAGGAGGGCCGTTTTAACCACTGATGCAACGAAACTCACGATTGAATCTTTCGCAACAGACACACCCAATCATCTCCGTTTGACCCAAAATTCATGTTTGGTGGGTTTTGGCACTTTCATTTTCGGAGGAACGGTGCCGCAAAACTCGCGCAGGAGGGCCGTTTTCACCACTGATGCACCGAAAAACTCACGGTTGAATTTTTCGCAACGGACGCACCCAATCATCTTCGTTTGACCCAAAACTCATGTTTGGTGGGTTTTTGGCACTTTCATTTCCGGAGGAACTGTGCCGCAAAACTCGCGCAGGAGGGCCGTTTTCACCACTGATGCACCAAAAAATTCACGGTTGAATTTTTCAGAACGGAGGCACCTAATCATCCCCGTTTGGCCCAAAACTCATGTTTGGTAGGTTTTTAGCACATTCATTTTCGGAGGAATGGTGCCGCAAAACTCGCTCATGAGGGCCGTTTTCACCACTGATGCACCGAACACAACGAACGCACCCAATCATCTCCGTTTGACCCAAAACTCATGTTTGGTGGGTTTTTGGCACTTTCATTTCCGGAGGAACGGTGACGCAAAACACGCGCAGGAGGGCCGTTTTACGCACTGATTCACCGAAAAACTCACGGTTGAATTTTTCGCAACGGACGCACCCAATCATCTTCGTTTGACCCAAAACTCATGTTTGGTGGGTTTTTGGCACTTTCAGTTTCGGAGGAACGGTGCCGCAAAACTCGCGCAGGAGGGTCGTTTTAACCACTGATGCACCGAAAAACTCATGGTTGAATTTTTCACAATGGACGCTCCCAATCATCTCCGTTTGACTCAAAACTCATGTTTGGTGGGTTTTTGGCATTTTCATTTTCGGAGGAACGGTGCCCCAAAACTCGCGCAGGACGGCCGTTTTAACCACTGATGCACCGAAAAACTCACGGTTGAATCTTTCGCAACGGACGCACCCAATCATCTCCATTTGACCCAAAACTCATGTTTGGTGGGGTTTTGGAACTTTCATTTTCGGAGGAACGGTGCCCCAAAACTCGCGCAGGAGGGCCGTTTTAACCACTGATGCACCGAAAAACTCACGGTTGAATCTTTCGCAACAGACGCACCCAATCATCTCGGTTTGACCCAAATTTCATGTTTCGTCGGTTTTGGCACTTTCATTTTCGGAGGAATGGTGCCGCAAAGCTCGCGCATGAGGGCCGTTTGAACCACTGATGCGCCGAAAAACTCACGGTTGAATTTTTCGCAACGGACGCACCCAATCATCTTCGTTTGACCCAAAACTGATGTTTGGTGGGTTTTTGGCACTTTCATTTCCGGAGGAACTGTGCCGCAAAACTCGCGCAGGAGGGCCGTTTTCACCACTGATGCACCAAAAAATTCACGGTTGAATTTTTCAGAACGGAGGCACCCAATCATCCCCGTTTGGCCCAAAACTCATGTTTGGTAGGTTTTTAGCACATTCATTTTCGGAGGAACGGTGCCGCAAAACTCGCTCATGAGGGCCGTTTGAACCACTGATGCACCGAACACAACGAACGCACCCAATCATCTCCGTTTGACCCAAAACTCATGTTTGGTGGGTTTTTGGCACTTTCATTTCCGGAGGAACGATGACGCAAAAGACGCGCAGGAGGGCCGTTTTAACCACTGATGCACCGAAAAACTCACGGTTGAATCTTTCACAACGGACGCACCCAATCATCTCCATTTGACCCAAAACTCATGTTTGGTGGGGTTTTGGAACTTTCATTTTCGGAGGAACGGTGCCCCAAAACTCGCGCAGGAGGGCCGTTTTAACCACTGATGCACCGAAAAACTCACGGTTGAATCTTTCGCAACAGACGCACCCAATCATCTCCGTTTGACCCAAAACTCATGTTTCGTCGGTTTTGGCACTTTCATTTTCGGAGGAATGGTGCCGCAAAGCTCGCGCATGAGGGCCGTTTGAACCACTGATGCACCGAAAAACTCACGGTTGAATTTTTCGCAACGGACGCACCCAATCATCCCCGTTTGGCCCAAAACTCATGTTTGGTAGGTTTTTAGCACATTCATTTTCGGAGGAACGGTGCCGCAAAACTCGCTCATGAGGGCCGTTTTCACCACTGATGCAGCGAACACAACGAACGCACCCAATCATCTCCGTTTGACCCAAAACTCATGTTTGATGGGTTTTTGGCACTTTCATTTCTGAAGGAACGGTGCCGCAAAACACGCGCAGGAGGGCGGTTTTACGCACTGATTCACCGAAAAACTCATAGTTGAATTTTTCACAATGGACGCACCCAATCATCTCCGTTTGACTGAAAACTCATGTTTGGTGGGTTTTTGGCACATTCATTTTCGGAGGAACGGTGCCGCAAAACTCGCACAGGAGGGCCGTTTTAACCACTGATGCACCGAAAAACTCACGGTTGAATTTATCGCAATGGACGCACCCAATCATCTCCATTTGACCCAAAACTCATGTTTGGTGGGTTTTTGGCACTTTCATTTTCGGAGGAACGGTGCCCCAAAACTCGCGCAGGAGGGCCGTTTTAACCACTGATGCACCGAAAAACTCACGGTTGAATTTTTCACAATGGACGCACCCAATCATCTCCGTTTGACCCAAAACTCATGTTTCGTGGGTTTTTGGCACTTTTATTTCCGGAGGAACGGTGCCGCAAAACTCGCGCAGGAGGGCCGTTTTCACCACTGATGCACCGAAAAACTCACGGTTGAATCTTTCGCAACGGACGCACCCAATCATCTCCGTTTGACCCAAAACTCATGTTTGGTGGGTTTCGGCACTTTCATTTCTGGAGGAACGGTGCCGCAAAACACGCGCAGGAGGGCCGTTTTACCCACTGATTCACCGAAAAACTCACGGTTGAATTTTTCACAATGGACGCACCCAATCATCTCCGTTTGACTCAAAACTCATGTTTGGTGGGTTTTTGGCACTTTCATTTTCGGAGGAACGGTGCCGCAAAACTTGCGCAGGAGGGTCGTTTTAACCACTGATGCACCGAAAAACTCACGGTTGAATTTTTCGCAACGGACGCAACCAATCATCTTCGTTTGACCCAAAACTCATGTTTGGTGGGTTTTTGGCGCTTTCATTTCCGGAGGAACTGTGCCGCAAAACTCGCGCAGGAGGGCCGTTTTCACCACTGATGCACCAAAAAATTCACGGTTGAATTTTTCAGAACGGAGGCACCCAATCATCCCCGTTTGGCCCAAAACTCATGTTTGGTAGGTTTTTGGCACATTCATTTTCGGAGGAACGGTGGCGCAAACCTCGCTCATGAGGGCCGTCTCAACCACTGATGCACCGAACACAACGAACGCACCCAATCATCTCCGTTTGACCCAAAACTCATGTTTGGTGGGTTTTTGGCACTTTCATTTCCAGAGGAACCATCGCAAAACACACGCAGGAGGGCCGTTTTACCCACTGATTCACTGAAAAAATCACGGTTGAATTTTTCACAATGGACGCACCCAATCATCTCCGTTTGACTCAAAACTCATGTTTGGTGGGTTTTTGGCACTTTCATTTTCGGAGGAACGGTGCCGCAAAACTCGCGCAGGAGGGTCGTTTTAACCACTGATGCACCGAAAAACTCATGGTTGAATTTTTCACAATGGACGCTCCCAATCATCTCCGTTTGACTCAAAACTCATGTTTGGTGGGGTTTTGGCACTTTCATTTTCGGAGGAACGGTGCCCCAAAACTCGCGCAGGAGGGCCGTTTTAACCACTGATGCACCGAAAAACTCACGGGTGAATCTTTCGCAACGGACGCACCCAATCATCTCCGTTTGACCCAAAACTCATGTTTGGTGGGTTTTGGCACTTTCATTTCCGGAGGAACTGTGCCGCAAAACTCGCGCATGAGGGCCGTTTGAACCACTGATGCACCGAAAAATTCACGGTTGAATTTTTCACAACGGACGCACCCAATCATCCCCGTTTGGCCCAAAACTCATGTTTGGTAGGTTTTTGGCACATTCATTTTCGGAGGAACGGTGGCGCAAAACTCGCTCATGAGAGTTGTTTGAACCACTGATGCACCGAACACAACGAACGCACCCAATCATCTCCGTTTGACCCAAAACTCATGTTGATGCGAACCCGCTAGGGTTTTTGCCCGATCTTTCGATGAGAAACGGGGATAACTCGATTGGTGGATGGAGATGACGTTCACGGCCCGACTACAGCCCTCAAGACCGCGCCTTAGCAACCGATACACCACGTCCAATAGCCGTCACGATCTTGTGGAGCGCGACAACCAGCCCCTAGGGCTCCCGTCCTGCAAGCAATCGAAGAACTAGCAAGAACGAGGAAACAAGCACTGAATTTGCAAGATGAAATTGAAGGTTTCAAACTGAATCTTAATCTACAATGGGGTTCCGAAGACAAGGAGACGGGCGGCTGATCCTGCACGCGCGCCTACAAGCAAGTAGCTAAGGCTAAACTTGATCTAAACAAAACCCAACCCGACCATGGCGGCTATAGAGGGATATAAGTAGATGGATTGACGACCAAAAGAGTGTTGGGGTCGTCCTCCAACCCTAGGACGCGTCCCTAATGGACCCAACTTGATACATGGGCCATAAGCCCAAAATGAGGTGACGCAGCACCCTGGACAGCAAGACCTGTCGACGGTAATTGGATCATTGCCGCTGCTACCGAACAGATATTGACGTGAGACTTGATTCATATGAAAGTAAACTTGATAAGCTTTCCAACAAGTCCTGAAGCGCCTGAATCCGAATCCGTATGCAACCGTGGTGGCGGTCACAAGTTGGTGCTTTGCTGCAGTCCGAATCCAGCTAGCGCGAGTCCTTCTCCCTTTCGGTCTTCTCCTTGGTTCCTAATCAAAACAAGAGTGCACGCGTTTCCATTGTCTAAACAAGATGGACAAGAGCTTATCATGGAACTCACTTGATGATTAAGTTGACGAGCACGAGCACGAGTAAGAGGACCAGCTATAGGTTGTGTCGGAGAGGATGTATCGCTGGTGTTGATGTCCTCATCATTCTCCCTTTCTTGCATTTGAGTCGTCCTCGACTCAAGCTCATCTTCCTCACCCAAATAAGGCTTCAAATCTGCAATGTTAAATGTGGGACTAACCCCAAAATCTGCAGGAAGATCAAGCTTATATGCATTCTCGTTAATTCGTTGCAGCACTTTAAAAGGACCATCAGCTCTAGGCATCAATTTGGATTTTCTCAGTTCTGGAAATCTATCTTTTCGCAAATGCAACCAGACCAAATCCCCAGGTTCCAGAATCAATTGCTTTCTACCTTTATCTCCAGCACATTTGTACTTAGCATTCATGCGCTCTATGTTTTCTTTAGTGGCTTCATGCAATTTTAACATCAATTCAGCACGTTGCTTAGCATCAAAATTCATTTTTTCAGAACTTGGCAAAGGCATTAAATCAATAGGAGCACGTGGCAAGAAGCCATAGACAATCTCGAAAGGACACATTGTTGTAGTAGAATGCAATGAACGATTATAAGCGAACTCAATATGAGGCAAACATTCTTCCCACATCTTAATATTCTTCTTTAAAACAGCCCTTAACATAGTGGATAAAGTTCTATTTACTACTTCAGTTTGACCATCAGTTTGGGGATGACAAGTGGTGGAAAATAAAAGCTTAGTCCCCAATTTAAACCACAAAGTCTTCCAAAAATGACTAAGAAATTTAGCATCACGATCAGAAACAATTGTGTTGGGCACACCATGTAAGCGAACAATTTCTCGAAAGAACAAATCAGCAATATTTGTAGCATCATCAGTTTTATGACATGGTATGAAATGTGCCATCTTAGAAAATCTATCAACAACCACAAACACACTATCACGTCCCCTCCTAGTCCTTGGTAATCCCAACACAAAATCCATAGATATATCCTCCCAAGGAGCATTAGGAACAGGAAGAGGTAGATACAAACCGTGGGGATTTAACCGTGACTTTGCCTTTTGACATGTTGTGCAACGAGCAACAAACCTCTCCACATCTCTCTTCATCCTTGGCCAAAAGAAATGACCAGCAAGTATGTCCTCGGTCTTCTTTGCTCCAAAATGTCCCATCAAGCCACCTCCATGTGCTTCCTGCAACAACAACAAACGAACAGAGCTAGCTGGAATGCATAGCTTGTTAGCTCTAAACACAAACCCATCACTAACGATGAATTTGTTCCATCCTTTTCCATCTTTACAATGCAGCAACACGTCTCTAAAATCAGCATCGTGAACATATTGGTCCTTAATTGTTTCTAACCCAAAGATCTTATAATCAAGTTGATTCAGCAAAGTATATCTCCGTGACAAAGCATCAGCAATAATATTCTCCTTCCCTTTCTTGTGTTTAATAATATAAGGAAAAGATTCAATAAATTCAACCCATTTTGCATGCCTACGATTCAGTTTTCCTTGACTACGAATATGTTTTAAAGATTCATGATCAGAATGGATAACAAACTCTTTGGGCCACAAATAATGCTGCCATGTCTCTAATGTTCGAACAAGAGCATAGAGTTCTTTATCATAAGTAGAATAATTGAGAACAGGCCCACTCAATTTCTCACTAAAATATGCAATAGGTTTTCCCTCTTGTAACAAAACACCTCCCAGACCAATTCCACTAGCATCACATTCAAGCTCAAAAGTCTTATTAAAATCAGGAAGTTGTAGGAGAGGCGCATGAGTTAACTTATCTTTCAACATGTCGAATGAATTCTCTTGTGTTTTGCCCCACTCAAAAGGCACCCCCTTTTTGGTAAGCTCATTCAATGGTGCAGCAATGGTGCTGAAATCCTTCACAAAACGGCGATAGAATCCAGCAAGTCCTAGGAAACTCCGCACCTGGGTGATAGTCTTTGGGACAGGCCATCCCTGTATAGCTTCCACCTTGGCTTGATCAACCTCAACTCCCTGTGGAGTTACAACATAACCAAGAAAACACACTCGATCGGTGCAAAAGGTGCACTTCTCAAGGTTACCAAATAAACGTGCCTCGCGTAGTGCATTAAAAACAGCACGTAAATGATCAAGATGTTCATCCAATGATTTGCTGTAAATTAATATATCATCAAAATATACGACAACAAATTTCCCAATGAAAGCACGCAAAACCTCGTTCATTAATCTCATGAAAGTACTAGGTGCATTAGTTAACCCAAAAGGCATGACTAACCACTCATATAAACCGAACTTAGTTTTGAAAGCAGTTTTCCATTCATCTCCCAATTTCATACGAATCTGGTGGTACCCACTACGTAAATCAACTTTTGAAAACACAACAGCACCACTCAGTTCATCTAGCATATCATCTAATCGTGGAATAGGGTGTCGATATCGAATGGTGATATTATTAATAGCTCTACAATCAACACACATACGCCATGTTCCATCTTTCTTAGGCACTAAAATTACTGGAACAGCACAAGGGCTAAGGGATTCTCGCACATAACCTTTGTCCAGCAGTTCTTGCACTTGTCGCTGAATTTCCTTTGTTTCTTCCGGGTTTGTCCTGTATGGCGCACGGTTTGGCAAAGACGCACCAGGAATAAGATCAATTTGGTGCTCAATCCCGCGTAATGGTGGCAACCCCGCTGGTACCGCACTTGGAAACACATCGGAATACTCCTGCAAAACGTTAGCAACAGCAGGGGGCAAAGAACATTGCATATCCTCAATTGAAATCAAAGCATCCTTGCATATCAAAGCATAAGCAACAGAAGTGGATGCATTGAACTCATTAATATCTGATTTGGTAGCTATCATACAACGTCCTTTCAGTTTTATCTCATCTTTGTTACCAATTACAGATTTATCATTTTTACTGCTCTCGCTCTTTGCTTTAGTAGCCCTTGCAACATCAGTTTGCATAATAGTTTCAGGGGACATAGGATGCAGCACAATTTTTCGATCATGGTATAGAAAAGAATACTGATTTGATCTACCATGATGCATAGAATCTCTATCAAATTGCCAAGGTCTACCTAGCAGAATGTTACAAGCTTGCATAGGCACAACATCACATTCAACAATATCTTTGTAGGATCCGATGGAAAAATTGATTCTCACAAGTCTAGTTACCTTTGCCTTACCACTGTTGTTCAGCCATTGGATGTAGTAGGGATGCGGGTGTGGTTTGGTGTTGAGGGCAAGTTTCTGCACCATATCGCTGCTTGCCAAGTTGTTGCAGCTACCTCCATCAATGATCATGCGGCAAGAACGCTCTTTGATGACACACTTTGTTTGGAATAAAATATGTCGCTGATTTTGCTCCGCCTTCTCCATTTGTGCACTAAGCACTCGCTGCACGATCAAGCTTTCATAGTGGTCCGCTTCACCTGCATTAATATGTTCTTCTATTTGTTCTTCATTACCTGCATGGTCAGACGCAAGCAGTGCAAGCGTGTCTTCATCAAAATCACTAGCAGATGAGCACTCACCATCATCTTTGACAATCATAACTCGCTTGTTTGGACAGTCACGCATCATGTGTCCATATCCCTTGCACCGGTGACATTGTATGTTGCTTGTTCTGCCCGTCGATGCCACGGATGAAGTACTCGCAGCAGGCTTTTGCATCGTCTTTGCAACTGAATTTGTGGGAGCAGCTCGAGACTTGTCACTAGATGATGGAGTAGACATACGTGTAGATGGAGTTGTAGTCATGCGTTGCTGCCATGAATTAGCCTTCCCTGCAGAAATATGCGTCCTTGCGCTAGCACGTCGTCCCTGCACTTCCCTTTCAGCTTTACAAGCAAGATGAAACAAACGGGTTACACTATTGTATTCTTTGTAAGCGAGGATGTCCTGAATTTCCCGATTTAACCCACCCAAAAATCTAGCCATAGCCGGTTCCTCATCCTCCTCTAGGTTACAACGCAACATACCCGTTTGTAATTCCTGATAATATTCTTCTACACTTTTAGCACCTTGTCTCAATTGCTGCAACTTATTTATCATATCACGGGCATAGTAAGATGGAACAAATCTAGCTCTCATGGCTCGTTTCAGCGCATCCCAAGTTCTAGGTAAGTTATTAGGATTTTTCTTTCCATATTCTATCCACCAAACAGAAGCAAAATCTGTAAACTCACTAGTAGCAGCCCTAACACGTGTAGTCTCAGGAAATTCATGACATGCAAACTTTTGATCAACAGCAATCTCCCAAGTAATGTAGGCATCAGGGTCATATTTACCATCAAAAGGAGGTATCTTAAATTTAATCTTACTGAAAGCATCATCATTATTGTGTACCTCGCGTCGGCGGTTGCCACCCATACCTCTACGGTTGTGACGTAGGCGTCGTCGATCACGAGCGTCTGGATCATCATGCTCAGTATCAGCAGTGTAGTCATCTTCATGACTACCGTGCTCTCGATCTCCCTCCTTTTCTTCTTTATGCTTCTCTTTATCTTCGGTGTGGAAGTCATCAAATCGCCTTAGAAGAGCAGCAAGGCTTTTATCCACACTAGCAACGGATTCCTCCAAACTTGTAAGCTTGTTGTTTGTGGCCATCTGCGTAGCCTCCAACTGCCCCAGCTTTTCATTTGTCACCTGCAAGTCAGTATCAAGTCCCTCTGTGTGCAGCTTCACCTTCCTTTCAAAATGCTGTATGATGCCCTTAGTGCGAGGTGTATGTAGTGTTTCGTTATCATCATCTCCCCCTGTCATGGTTCAAAAACAAAGACAACAAGAAAGGCAAGTGAAGAAATAAAAGCCCTACAACTACTAGGATGTAGCTACAGCAAGTCTCTCACACTCAACTTGTTACACAAGTTCTTACCAATTCTTACCTTGCTTGACAGGAGGGGTCGTCTACCAACAAGTCTTCAGCAATGGATGAAGTGTATCGGTGCTGCGGCACAAGACCTGTCAAGCTGTAGAGTATGTGGAGCTATAGGTGGGCTGAAACAAGGAACGAACTAGCAGCACGTTAGTTATAAAGGCGAGCTGAATAAACGTTCGACGACGGTACTGTGCTGGTCCTAGGCTAGACCGTGCTAGAGACGCGAGCCTGGACACAAAGGAAAACCACAGCACACCCCTGAAAACAAGGTGGAACAAACCTAAAATCAATATGAAAAACAGCCCCTTTTCTTTTGAATCTTTTCTCTTTTTTTTTTCTTTTTTTTGGGCAACCTCAAAATCTGATTATATGAACAAAAGAATACAAAGGAGCAATTCGCTACACACACTTTTTCCGAAAGTACAGGGGTATTCCGGTAAGAAGAAGATGACTTCTCTCTCTCTCTCTCTCTAGAGTAAGGCCGAACAAGTATGGAGTTATCTTTCTTTTGGATCACAGAAGGACTCACGTAGATGGAGTTCAGGATATATTAACAAGCGGACTCCAAGTTCTACTCGGTTTCCACTCAGAACCAACCACAAACGGATTCCACCTATTGCCGAGTTCTACTCGGTTTCCTTTTTTTTATCACGTTGGTGGAACTCAGATTGGAACTCAACTCGATCCGGACCAAGACCACAGTTCAATTCGGACTTCACCACAGATTCGACAGAGAGAAGATATGGTAATACTCGGCTGTGTATAGATGGTGACAAGAACTCGAAACTCTAAAGGACTAGACACTAAGACCAGCAACTCGACACAAACCGAAGCAACGCAAATTCAACAAGCCCTAACTAAACGGTACTAGCCAAGGCACAAAGGTTTAATAGGATTATGGAAAAACTAATCTACTATATTTTTTTTGGCTTTTCTGGACTATAGGAAATTAATTAAAAACAGCAATGGATTAGAAGTCTCTCACCGAAGAACCTTGCTCTGATTACCAACTGATGCGAACCCGCTAGGGTTTTTGCCCGATCTTTCGATGAGAAACGGGGATAACTCGATTGGTGGATGGAGATGACGTTCACGGCCCGACTACAGCCCTCAAGACCGCGCCTTAGCAACCGATACACCACGTCCAATAGCCGTCACGATCTTGTGGAGCGCGACAACCAGCCCCTAGGGCTCCCGTCCTGCAAGCAATCGAAGAACTAGCAAGAACGAGGAAACAAGCACTGAATTTGCAAGATGAAATTGAAGGTTTCAAACTGAATCTTAATCTACAATGGGGTTCCGAAGACAAGGAGACGGGCGGCTGATCCTGCACGCGCGCCTACAAGCAAGTAGCTAAGGCTAAACTTGATCTAAACAAAACCCAACCCGACCATGGCGGCTATAGAGGGATATAAGTAGATGGATTGACGACCAAAAGAGTGTTGGGGTCGTCCTCCAACCCTAGGACGCGTCCCTAATGGACCCAACTTGATACATGGGCCATAAGCCCAAAATGAGGTGACGCAGCACCCTGGACAGCAAGACCTGTCGACGGTAATTGGATCATTGCCGCTGCTACCGAACAGATATTGACGTGAGACTTGATTCATATGAAAGTAAACTTGATAAGCTTTCCAACAAGTCCTGAAGCGCCTGAATCCGAATCCGTATGCAACCGTGGTGGCGGTCACAAGTTGGTGCTTTGCTGCAGTCCGAATCCAGCTAGCGCGAGTCCTTCTCCCTTTCGGTCTTCTCCTTGGTTCCTAATCAAAACAAGAGTGCACGCGTTTCCATTGTCTAAACAAGATGGACAAGAGCTTATCATGGAACTCACTTGATGATTAAGTTGACGAGCACGAGCACGAGTAAGAGGACCAGCTATAGGTTGTGTCGGAGAGGAGGTACGCTGGTGTTGATGTCCTCACACAGTTTGGTGGTTTTGGCACTTTCATTTCCAGAGGAACGGTGCCGAAAACGCGCAGGAGGGCCGTTTTACCACTGATTCACGAAAAAACTCACGGTTGAATTTTTCACAATGGACGCACCCAATCATCTCCGTTTGACCCAAAACTCATGTTTGGTGGGTTTTTGGCACTTTCATTTTCGGAGGAACGGTGCCGCAAAACTCGCGCAGGAGGTGTTTTAACCACTGATGCACCGAAAAACTCACGGTTGAATTTTTCACAATGGACGCTCCCAATCATCTCCGTTTGACCAAAACTCATGTTTGGTGTGTTTTGGCACTTTCATTTCGGAGGAACGGTGCCCAAAACTCGCGCAGGAGGGCCGTTTTAACCACTGATGCACCGAAAAACTCACGGTTGAATCTTTCGCAACGGACGCACCCAATCATCTCCGTTTGACCCAAAACTCATGTTTGGTGGGTTTTGGCACTTTCATTTTCGGAGGAATGGTGCCGCAAAACTCGCGCATGAGGGCCGTTTGAACCACTGATGCACCGAAAAATTCACGGTTGAATTTTGCACAACGGACGCACCCAATCATCTCCGTTTGACCCAAAACTCATGTTTGGTGGGTTTTTGGCACTTTCATTTTTGGAGGAACGGTGCTGCAAAACTCGTGCAGGAGGGCCGTTTTAACCACTGATGCACCGAAAAACTCACGGTTGAAATTTTCGCAAAGGACGCACCCAATCATCTCCGTTTGACCCAAAACTCATGTTTCGTGGGTTTTTGGCACTTTTATTTCCGGAGGAACGGTGCCGCAAAACTCGCGCAGGAGGGTCGTTTTCACCACTGATGCACCGAAAAACTCACGGTTGAATTTTTCGCAATGGACGCACCCAATCATCTTCGTGTGACCCAAAACTCATGTTTGGTTGGTTTTTGGCACTTTCGTTTCCGGAGGAACTAAGCCGCAAAACTCGCGCAGGAGGGCCGTTTTCACCACTGATGCACCAAAAAATTCACGGTTGAATTTTTGAGAACGGAGGCACCCAATCATCCCCGTTTGTCCCAAAACTCATGTTTGGTAGGTTTTTGGCACATTCATTTCCGGAGGAACGGTGCCGCAAAACTCGCGCATGAGGGCCGTTTGAACCACTGATGCACCGAAAAACTCACGGTTGAAATTTTCGCAAAGGACGCACCCAATCATCTCCGTTTGACCCAAAACTCATGTTTCGTGGGTTTTTGGCACTTTCATTTCAAGAGGAACGGTGTCGCAAAACACGCGCAGGAGGGCCGTTTTACCCACTGATTCACTGAAAAACTCACGGTTGAATTTTTCACAATGGACGCACCCAATCATCTCCGTTTGACTCAAAACTCATGTTTGGTGGGTTTTTGGCACTTTCATTTTCGGAGGAACGGTGCCGCAAAACTCGCGCAGGAGGGTTGTTTTAACCACTGATGCACCGAAAAACTCATGGTTGAATTTTTCACAATGGACGCTCCCAATCATCTCCGTTTAACTCAAAACTCATGTTTGGTGTGTTTTTGGCACTTTCATTTTCGGAGGAACGGTGCCCCAAAACTCGCGCAGGAGGGCCGTTTTAACCACTGATGCACCGAAAAACTCATGGTTGAATCTTTCACAACGGACGCACCCAATCATCTCCGTTTGACCCAAAACTCATGTTTGGTGGGTTTTGGCACTTTCATTTTCGGAGGAATGGTGCCGCAAAACTCGCGCATGAGGGCCGTTTGAACCACTGATGCACTGAAAAATTCACGGTTGAATTTTGCACAACGGACGCACCCAATCATCTCCGTTTGACCCAAAACTCATGTTTGGTGGGTTTTTGGCACTTTCATTTTTGGAGGAACGGTGCTGCAAAACTCGCGCAGGAGGGCCGTTTTAACCACTGATGCACCGAAAAACTCACGGTTGAATTTTTCGCAAAGGACGCACCCAATCATCTCCGTTTGACCCAAAACTCATGTTTCGTGGGTTTTTGGCACTTTTATTTCCGGAGGAACGGTGCCGAAAAACTCGCGCAGGAGGGCCGTTTTCACCACTGATGCACCGAAAAAGTCACGGTTGAATTTTTCGCAACGGACGCACCCAATCATCTTCGTTTGACCCAAAACTCATGTTTGGTGGGTTTTTGGCACTTTCATTTCCGGAGGAACTGTGCCGCAAAACTCGCGCAGGATGGCCGTTTTCACCACTGATGCACCAAAAAATTCACGGTTGAATTTTTCAGAACGGAGGCACCCAATCATCCCCGTTTGGCCCAAAACTCATGTTTGGTAGGTTTTTGGCACATTCATTTTCGGAGGAACGGTGGCGCAAAACTCGCTCATGAGGGTTGTTTGAACCACTGATGCACCGAACACAACGAACGCACCCAATCATCTCCGTTTGACCCAAAACTCATGTTTGGTGGGTTTTTGGCACTTTCATTTCCGGAGGAACGGTGTCGCAAAACACGCGCAGGAGGGCCGTTTTACCCACTGATTCACTGAAAAACTCACGGTTGAATTTTTCACAATGGACGCACCCAATCATCTCCGTTTGACTCAAAACTCATGTTTGGTGGGTTTTTGGCACTTTCATTTTCGGAGGAACGGTGCCGCAAAACTCGCGCAGGAGGGTCGTTTTAACCACTGATGCACCGAAAAACTCATGGTTGAATTTTTCACAATGGACGCTCCCAATCATCTCCGTTTGACTCAAAACTCATGTTTGGTGGGTTTTTGGCACTTTCATTTTCGGAGGAACGGTGCCCCAAAACTCGCGCAGGAGGGCCGTTTTAACCACTGATGCACCGAAAAACTCACGGTTGAATCTTTCACAACGGACGCACCCAATCATCTCCGTTTGACCCAAAACTCATGTTTGGTGGGTTTTGGCACTTTCATTTTTGGAGGAACAGTGCCGCAAAACTCGCGCATGAGGGCCGTTTGAACCATTGATGCACCGAAAAACTCACGGTTGAAATTTTCGCAAAGGACGCACCCAATCATCTCCGTTTGACCCAAAACTCATGTTTCGTGGGTTTTTGGCACTTTTATTTCCGGAGGAACGGTGCCGCAAAACTCGCGCAGGAGGGCCGTTTTCACCACTGATGCACCGAAAAACTCACGGTTGAATTTTTCGCAATGGACGCACCCAATCATCTTCGTGTGACCCAAAACTCATGTTTGGTTGGTTTTTGGCACTTTCGTTTCCGGAGGAACTAAGCCGCAAAACTCGCGTAGGAGGGCCGTTTTCACCACTGATGCACCAAAAAATTCACGGTTGAATTTTTCAGAACGGACGCACCCAATCATCCCCGTTTGTCCCAAAACTCATGTTTGGTAGGTTTTTGGCACATTCATTTTCGGAGGAACGGTGCCGCAAAACACGCGCAGGAGGGCCGTTTTACCCACTGATGCACCGAAAAACTCACGGTTGAATTTTTCACAATGGACGCACCCAATCATCTCCGTTTGACCCAAAACTCATGTTTGGTGGGTTTTTGGCACTTTCATTTCCGGAGGAACTGTGCCGCAAAACTCGCGCAGGAGGGCCGTTTTCACCACTGATGCACCAAAAAATTCACGGTTGAATTTTTCAGAACGGAGGCACCCAATCATCCCCGTTTGGCCCAAAACTCATGTTTGGTAGGTTTTTGCCACATTCATTTTCGGAGGAACGGTGGCGCAAAACTCGCTCATGAGGGCCGTTTCAACCACTGATGCACCAAACACAATGAACGCACCCAATCATCTCCGTTTGACCCAAAACTCATGTTTGGTGGGTTTTTGGCACATTCATTTCTGGAGGAACGGTGCCGCAAAACACGCGCAGGAGGGACGTTTTACCCACTGATTCACCGAAAAACTCATGGTAGAATTTTTCACAATGGACGCACCCAATCATCTCTGTTTGACTCAAAACTCATGTTTGGTGGGTTTTTGGCACTTTCATTTTCGGAGGAACGGTGCCGCAAAACTCGCGCAGGAGGGTCGTTTTAACCACTGATGCACCGAAAAACTCATGATTGAATTTTTCACAATGGACGCTCCCAATCATCTCCGTTTGACTCAAAACTCATGTTTGGTGGGTTTTTGGCACTTTCATTTTCGGAGGAACGATGCCCCAAAACTCGCGCAGGAGGGCCGTTTTAACCACTGATGCACCGAAAAACTCACGGTTGAATCTTTCGCAACGGACGCACCCAATCATCTCCGTTTGACCCAAAACTCATGTTTGGTGGGTTTTGGCACTTTCATTTTCGGAGGAATGGTGCCGCAAAACTCGCGCATGAGGGCCGTTTGAACCACTGATGCACCGAAAAATTCACGGTTGAATTTTTCACAACGGACGCACCCAATCATCTCCGTTTGACCCAAAACTCATGTTTGGTGGGTTTTTGACACTTTCATTTTTGGAGGAACGGTGCTGCAAAACTCGCGTAGGAGGGCCGTTTTAACCACTGATGCACCGAAAAACTCACGGTTGAATTTTTTGCAAAGGACGCACCCAATCATCTCCGTTTGACCCAAAACTCATGTTTCGTAGGTTTTTGGCACTTTTATTTCCGGAGGAACGGTGCCGAAAAACTCGCGCAGGAGGGCCATTTTCACCACTGATGCACCGAAAAACTCACGGTTGAATTTTTCGCAACGGACGCACCCAATCATCTTCGTTTGACCCAAAACTCATGTTTGGTGGGTTTTTGGCACTTTCATTTCCGGCGGAACTGTGCCGCAAAACTCGCGCAGGAGGGCCGTTTTCACCACTGATGCACCAAAAAATTCACGGTTGAATTTTTCAGATCGGAGGCACCCAATCATCCCCGTTTGGCCCAAAACTCATGTTTGGTAGGTTTTTGGCACATTCATTTTTGGAGGAACGGTGGCGCAAAACTCGATCATGAGGGTTGTTTGAACCACTGATGCACCGAACACAACGAACGCACCCAATCATCTCCGTTTGACCCAAAACTCATGTTTGGTGGGTTTTTGGCACATTCATTTCTGGAGGAACGGTGCCGCAAAACACGCGCAGGAGGGACGTTTTACCCACTGATTCACCGAAAAACTCATGGTTGAATTTTTCACAATGGACGCACCCAATCATCTCTGTTTGACTCAAAACTCATGTTTGGTGGGTTTTTGGCACTTTCATTTTCGGAGGAACGGTGCCGCAAAACTCGCGCAGGAGGGTCGTTTTAACCACTGATGCACCGAAAAACTCATGATTGAATTTTTCACAATGGACGCTCCCAATCATCTCCGTTTGACTCAAAACTCATGTTTGGTGGGTTTTTGGCACTTTCATTTTCGGAGGAACGATGCCCCAAAACTCGCGCAGGAGGGCCATTTTAACCACTGATGCACCGAAAAACTCACGGTTGAATCTTTCGCAACGGACGCACCCAATCATCTCCGTTTGACCCAAAACTCATGTTTGGTGGGTTTTGGCACTTTCATTTTCGGAGGAATGGTGCCGCAAAACTCGCGCATGAGGGCCGTTTGAACCACTGATGCACCGAAAAATTCACGGTTGAATTTTTCACAACGGACGCACCCAATCATCTCTGTTTGACCCAAAACTCATGTTTGGTGGGTTTTTGACACTTTCATTTTTGGAGGAACGGTGCTGCAAAACTCGCGCAGGAGGGCCGTTTTAACCACTGATGCACCGAAAAACTCACGGTTGAATTTTTCGCAAAGGACGCACCCAATCATCTCCGTTTGACCCAAAACTCATGTTTCGTAGGTTTTTGGCACTTTTATTTCCGGAGGAACGGTGCCGAAAAACTCGCGCAGGAGGGCCGTTTTCACCACTGATGCACCGAAAAACTCACGGTTGAATTTTTCGCAAAGGACGCACCCAATCACCTTCGTTTGAGCCAAAACTCATGTTTGGTAGGTTTTTGGCACTTTCATTTCCGGAGGAACTGTGCCGCAAAACTCGCGCAGGAGGGCCGTTTTCACCACTGATGCACCAAAAAATTCACGGTTGAATTTTTCACAACGGAGGCACCCAATCATCCCCGTTTGGCCCAAAACTCATGTTTGGTAGGTTTTTGGCACATTTATTTTCGGAGGAACGGTGCCGCCAAACTCGCGCATGAGGGCCGTTTCAACCACTGATGCACCGAACACAACGAACGCACCCAATCGTCTCCGTTTGACCCAAAACTCATGTTTGGTGGGTTTTTGGCACTTTCATTTCCGGAGGAACGTTGCCGCAAAGCGCAGGAGGGCCGTTTTAGCCACTGATGCACCGAAAAATTCACGGTTGAATTTTTCACAACAGACGCACCCAATCGTCCCCGTTTGACCCAAAACTCATGTTTCGTGGGTTTTTGGCACTTTCATTTCCGGAGGAACGTTGCCGCAAAACTCGCGCAGGAGGGCCGTTTTAGCCACTGATGCACCGAAAAATTCACGGTTGAATTTTTCACAACGGACGCACCCAATCATCTCCGTTTGACCCAAAACTCATATTTGGTGGGTTTTGGCACTTTCATTTTCGGAGGAATGGTGTCGCAAAACTCGCGCATGAGGGCTGTTTGAACCACTGATGCACCGAAAAATTCACGGTTGAATTTTTCACAACGGACGCAGCCAATCATCTCCATTTGACCCAAAACTCATGTTTGGTGGGTTTTTGGCACTTTCATTTTTGGAGGAATGGTGCCGCAAAACTCGCGCATGAGGGCTGTTTGAACCACTGATGCACCGTAAAATTCACGGTTGAAATTTTCGCAAAGGACGCACCCAATCATCTCCGTTTGACCCAAAACTCATGTTTCGTGGGTTTTTGGCACTTTCATTTTTGGAGGAACGGTGCCGCAAAACTCGCGCAGGAGGGCCGTTTGAACCACTGATGCACCAAAAAATTCACGGTTGAATTTTTCAGAACGGAGGCACACAATCTTCCCCGTTTGGCCCAAAACTCATGTTTGGTAGGTTTTTGGCACATTCATTTTCGGAGGAACGGTGCCGCAAAACTCGCTCATGAGGTCCGTTTGAACCACTGATGCACCGAACACAACGAACGCACCCAATCATCTCCGTTTGACCCAAAACTCATGTTTGGTGGGTTTTTGGCACTTTCATTTCCGGAGGAACGGTGCCGCAAAACACGCGCAGGAGGGCCGTTTTACCCACTAATTCACCGAAAAGCTCATGGTTGAATTTTTCAGAACGGAGGCACACAATCATCCCCGTTTGGCCCAAAACTCATGTTTGGTAGGTTTTTGGCACATTCATTTTCGGAGGAACGGTGCCGCAAAACTCGCTCATGAGGGCCGTTTGAACCACTGATGCACCAAACACAACGAACGCACCCAATCATCTCCGTTTGACCCAAAACTCATGTTTGGTGGGTTTTTGGCACTTTCATTTCCGGAGGAACGGTGCCGCAAAACACGCGCAGGAGAGCCGTTTTACCCTCCGATTCACCGAAAAACTCATGGTTGAATTTTTCTCAATGGACGCACCCAATCATCTCCGTTTGACTCAAAACTCATGTTTGGTGGGTTTTTGGCACTTTCATTTTCGGAGGAACGGTGCCGCAAAACTCGCGCAGGAGGGTCGTTTTAACCACTGATGCACCGAAAAACTCATGGTTGAATTTTTCACAATGGACGCTCCCAATCATCTCCGTTTGACCCAAAACTCATGTTTGGTGGGTTTTGGGCACTTTCATTTTCGGAGGAACGGTGCCCCAAAACTCGCGTAGGAGGGCCGTTTTAACCACTGATGTACCGAAAAACTCACGTTTGAATCTATCGCAACAGACGCACCCAATCATCTCCGTTTGACACAAAACTCATGTTTGGTGGGTTTTGGCACTTTCATTTTCGGAGGAATGGTGCCGCAAAACTCGCGCATGAGGGCCGTTTGAACCACTGATGCAACGAAAAATTCACGGTTGAATTTTTCACAACGGACGCACCCAATCATCTCCGTTTGACCCAAAACTCATGTTTGGTGGGTTTTTGGCACTTTCATTTTTGGAGGAACGGTGCTGCAAAACTCGTGCAGGAGGGCCGTTTTAACCACTGATGCACCGAAAAACTCACGGTTGAAATTTTCGCAAAGGACGCACCCAATCATCTCCGTTTGACCCAAAACTCATGTTTCGTGGGTTTTTGGCACTTTCATTTCCGGAGGAACGGTGCCGCAAAACACGCGCAGGAGGGCCGTTTTACCCACTGATTCACCGAAAAACTCATGGTTGAATTTTTCAGAACGGAGGCACACAATCATCCCCGTTTGGCCCAAAACTCATGTTTGGTAGGTTTTTGGCACATTCATTTTCGGAGGAACGGTGCCGCAAAACTCGCTCATGAGGGCCGTTTGAACCACTGATGCACCGAACACAACGAACGCACCCAATCATCTCCGTTTGACCCAAAACTCATGTTTGGTGGGTTTTTGGCACTTTCATTTCCGGAGGAACGGTGCCGCAAAACACGCGCAGGAGAGCCGTTTTACCCTCCGATTCACCGAAAAACTCATGGTTGAATTTTTCTCAATGGACGCACCCAATCATCTCCGTTTGACTCAAAACTCATGTTTGGTGGGTTTTTGGCACTTTCATTTTCGGAGGAACGGTGCCGCAAAACTCGCGCAGGAGGGTCGTTTTAACCACTGATGCACCGAAAAACTCATGGTTGAATTTTTCACAATGGACGCTCCCAATCATCTCCGTTTGACCCAAAACTCATGTTTGGTGGGTTTTGGGCACTTTCATTTTCGGAGGAACGGTGCCCCAAAACTCGCGTAGGAGGGCCGTTTTAACCACTGATGTACCGAAAAACTCACGTTTGAATCTATCGCAACAGACGCACCCAATCATCTCCGTTTGACACAAAACTCATGTTTGGTGGGTTTTGGCACTTTCATTTTCGGAGGAATGGTGCCGCAAAACTCGCGCATGAGGGCCGTTTGAACCACTGATGCAACGAAAAATTCACGGTTGAATTTTTCACAACGGACGCACCCAATCATCTCCGTTTGACCCAAAACTCATGTTTGGTGGGTTTTTGGCACTTTCATTTTTGGAGGAACGGTGCTGCAAAACTCGTGCAGGAGGGCCGTTTTAACCACTGATGCACCGAAAAACTCACGGTTGAAATTTTCGCAAAGGACGCACCCAATCATCTCCGTTTGACCCAAAACTCATGTTTCGTGGGTTTTTGGCACTTTCATTTCCGGAGGAACGGTGCCGCAAAACACGCGCAGGAGGGCCGTTTTACCCACTGATTCACCGAAAAGCTCATGGTTGAATTTTTCAGAACGGAGGCACACAATCATCCCCGTTTGGCCCAAAACTCATGTTTGGTAGGTTTTTGGCACATTCATTTTCGGAGGAACGGTGCCGCAAAACTCGCTCATGAGGGCCGTTTGAACCACTGATGCACCGAACACAACGAACGCACCCAATCATCTCCGTTTGACCCAAAACTCATGTTTGGTGGGTTTTTGGCACTTTCATTTCCGGAGGAACGGTGCCGCAAAACACGCGCAGGAGAGCCGTTTTACCTTCCGATTCACCGAAAAACTCATGGTTGAATTTTTCTCAATGGACGCACCCAATCATCTCCGTTTGACTCAAAACTCATGTTTGGTGGGTTTTTGGCACTTTCATTTTCGGAGGAACGGTGCCGCAAAACTCGCGCAGGAGGGTCGTTTTAACCACTGATGCACCGAAAAACTCATGGTTGAATTTTTCACAATGGACGCTCCCAATCATCTCCGTTTGACCCAAAACTCATGTTTGGTGGGTTTTTGGCACTTTCATTTTCGGAGGAACGGTACCCCAAAACTCGCGTAGGAGGGCCGTTTTAACCACTGATGTACCGAAAAACTCACGTTTGAATCTATCGCAACAGACGCACCCAATCATCTCCGTTTGACACAAAACTCATGTTTGGTGGGTTTTGGCACTTTCATTTTCGGATGAATGGTGCCGCAAAACTCGCGCATGAGGGCCGTTTGAACCACTGATGCACCGAAAAATTCACGGTTGAATTTTTCACAACGGACGCACCCAATCATCTCCGTTTGACCCAAAACTCATGTTTGGTGGGGTTTTGGCACTTTCATTTTTGGAGGAACGGTGCTGCAAAACTCGCGCAGGAGGGCCTTTTTAACCACTAATGCACCGAAAAACTCACGGTTCAATTTTTCGCAAAGGACGCACCCAATCATCTCCATTTGACCCAAAACTCATGTTTCGTGGGTTTTGGCACTTTCATTTTCGGAGGAATGGTGCCGCAAAACTCGCGCATGAGGGCCGTTTGAACCACTGATGCACCAAAAAATTCACGGTTGAATTTTTCACAACGGACGCACCCAATCATCTCCGTTTGACCCAAAACTCATGTTTGGTGGGTTTTTGGCACTTTCATTTTTGGAGGAACGGTGCTGCAAAACTCGTGCAGGAGGGCCGTTTTAACCACTGATGCACCGAAAAACTCACGGTTGAAATTTTCGCAAAGGACGCACCCAATCATCTCCGTTTGACCCAAAACTCATGTTTCGTGGGTTTTTGGCACTTTCATTTCCGGAGGAACGGTGCCGCAAAACACGCGCAGGAGGGCCGTTTTACCCACTGATTCACCGAAAAACTCATGGTTGAATTTTTCACAATGGACGCACCCAATCATCTCTGTTTGACTCAAAACTCATGTTTGGTGGGTTTTTGGAACTTTCATTTCCGGAGGAATGGTGCCGCAAAACTCGCGCAGGAGGGTCGTTTTAACCACTGATGCACCGAAAAAGTCACGGTTGAATTTTTCACAACGGACGCACCCAATCATCTCCGTTTGACCCAAAACTCATGTTTGGTAGGTTTTTGCCACATTCATTTTCGGAGGAACGGTGGCGCAAAACTCGCTCATGAGGGCCGTTTCAACCACTGATGCACCAAACACAATGAACGCACCCAATCATCTCCGTTTGACACAAAACTCATGTTTGGTGGGTTTTGGCACTTTCATTTTCGGAGGAATGGTGCCGCAAAACTCGCGCATGAGGGCCGTTTGAACCACTGATGCAACGAAAAATTCACGGTTGAATTTTTCACAACGGACGCACCCAATCATCTCCGTTTGACCCAAAACTCATGTTTGGTGGGTTTTTGGCACTTTCATTTTTGGAGGAACGGTGCTGCAAAACTCGTGCAGGAGGGCCGTTTTAACCACTGATGCACCGAAAAACTCACGGTTGAAATTTTCGCAAAGGACGCACCCAATCATCTCCGTTTGACCCAAAACTCATGTTTCGTGGGTTTTTGGCACTTTCATTTCCGGAGGAACGGTGCCGCAAAACACGCGCAGGAGGGCCGTTTTACCCACTGATTCACCGAAAAGCTCATGGTTGAATTTTTCAGAACGGAGGCACACAATCATCCCCGTTTGGCCCAAAACTCATGTTTGGTAGGTTTTTGGCACATTCATTTTCGGAGGAACGGTGCCGCAAAACTCGCTCATGAGGGCCGTTTGAACCACTGATGCACCGAACACAACGAACGCACCCAATCATCTCCGTTTGACCCAAAACTCATGTTTGGTGGGTTTTTGGCACTTTCATTTCCGGAGGAACGGTGCCGCAAAACACGCGCAGGAGAGCCGTTTTACCTTCCGATTCACCGAAAAACTCATGGTTGAATTTTTCTCAATGGACGCACCCAATCATCTCCGTTTGACTCAAAACTCATGTTTGGTGGGTTTTTGGCACTTTCATTTTCGGAGGAACGGTGCCGCAAAACTCGCGCAGGAGGGTCGTTTTAACCACTGATGCACCGAAAAACTCATGGTTGAATTTTTCACAATGGACGCTCCCAATCATCTCCGTTTGACCCAAAACTCATGTTTGGTGGGTTTTTGGCACTTTCATTTTCGGAGGAACGGTACCCCAAAACTCGCGTAGGAGGGCCGTTTTAACCACTGATGTACCGAAAAACTCACGTTTGAATCTATCGCAACAGACGCACCCAATCATCTCCGTTTGACACAAAACTCATGTTTGGTGGGTTTTGGCACTTTCATTTTCGGATGAATGGTGCCGCAAAACTCGCGCATGAGGGCCGTTTGAACCACTGATGCACCGAAAAATTCACGGTTGAATTTTTCACAACGGACGCACCCAATCATCTCCGTTTGACCCAAAACTCATGTTTGGTGGGGTTTTGGCACTTTCATTTTTGGAGGAACGGTGCTGCAAAACTCGCGCAGGAGGGCCTTTTTAACCACTAATGCACCGAAAAACTCACGGTTCAATTTTTCGCAAAGGACGCACCCAATCATCTCCATTTGACCCAAAACTCATGTTTCGTGGGTTTTGGCACTTTCATTTTCGGAGGAATGGTGCCGCAAAACTCGCGCATGAGGGCCGTTTGAACCACTGATGCACCAAAAAATTCACGGTTGAATTTTTCACAACGGACGCACCCAATCATCTCCGTTTGACCCAAAACTCATGTTTGGTGGGTTTTTGGCACTTTCATTTTTGGAGGAACGGTGCTGCAAAACTCGTGCAGGAGGGCCGTTTTAACCACTGATGCACCGAAAAACTCACGGTTGAAATTTTCGCAAAGGACGCACCC
Organism: Coix lacryma-jobi var. lacryma-jobi; assembly: GCA_009763385.1. NCBI lineage: Eukaryota > Viridiplantae > Streptophyta > Magnoliopsida > Poales > Poaceae > Coix > Coix lacryma-jobi. The sequence continues at coordinate 83,207,155 of CM019826.1, read as the reverse complement.
AATCATCTCCGTTTGACCCAAAACTCATGTTTCGTGGGTTTTTGGCACTTTCATTTCCGGAGGAACGGTGCCGCAAAACACGCGCAGGAGGGCCGTTTTACCCACTGATTCACCGAAAAACTCATGGTTGAATTTTTCACAATGGACGCACCCAATCATCTCTGTTTGACTCAAAACTCATGTTTGGTGGGTTTTTGGAACTTTCATTTCCGGAGGAATGGTGCCGCAAAACTCGCGCAGGAGGGTCGTTTTAACCACTGATGCACCGAAAAAGTCACGGTTGAATTTTTCACAACGGACGCACCCAATCATCTCCGTTTGACCCAAAACTCATGTTTGGTGGGTTTTTGGCACTTTCATTTTTGGAGGAACGGTGCTGCAAAACTCGTGCAGGAGGGCCGTTTTAACCACTGATGCACCGAAAAACTCACGGTTGAAATTTTCGCAAAGGACGCACCCAATCATCTCCGTTTGACCCAAAACTCCTGTTTCGTGGGTTTTTGGCACTTTTATTTCCGGAGGAACGGTGCCGCAAAACTCGCGCAGGAGGGCCGTTTTCACCACTGATGCACCGAAAAACTCATGGTTGAATTTTTCACAATGGACGCTCCCAATCATCTCCGTTTGACCCAAAACTCATGTTTGGTGGGTTTTTGGCACTTTCATTTTCGGAGGAACGGTACCCCAAAACTCGCGTAGGAGGGCCGTTTTAACCACTGATGTACCGAAAAACTCACGTTTGAATCTATCGCAACAGACGCACCCAATCATCTCCGTTTGACACAAAACTCATGTTTGGTGGGTTTTGGCACTTTCATTTTCGGATGAATGGTGCCGCAAAACTCGCGCATGAGGGCCGTTTGAACCACTGATGCACCGAAAAATTCACGGTTGAATTTTTCACAACGGACGCACCCAATCATCTCCGTTTGACCCAAAACTCATGTTTGGTGGGGTTTTGGCACTTTCATTTTTGGAGGAACGGTGCTGCAAAACTCGCGCAGGAGGGCCTTTTTAACCACTAATGCACCGAAAAACTCACGGTTCAATTTTTCGCAAAGGACGCACCCAATCATCTCCATTTGACCCAAAACTCATGTTTCGTGGGTTTTGGCACTTTCATTTTCGGAGGAATGGTGCCGCAAAACTCGCGCATGAGGGCCGTTTGAACCACTGATGCACCAAAAAATTCACGGTTGAATTTTTCACAACGGACGCACCCAATCATCTCCGTTTGACCCAAAACTCATGTTTGGTGGGTTTTTGGCACTTTCATTTTTGGAGGAACGGTGCTGCAAAACTCGTGCAGGAGGGCCGTTTTAACCACTGATGCACCGAAAAACTCACGGTTGAAATTTTCGCAAAGGACGCACCCAATCATCTCCGTTTGACCCAAAACTCATGTTTGGTGGGTTTTTGGCACTTTCATTTCCGGAGGAACGGTGCCGCAAAACACGCGCATGAGGTCCGTTTTACCCACTGATTCACCGAAAAACTCATGGTTGAATTTTTCACAATGGACGCACCCAATCATCTCTGTTTGACTCAAAACTCATGTTTGGTGGGTTTTTGGAACTTTCATTTCCGGAGGAATGGTGCCGCAAAACTCGCGCAGGAGGGTCGTTTTAACCACTGATGCACCGAAAAAGTCACGGTTGAATTTTTCACAACGGACGCACCCAATCATCTCCGTTTGACCCAAAACTCATGTTTGGTGGGTTTTTGGCACTTTCATTTTTGGAGGAACGGTGCTGCAAAACTCGTGCAGGAGGGCCGTTTTAACCACTGATGCACCGAAAAACTCACGGTTGAAATTTTCGCAAAGGACGCACCCAATCATCTCCGTTTGACCCAAAACTCCTGTTTCGTGGGTTTTTGGCACTTTTATTTCCGGAGGAACGGTGCCGCAAAACTCGCGCAGGAGGGCCGTTTTCACCACTGATGCACCGAAAAACTCACGGTTGAATTTTTCGCAATGGACGCACCCAATCATCTTCGTGTGACCCAAAACTCATGTTTGGTTGGTTTTTGGCACTTTCGTTTCCGGAGGAACTAAGCCGCAAAACTCGCGCAGGAGGGCCGTTTTCACCACTGATGCACCAAAAAATTCACGGTTGAATTTTTCACAATGGAGGCACCCAATCATCCTCGTTTGTCCCAAAGCTCATGTTTGGTAGGTTTTTGGCACATTCATTTTTGGAGGAACGGTGCCGCAAAACTCGCTCTTGAGGGCCGTTTGAACCACTGATGCACCGAACACAACGAACGCACCCAATCATCTCCGTTTGACCTAAAACTCATGTTTTGTGGGTTTTTGGCACTTTCATTTTCGGAGGAACGGTGCCGCAAAACACGCGCAGGAGGGCCGTTTTACCCACTGATTCACCGAAAAACTCAAGGTTGAATTTTTCACAACGGACGCACCCAATCATTTTTGGAGGAATGGTGCCGCAAAACTCGCGCATGAGGGCTGTTTGAACCACTGATGCACCGTAAAATTCACGGTTGAAATTTTCGCAAAGGACGCACCCAATCATCTCTGTTTGACCCAAAACTCATGTTTCGTGGGTTTTTGGCACTTTCATTTTTGGAGGAACGGTGCCGTAAAACTCGCGCAGGAGGGCCGTTTTCACCACTGATGCACCGAAAAACTCACGGTTGAATTTTTCGCAAAGGACGCACCCAATCATCTCCGTTTGACCCAAAACTCATGTTTCGTAGGTTTTTGGCACTTTTATTTCCGGAGGAACGGTGCCGAAAAACTCGCGCAGGAGGGCCGTTTTCACCACTGATGCACCGAAAAACTCACGGTTGAATTTTTCGCAAAGGACGCACCCAATCACCTTCGTTTGAGCCAAAACTCATGTTTGGTAGGTTTTTGGCACTTTCATTTCCGGAGGAACTGTGCCGCAAAACTCGCGCAGGAGGGCCGTTTTCACCACTGATGCACCAAAAAATTCACGGTTGAATTTTTCACAACGGAGGCACCCAATCATCCCCGTTTGGCCCAAAACTCATGTTTGGTAGGTTTTTGGCACATTTATTTTCGGAGGAACGGTGCCGCCAAACTCGCGCATGAGGGCCGTTTCAACCACTGATGCACCGAACACAACGAACGCACCCAATCGTCTCCGTTTGACCCAAAACTCATGTTTGGTGGGTTTTTGGCACTTTCATTTCCGGAGGAACGTTGCCGCAAAACTCGCGCAGGAGGGCCGTTTTAGCCACTGATGCACCGAAAAATTCACGGTTGAATTTTTCACAACAGACGCACCCAATCGTCCCCGTTTGACCCAAAACTCATGTTTCGTGGGTTTTTGGCACTTTCATTTCCGGAGGAACGTTGCCGCAAAACTCGCGCAGGAGGGCCGTTTTAGCCACTGATGCACCGAAAAATTCACGGTTGAATTTTTCACAACGGACGCACCCAATCATCTCCGTTTGACCCAAAACTCATGTTTGGTGGGTTTTGGCACTTTCATTTTCGGAGGAATGGTGTCGCAAAACTCGCGCATGAGGGCTGTTTGAACCACTGATGCACCGAAAAATTCACGGTTGAATTTTTCACAACGGACGCAGCCAATCATCTCCGTTTGACCCAAAACTCATGTTTGGTGGGTTTTTGGCACTTTCATTTTTGGAGGAATGGTGCCGCAAAACTCGCGCATGAGGGCTGTTTGAACCACTGATGCACCGTAAAATTCACGGTTGAAATTTTCGCAAAGGACGCACCCAATCATCTCCGTTTGACCCAAAACTCATGTTTCGTGGGTTTTTGGCACTTTCATTTTTGGAGGAACGGTGCCGCAAAACTCGCGCAGGAGGGCCGTTTGAACCACTGATGCACCAAAAAATTCACGGTTGAATTTTTCAGAACGGAGGCACACAATCTTCCCCGTTTGGCCCAAAACTCATGTTTGGTAGGTTTTTGGCACATTCATTTTCGGAGGAACGGTGCCGCAAAACTCGCTCATGAGGTCCGTTTGAACCACTGATGCACCGAACACAACGAACGCACCCAATCATCTCCGTTTGACCCAAAACTCATGTTTGGTGGGTTTTTGGCACTTTCATTTCCGGAGGAACGGTGCCGCAAAACACGCGCAGGAGGGCCGTTTTACCCACTAATTCACCGAAAAGCTCATGGTTGAATTTTTCAGAACGGAGGCACACAATCATCCCCGTTTGGCCCAAAACTCATGTTTGGTAGGTTTTTGGCACATTCATTTTCGGAGGAACGGTGCCGCAAAACTCGCTCATGAGGGCCGTTTGAACCACTGATGCACCAAACACAACGAACGCACCCAATCATCTCCGTTTGACCCAAAACTCATGTTTGGTGGGTTTTTGGCACTTTCATTTCCGGAGGAACGGTGCCGCAAAACACGCGCAGGAGAGCCGTTTTACCCTCCGATTCACCGAAAAACTCATGGTTGAATTTTTCTCAATGGACGCACCCAATCATCTCCGTTTGACTCAAAACTCATGTTTGGTGGGTTTTTGGCACTTTCATTTTCGGAGGAACGGTGCCGCAAAACTCGCGCAGGAGGGTCGTTTTAACCACTGATGCACCGAAAAACTCATGGTTGAATTTTTCACAATGGACGCTCCCAATCATCTCCGTTTGACCCAAAACTCATGTTTGGTGGGTTTGGGCACTTTCATTTTCGGAGGAACGGTGCCCCAAAACTCGCGTAGGAGGGCCGTTTTAACCACTGATGTACCGAAAAACTCACGTTTGAATCTATCGCAACAGACGCACCCAATCATCTCCGTTTGACACAAAACTCATGTTTGGTGGGTTTTGGCACTTTCATTTTCGGAGGAATGGTGCCGCAAAACTCGCGCATGAGGGCCGTTTGAACCACTGATGCAACGAAAAATTCACGGTTGAATTTTTCACAACGGACGCACCCAATCATCTCCGTTTGACCCAAAACTCATGTTTGGTGGGTTTTTGGCACTTTCATTTTTGGAGGAACGGTGCTGCAAAACTCGTGCAGGAGGGCCGTTTTAACCACTGATGCACCGAAAAACTCACGGTTGAAATTTTCGCAAAGGACGCACCCAATCATCTCCGTTTGACCCAAAACTCATGTTTCGTGGGTTTTTGGCACTTTCATTTCCGGAGGAACGGTGCCGCAAAACACGCGCAGGAGGGCCGTTTTACCCACTGATTCACCGAAAAACTCATGGTTGAATTTTTCAGAACGGAGGCACACAATCATCCCCGTTTGGCCCAAAACTCATGTTTGGTAGGTTTTTGGCACATTCATTTTCGGAGGAACGGTGCTGCAAAACTCGCTCATGAGGGCCGTTTGAACCACTGATGCACCGAACACAACGAACGCACCCAATCATCTCCGTTTGACCCAAAACTCATGTTTGGTGGGTTTTTGGCACTTTCATTTCCGGAGGAACGGTGCCGCAAAACACGCGCAGGAGAGCCGTTTTACCTTCCGATTCACCGAAAAACTCATGGTTGAATTTTTCTCAATGGACACACCCAATCATCTCCGTTTGACTCAAAACTCATGTTTGGTGGGTTTTTGGCACTTTCATTTCGGAGGAACGGTGCCGCAAAACTCGCGCAGGAGGGTCGTTTTAGCCACTGATGCACCGAAAAACTCATGGTTGAATTTTTCACAATGGACGCTCCCAATCATCTCCGTTTGACCCAAAACTCATGTTTGGTGGGTTTTTGGCACTTTCATTTTCGGAGGAAACGGTACCCCAAAACTCGCGTAGGAGGGCCGTTTTAACCACTGATGTACCGAAAAACTCACGTTTGAATCTATCGCAACAGACGCACCCAATCATCTCCGTTTGACACAAAACTCATGTTTGGTGGGTTTTGGCACTTTCATTTTCGGATGAATGGTGCCGCAAAACTCGCGCATGAGGGCCGTTTGAACCACTGATGCACCGAAAAATTCACGGTTGAATTTTTCACAACGGACGCACCCATCATCTCCGTTTGACCCAAAACTCATGTTTGGTGGGGTTTTGGCACTTTCATTTTTGGAGGAACGGTGCTGCAAAACTCGCGCAGGAGGGCCTTTTTAACCACTAATGCACCGAAAAACTCACGGTTCAATTTTTCGCAAAGGACGCACCCAATCATCTCCATTTGACCCAAAACTCATGTTTCGTGGGTTTTGGCACTTTCATTTTCGGAGGAATGGTGCCGCAAAAACTCGCGCATGAGGGCCGTTTGAACCACTGATGCACCAAAAAATTCACGGTTGAATTTTTCACAACGGACGCACCCAATCATCTCCGTTTGACCCAAAACTCATGTTTGGTGGGTTTTTGGCACTTTCATTTTTGGAGGAACGGTGCTTGCAAAACTCGGGCAGGAGGGCCGTTTTAAACCACTGATGCACGAAAAAACTCACGGGTTGAAATTTTCGCAAAGGACGCCACCCAATCATCTCCGTTTGACCCAAACTCATGTTGGTGGGTTTTTGGCACTTTCATTTCCGGAGGAACGGTGCCGCAAAACACGCGCGGAGGGCGTTTACCCATGATTCACCGAAAACTCATGGTTGAATTTTTCTCACAATTGGAACGACCCAATTCATCCTCTGTTTGACGTCAAAACTCATGTTTGGTGTTTTTTGGACTTTATTTCCGGAGGAATGGTGCCAGCAAAACTCGCCGTCGGTGCGCGAGAGTCCGCACGCGGCTGTTTTAAACCGCACTGATGACCTTCTAAGCCGGAGAGGATAGTAGTCTAACTGTGTCTAATGAATTTTCACTCAACGTTGACGCACCCAATCATTGCAGTCTCCGCTCTCTCGATCGGCTTCATGTTTTGGTAGGTTTTTGCCACATTCATCGGAGGTATAGGATAGCATAAAATGAGCATTGCGCTCATGAGGGGCAAGCATATTCCAGTGTCGAGTAGACTGGTTGGCTGACACCAATGAAGACGCACCGCAAATCATCTCGTTTGACACGAAAACTTTCATGTTTGGTGGGTTTTTGCACTTTCATTTTCGAGGAATGGTGGCCGCAAAACTCGCGCATGAGGGCCGTTTGAACGCACTGATGCAACGAAAATTCACGGTTTGAATTTTTCACAATAGATCTTGAAGCCAGGCACACTCTAAAGACTCGATTTCGCCACCAGAGAGATATAGATATATAGAGGATAGAGGTCAGCGGATCCGTTTTGTGTGTATTGTTAAGAGTGGGAGGACTGTGGAGATCATAGAGGCCGTGTTTAACCACTGATGCACCGAAAACTCACGGTTGAAATTTTCGCAAAGACGATATATAGATATGATACATGTTTCGTGGGTTTTTGGCACTTTCATTTCCGGAGGAACGGTGCTACGGAAGACGGATTAGTGTCTCCGGGGAGAGAAATGCAGGACATGAGAGTCTGCTTTGGGCTTAGAAGAAAGCGTGACTAGACACGGCGCAGGAGGGGCCGTTTTTAACCCACTGATGGGGCTCACCGAGAAAGCTCACTGGTTGAATTTTTCAGAAGGAGGCAAACCATCATGCCGTGTTGGCCAATCATGTTTTGGTAGGTTTTATATGGCACATATTTATTATTGTAATTTCTCGAGCATGGAGACGTGTGTGCGGGGAGAGAAGGCGGCCGCTCGCGTCGATGTGGTGGAGGGCGTTTTTGGACACCCATTGTAGTGTACCCCGCCGTGTGGTGCATACACCGACACATGCTAGAACAGACGCTCCGACATCGTCATTGTATGCTGATATAGACACAACTCTGTGCGTATGGCTGCGGTGATTTCTGCAGATAAGGGCGTATATATATTTCACAGTGACGCGCTAACGGTGACCGAATATATTGCGCAAGCAAAACATCGGTCGGCTCAGTGAGAGAGCCGTTTTAACCTTCGCGGATCGTCACCAGACGAGGGTGGTTTTTGCTTAAGTGGATGTGGCAAGGTTCTCGTGAGTTATAGACTCATCGAAACTTGGGCAGATTTGGTGGTTTTTGGCACTTCATTTCGCGAGGAACGTGGTGCGCAAAAGCGCCAGGAGGGTCCGTGTTTAGCCCACTGATGCAACTCGAAAAGAATCATGGTTGAATTTTACAACAATGACGCATCCATCAATGTCCCGTTGACCCAAAATCATGTCTGGTGTTTTTGCACTTTCATTTTCGGAGGAACGGTAACGTCTGCACGCCAAAACTCGCGCAATTAGACACTTCGGAGGGCCGTTTTAGCCACTGATGGTACCGAAAAATACCCGAGTTTGAATTGATCTATCCCAACAGACGCACCCAATCATCTCCGTTTGACCACAAAACTCATGTTGGTGGGTTTTGGCACTTCTCATTTCTCGGACTGACATCGGTGCGCGCAAACTCGCGCATGAGGGGCGTTTGAACCACTGATGCAAACCGAAAAATTCAACCACGGTTGAATTTTTCACAACGGGACGCACCAATCATCTCACGTTTGACACCAAAAACTCTGTTTGTGGGTTTTGGCACTTTCATTTTGTGGAGGGAATCGGTTGCGCAAAAACTACGCGCAGGAGGGCCTGTTGTAACCACGAATGCACCGTATAAAAACTACAGGTTTAAAATTTTCGCATAGGACGCACCCAATATCTCCGATTTGACCCAAAACTCATGGTTTTTCGTGGGTTTTGGCACTTTCATTTCGGAGGAACGGGCCGCAAAACTCGCGCAGTGAGGGCCGTTTTGAACGCATGATGCACCAAAAAATTCACGGTTTGAGACTTTTTCAAACGGAGCACACAATCTATCTCCGTTGACCCAAAAATCATGTTTTTGGTGGTTTTTGCACTCTATTTGCATACGTGCTGGCCTCCGTGAGGAGGGACCGTTTCGAAACTGCATGCATCCGTGAAACTCACTGTATGACGAACACAAGACGCAACCCAATCATTCTACCGTTTGATCCGCCGAAAACTCATGGTTTGCGTGGGTTTTTGGCACTTTCATTTCCGGAGGACCGGTGCCGCCCAAAAAACACGCGCAGGAGGGCCGTTTTACCCACTGATTCACAGAAAAGACTCAGTGATTTTTCACAATGGAGAAGCACCAATCATCCCGTTTGCCAAAAAACTATGTTTGGTGGTGTTTTGGCACACTTCATTTTCCGGAAGGAATGTGCCCGCAAAACTCGCTGCGAGGGCTCGTATTTAACCAGCTGATGCACCGAAAACGACAACGGAGAATTCACGAACGCACCCAATCATCCGTTTGACCCAAAACCTCATGTTTGGTGGTGTTATTTGGCACTTTCATGTCCTGGAGGAGCTCTTGCGCAAAACACTGGAGGAAGAGGCCGTTTTACCCTCCGATTCACCGAAAAACTCGCATGGTTGAAATTTTCGCAATAGGAACCAACCATCATCTCGTTGACCTCAAAACTCTCTGTTTGTGGGTTTTTGGCACTTTATTTTCCGGAGAACGGTGGCCGCAAAACTCGCGCGAGGAGGGTCGTTTCTCTACCAGCGATGCACCCGAAGAAACTGCATGGTTGAATTTTTCACAATGGACGCTCCCACCCAATCGATCTCCGTTTGACCCAAAAACTCATGTTGGTGGGTTTTTGGCACTTTCATTTTCGGAGGAACGGTAGCTACCTTGCAAATACTCGCGTCAGGAGGGCCGTTTTAACCACTGTATGTACAGAAAAACTCAACGTTTTGGAATCATATCGCAAAAGTGAACGCACCCAATCATCTCGTTTGACATAAAATCATGTTGGTGGGTTTTTTGGCACTTTAATTTTCGGAGAAAATGGTGCCGCAAAATTCGCGCAGAGGGCCGTTGAACCACGATCGCAACCGAAAATTCACGGTTGAAGTTTTCACAACGGACGGCAACCCAATCATCTCGTTTGACCAAAACTCATGTTTGGTGGGTGTTTTGGGCACTTCATTTTTGGAGGAAGCGGTGCTGCAAAACTCGTCCGGACAGGAGGCGCTTTTTAAACCATGATGCACCGAAAAACTCACGTGTTGACATTTTCGGCAAAGGAGCCACCCAATCATCTTCATGACCCAAAACTCTATTTAGTGGGGTTTGGACTTTCATTTCGAGAGGAAGGTTGCCAGCAAAACATCGAGCAGTGAGGGCCGTTTGACCCATCTGATGCACGAAAAATTACATCGTTGAATTTTCAAACGGAGCAACCCAAGTCATCCTCCGTTTGCCACTAAAACTCATGTTGGGGGTAGGTTTTGTGGCACATTCATTTGGAGGAAACGGTGCGACACGCAAAACGTCGTGCATGAGGGACCGTTTGAACCACTGATGCAACGCGAAAAACTCGGTGAATTTTCACAGACGAACGCACCCAATCATCTCCGTGTTGACCCAAAACTCATGTTGGTGGGTTTTTGTGGCACTTTCATTTCGCGAGGAAACGGGTTGCCAGCAAACAGCGCAAAGGGAGACGTTGTTACCTCCCTTGATTCACCGAAAAACTCATGGTTGATATTTTCTCACATGGAGCACTGGCACCCAATCATCTCGTTGACTCAAATCATGTTTGGTGGTTTTTTGGCAACTTTCATTTCGGACGGAATGGTGCCGCAAAACTCGCGCAGGAGGGTCGGTTTTAACCACTGATGCAACCGAAAAGATCATGTTGAATTTTTCACAACGGACGCTACCAATCATCTCGTTTGACCGAAAACTAATGTTGGTTGTGGTTTTGGGCCTTTCATTTTCTGGAGGAAACGGCTGCCCAAAACTCGCGTAGGAGCGCCGTTTTAAACCAGCTGATACCGAAAAACTCACGCCTTTTGGAATTTTCGCCAAAGGAGCAGCGCCAATCATCTCCGTTTGCACAAACTGCCATGTTGGTCGTGGTTTTGGCACTTTATATTTCGGAGGTAATCGGTGCGCGAGGCAAAACTCGCGATGAGGGCGTTTGCAACCACTGAGTGCACCGAAAAACTCCGGTTGAATTTTTCGCAAAGGACCGCACCCAATCATCTTCGTGTGACCCAAACTCGATGTTTGGTTGGTTTTTTGGCAGCTTTCTGTTTGGAGGAACTGCTGCGCAAAACCTCCGTCGCAGGAGGGCCGTTTTTACCACTGATGCCCGAAAATCAACGTTGAATTTTCGAAAGAAGCCGCAACTCACTCTGTCAAGCTCATTGGGGCGTGTTTGTATTATGTTGACCAAAAGAGAAAGCGTGCCAGTTGTTCTGTCGAGGAAATATTAGGTGCGCTTGACATGGTGTCATTCGGATGGTTGGGATCGGTGCGCAAACCTAGAACTGACGAGAGAGGTGCCTTGTCCCTGATTCCCGATACTAAGTCGATTTGATTTTTCGTAGGAAGACAATCCCGCGCTTTGTGCCAAAATCATGATTAATGGTGAGGTTTGTTGGAGGACTTCATTTGGATGTACGGTCGCAAAACCACCGCTAATGAGGGGCCGTTGCTTACCTCACGATTCACACGAATTCGCACCATCATTGATCCAGGTGTTTGAATCTCATGTTGTGGTTTTTGGTCGATAATTCCTATTTCGGAGGAACAGGTGCCGCAAAAACTCACGCGCATGAGAGCTGCTTTACCTTACGATGCCCGGAATAAAATTCAGGTTGAATTATTTTGCAATGGACGCACCCAATCATCCCGTTGTTTGACTCAAAACTCATGTTTGTGTGGGTTTTTTGGCACTTTCATTTTGGGTGGAAAGACACGGTGCCGAAAACTCGACGGAAGGAGCGGTCCGTTTTCAACCACTGGCACCGAAAAAAATAATGCGTTGAATTTTTCAGCAAGAGGACGCTACCCAACTCATCTCCGTTTGACCCAAAAACTTCATGTTTTCGTAGGTTTTGGCATTTAATTTCGGAGGAACGGTCCGAAAAATCGACCGGAGGGGCGTTTTACACCACTGATGTCAGCGCCGAAAAATCACCGTTGAATCTTCGCACACAGGACGCACCACATCTACCTCGTTTGACAACAAAACTCATGGTTTGGGGGTTTTGGCACTGTCGCAATTTCGGGTAAGATGTGGCCGGCAAAACGCGCGCATGGGACGGGGCCGTTTTCAGACACTGATTGACACCAGACAAAAAAGTCACGGTTGAATTTGTTCACAACGGAGCACGCCACAATCATCCGTTTGCCCAAAACTGCATGTTTGGTGAGGTTTTGGTCACATTTATTTTGGAGGGAACGGTGAGCACAAACTCGCGCCATGAGGGCCTTTTTACAACTAAGCCACAAATCCGTTGCATTTCGCAAACGGACGCCCCAGTTCTCTCCTTTGACCAAAAACTCATGTTCGTGGGTTTTGGCACTTCATTTCGGAGGAAGGCGCCCTTGTGCCGTTAAACCAGTAGGTGTGACCAATTCCGTGATTTTGTCACGGATTGCCATCTCGTTCCTGCCAAAATAGTGGGGTTTTGGACTATCAGATTGGATGGAACTGGTTGTAGGCGAAGAGACTCGTGCGGAGTCCGGCAGTTGTTTGTACACGGTGCTACGCTCGAAGGTGAAATTTCGCAAAGACTTGGCAGCCTTCGATTCTTCGTCTTGACAAATACATGTTTCGGGAGTATATTGGCGACTCTGCATCTGTTCCGTGAGGAAGGAACGGTTGCGCATAAACATCGCGACAGGAGGGGTGTTCGCCACTGATTCACCGAAATATTCGGTTTGAATTTATACAAGGACGCACCAATCATCTCTCGTTTGACTCAAAACCTATGTTTGGTGGTTTTTGACACTTCATTTTCGGGAGGAATGGGCTCGCAAAACTCGCCGCAGAGGGCTGTGAACCACTGATGAACCGAAAAAAAGTTCACCGGTTGAATTTTCCACAACGGAGCACAGCCATCATCTCCGTTTGACCCAAAATCGTATGTTTGGTGGTTTTTGCCCACATTTCATTTTCGAGGAAGGTGCAGCTATAAACTCGCTGAGAGCGAGAGGCGGTGTGTGCAACCACTGATGACGGTAGAGAACGAAAGCTGCGGATGTTACGAATGAGAGTTAACACTTGCAAGGCGCACTCATCGTTTGACAAACTATAGTCTTTGCGTCGGATAGTTTAGGCACTTTCCATTTTGGAGAACGGTGCAAACTCGCGCCTGGCGTTTGAACCACTATGCAACAAATTCCGTTGAGTTTCAATGGGATCACCACGTCATCTCCGTGTCAAATCATGTTATGGGGTTTATGCGACTTGTCATTTAGATCTGCGTGACAAACTATGCGCAGGAGGGACCGTTGTAACATGAGATGCCATAACCCATATCTCACGGCCTTGACAACTTGATGCGAGATGAAGGACGCAGCCCACATCATCTCCGACTCAATATGACCCAAAACTCAATGTTTGTGGGTTTTTGGCACCTTCATCTTCGGGAGGAACCGGTGCGAAAAAACGTCGACGTTCCACTGACCGAAGCTCAGTGATTTTAGACGCACCAAACTGTATGCCCAAACCATGTTGTAGTGGCATCGATCGGAGGCAGGAAGGTTTGCACCACTCGCTCTATGAGTGGCAGTGAAACGATCACGACCGAAGCCATCATCTGTTGACCAAAATCATGTGGATGGTGGACTTTCATGAGCGGGCCAAAACGACACGCGTCGAGAGCGCGTTTTATTAGCCATTCACGGATAGAATCATGGTTGAATTTTTTAATTGGTAAGGCTGGCATCAAATCATCTCGTTTGGCAAAACTCATGTTTGGTAGCGTTTTTTGGCACGTTCATTTTCGGAGGAACGGTGTTACGGGCAAAACTCGCGCGGATGAGGGTCCGTTTAACCACTGATGACCGAAACGAAACATGGAATATTCGAAATGACGCACGCCAATCATCTCCGTTTTGACACCAAAACTCATGTGTTGGTGGAGTTTTGGCACTTTTCATTGTCGGAGGGAAACGGTAGCCGAAACACGCGCGAGGGCCAGTTCCTTTTAACCACTCCGATGCACACCGAAAAAACTCACTGTTGAATTTCTCAAGGACGCAACCCAATCAATGTCCGTTTGACTCAAAACTCATGTTTGGTGGGTTTTTCTGCACTTTCCATTTTCGGAGACGGGTGCCGGCAAAACTCGGCGCAGAGGGTCGTTTAACCACTGCTGCACCGAAAATCTCATGGTTGAATTTGTTCCACATGGACGTCGAAGTCCCCAATCCATCTACCGTTTGAACGCCAAAACTCATGTTTGGTGGGGTTTTGCACTTTCATTTTGAGGAACGGTGCTGCCAAACCTCGCGCAGGAGGGCCGTTTTTTTAACCACTACTGTGCAAACAACTCACGGTTTTGAAATTTATCGCAACAAAGGAAGCACCCCAATCAATCTCAATGTGACAAAACTCATGTTTCGGGGTTTGGCACTTCATTTGCGGAGGAATTGGTGCCGAAAAACTCGCGCATGAGGGCGGTTTGAACCAGTGATGCAAGAAAAATTCACGGTTTGAATTGTTTCACAACGGGCCACCCAATCATCTCCGTTTGACCCAAAACCTGTTTGGGTGGGGTTTTGGCACTTTCTTTTTGGAGGAACGGTGCTGGCAAAATCTCGTGCAGGAGGGCGCGTTTTTTAACACTGAATGCCACGAAAAACTCACGGTTGAAATTTTCGCAAAGGACGGCACCAATTCACTCGTTTGACCCAATAACTAGCATGTTTCGTGGGTTTGGCCTTTCATTTCCGGAGGAACGGTGCGCAAAACACGGCAGGAGGGCCGTTTTTACCCACTGATCACCGAAAAACTCATGGTTGAATTTTTCACGAACGGACGCACACAATCATTCCCGTTTGGACTCAACAAAACTCATGTTGGTGTATGGGGTTTTTTGGACTTTCATTTCTCGGAGGAACGGTGCCGCAAAACTCGCGCAGTTGAAGGGTCGTTTAACCATATCACCGAGTGCACGGTTCAAATTCACAACGGAACGCAACCAATCATACTCCGTTTGACCCCAAAACTCATTGTTTGGTGGGTTTTTGGCACTTTCATTTTCGGAGGAACGGTGATCCAAAACGGCCGCAGGAGAGGCCGTTATACCATTCGATGCACCGAAAAATCACTGGTTGAATTTTTCCAAGGACCACACCATCATCAATCTCCGTTTGACATCAAAATCTCATGTTTGGTGGGTTTTTGCATTCGTATTCATTTCGGAGGAAGCGGTTTTGCCGCAAGGGCAAAATCGGCAGGAGCAGGAGGGTCAGTTTAGCCAATGATGCACCGAAAAAAAAACTCATGGCTTGAATTTTTCACAATGGACGCTCCCAATCTACTCGTTTGACCCAAAACTCAGTTTGTGGTTTTTGGCACTTTCATTTTCGGAGGACGGTACCAAAACTCGCGTAGGAGGGCCGTTTTAACCACTGATGTACCGAAAAACTCAACGTTTGCAATCTATCGCAACAGACGCCACCCAATCCTACCTCGTTTGACACCAAAACTCATTTGTTTTGGTGGTTTTTGGCACTTTCATTTTCGGATGAATGGGCAGCAAAACTCGCGCAATGAGGGCCGTTGACCACTGATGACACCGAAAAATTCCGGTTGAAATTTTTCAGCAACGGACGACACCCACTCATCTCCGTTTGCTCCAAAACTCAGGTTTGTGGGGTTTTGGCATTTCATTTTTGGAGGAACGGTGCCTGCAAAAACTCGGCGCAGGAGGGCCTTTTTTTAACACTAATGCACCGAAAAACTCAGGTCAATTTTTCGCAAAGGACGCATCCCAATCATCTGCCATTGACCCAAAACTCATGTTTCGTGGGGTTTTGGCAATTTCATTGTCCGGAAGAATGGTGCACAAAACTCGCGCTATGAGGGCCGTTTGAACCACTGATCAAACAAAAATTCATCGGTGTATGAATTGTTTCACAACGGACGCACCCAATTCATCTCGTTTTGATCCCAAACTCAGTTTTGAGTGGGTTTTTGCACTTCATTTGGAGGAAACGGTGCTGCCAAAACTCGTAGCAGGAGGGCCGTTATACCACTTGATGCAGCGAAAAACTCCCGGTTGAAATATTTCGCAAAAAGGACGCACCCAATCACTCCGTTTGACCGCACAAAACTCATGTTGGTGGGTTTTTTGGCCTTTCATTTCCGGAGGAACGGTTTTGCCGCGCAAAACACGACGCAGAGAGTCGTTTTACCCACTGATTCACGAAAAAACTATGGTGAATTTTTCACAATGGACGCACCAATCATCTCTGTTTTGACATCAAAACTCATGTTTGGTGGGTTTTGGAACTTTCATTTCCGGGGAATGGTGCGCGCAAAACTCGGCAGGAGGGCGTTTTTAGAACCAACTGATGCACCGAAAAAAGTCACGGTTGAATTTTTCCAACGGACGCACACAATATCTCGCGTTTGACGCGCAAAACTCATGTTTGGGTGGGCTTTTGGCACTTTCATTTTTGGAGGAACGGTGCTGCAAAATCGTGCAGGAGGGCCGTTTTAACCACTGATGACACCGAAAAACTCACGGTTGGAAATTTTCGCAAGGACGCACCCCATCCCAATCATCTCCGTTTGACCCAAAACATCCTGTTTTCGGGGTGTTTTGCATCTTTTATTTCCGGAGGAACGGTGCGCCAAAACTGCGCAGGAGGGCCGTTTTCACCCACTGATGCAACCGAAAAAAACTCACGGTTGACATTTTTGCAATGCGAACACCCAATTCATCTCGTGTGACCCAAACTCATGTTGGTGGTTGTTTTGGCACTTTCGTTTCCGGAGGAGGACTAAGCCGCAAAACTCGCGCAGGAGGGCCGTTTTCACACTGAATCGCACCGAAAAAAATTCACGGTTGAATTTTTCACATCGGCAAGGACCCCAATCATCCTCGTTTGTCCCAAAGCTCATGTTTGGTAGGTTTTTGCACATTCATTTTATTTGTTGGAGGAACGGTGCCCGGCAAAACTCGCTCTTGAAGGGCCGTTGTGAACCACTGATTGCACCTGAACACACGAACGACCCTCAATCATTCTCGTTTTGACCTAAACCTCATGTTTTGTGGGTTGTTGCACTTCTATTTTCGGGGAACGGTGCCTATCGTGCAAAACACGCGCAGGAGGCCGTTTTACCCACTGATTCACGTCGAAAAACTCAATGGTTGCAATTTTCCCAACGGACGCACCCAATCATTTTTGGAGGAATGGTGCCTGCACTCGCGCTGAGGGGCT
>CM019826.1:83108473-83189488 GCA_009763385.1 Coix lacryma-jobi var. lacryma-jobi | reverse complement strand
TTTCACACAGAAAGCATGTTGGTGGTGTTTTGGGCACTTTCATTTTCGGAGGAAAGGAATGGTGCCGCAAAACTCGCGCATGAGGGCCGTTTGAACCACTGATGCACCGAAAAATTCACGGTTGAATTTTTTCACAACGGACGCACCCAATCATCTCCGTTTGACCCAAACTCATGTTTGGTGGGTTTTTGGCACTTTCTTTTTTGGAGGAACGGTGCCGCAAAACTCGTCATGAGGGTCGTTGAACCACTGATGCACCGAACACAACGAACGCACCCAATCATCTGTTTGACCCAAAACTCATGTTTCGTGGGTTTTTGGCACTTTATTTCCGGACGAACGGTGCCGCAAAACTCGCGCAGGAGGGCCGTTTCACCACTGATGCACTGAAAAACTCACGGTTGAATTTTTCGCAACGGACGCACCCAATCATCTCCGTTTGACCCAAAACTCATGTTTGGTTGGTTTTTGGCACTTTCATTTCCGGAGGAATGGTGTCGCAAAACACGCGCAAGAGAGCCGTTTTACCCTCTGATTCACCGAAAACTCATGGTTGAATTTTTCTCAATGGACGCACCCAATCATCTCCGTTTGACCCAAAACTCATGTTTGGTGGGTTTTTGGCACTTTCATTTTCGGAGGAATGGTGCAGCAAAACTCGCGCAGGAGGGTCGTTTTAACCACTGATGCACCGAAAAACTCATGGTTGAATTTTTCACAATGGACGCTCCCAATCATCTCCGTTTGACTCAAAACTCATGTTTGGTGGGTTTTGGACACTTTCATTTTCGGAGGAACGGTGCCCAAAACTCGCGCAGGAGGGCCGTTTTAACCACTGATGCACCAAAAACTCACGTTTGAATCTTTCGCAACATACGCACCCAATCATCTCCGTTTGACACAAAACTCATGTTTGGTGGGTTTTGGCACTTTCATTTTCAGAGGAATGGTGCTTGCAAAACTCGCGCAGGAGGGCCGTTTTAACCACTGATGCACTGAAAAACTCACGGTTGAAATTTCGCAAAGGACGCACCCAATCATCTCCGTTTGACCCAAAACTCATGTTTCGTGGGTTTTTGGCACTTTTATATCCGGAGGAACGGTGCCGCAAAACTCGCGCATGAGGGCCGTTTGAACCACTGATGCACCGAAAAACTCACGGTTGAATTTTTCACAACGGACGCACCCAATCATCTCCGTTTGACCCAAAACTCATGTTTGGTGGGTTTTTGGCACTTTCATTTTGGAGGAACGGTGCTGCAAAACTCGCGCAGAGGGCCGTTTTAACCACTGATGCACTGAAAAACTCACGGTTGAAATTTTCGCAAAGGACGCACCCAATCATCTCCGTTTGACCCAAAACTCATGTTTCGGGGTTTTTGGCACTTTTATATCCGGAGGAACGGTGCCGCAAAACTCGCGCATGAGGGCCGTTTGAACCACTGATGCACCGAAAAACTCACGGTTGAATTTTTCACAACGGACGCACCCAATCATCTCCGTTTGACACAAACTCATGTTTGGTGGGTTTTGGCACTTTCATTTTCAGAGGAATGGTGCCGCAAAACTCGCGCATGAGGGCCGTTTGAACCACTGATGCACCGAAAAACTCACGGTTGAATTTTTCACAACGGACGCACCCAATCATCTCCGTTGACCCAAACTCATGTTTGGTGGGTTTTGGCACTTTCATTTTTGGAGGAACGGTGCCGCAAAACTCGCTCATGAGGGTCGTTTGAACCACTGATGCACCGAACACAACGAACGCACCCAATCATCTCTGTTTGACCCAAAACTCATGTTTCGTGGGTTTTGGCACTTTTATTTCCGGACGAACGGTGCCGCAAAACTCGCGCAGGAGGGCCGTTTTCACCACTGATGCACTGAAAAACTCACGGTTGAATTTTTCGCAACGGACGCACCCAATCATCTCCGTTTTGACCCAAAACTCATGTTTGGTTGGTTTTTGGCACTTTCATTTCCGGAGGAATGGTGTCGCAAAACACGCGCAGGAGAGCCGTTTTACCCTCTGATTCACCGAAAAACTCATGGTTGAATTTTTCTCAATGGACGCACCCAATCATCTCCGTTTGACCCAAAACTCATGTTTGGTGGGTTTTTGGCACTTTCATTTTCGGAGGAATGGTGCAGCAAAACTCGCGCAGGAGGGTCGTTTTTAACCACTGATGCACCGAAAAACTCATGGTTGAATTTTTCACAATGGACGCTCCCAATCATCTCCGTTTGACTCAAAACTCATGTTTGGTGGGTTTTGGACACTTTCATTTTCGGAGGAACGGTGCCCCAAAACTCGCGCAGGAGGGCCGTTTTAACCACTGATGCACCAAAAAACTCACGTTTGAATCTTTCGCAACATACGCACCCAATCATCTCCGTTTGACACAAAACTCATGTTTGGTCGGTTTTGGCACTTTCATTTTCAGAGGAATGTTGCCGCAAAACTCGCGCATGAGGGCCGTTTGAACCACTGATGCACCGAAAAACTCACGGTTGAATTTTTCACAACGGACGCACCCAATCATCTCCGTTTGACCCAAAACTCATGTTTGGTGGGTTTTTGGCACTTTCATTTTTGGAGGAACGGTGCTGCAAAACTCGCGCAGGAGGGCCGTTTTAACCACTGATGCACTGAAAAACTCACGGTTGAAATTTCGCAAAGGACGCACCCAATCATCTCCGTTTGACCCAAAACTCATGTTTCGTGGGTTTTTGGCACTTTATATCCGGAGGAACGGTGCCGCAAAACTCGCGCAGGAGGGCCGTTTTCACCACTGATGCACCGAAAAACTCACGGTTGAATTTTTCGCAACGGACGCACCCAATCATCTTCGTTTGACCCAAAACTCATCTTTGGTTGGTTTTTGGCACTTTCATTTCCGGAGGAACTAAGCCGCAAAACTCGCGCAGGAGGGCCGTTTTCACCACTGATGCACCAAAAAATTCACGGTTGAATTTTCACAACGGAGGCACCCAATCATCCCCATTTGGCCCAAAACTCATGTTTGGTAGGTTTTTGGCACATTCATTTTCGGTGAACGGTGCCGCAAAACTCGCTCATGAGGGTCGTTTGAACCACTGATGCACCGAACACAACGAACGCACCCAATCATCCCCGTTTGGCCCAAAACTCATGTTTGATACGTTTTTGGCACATTCATTTTCGGAGGAATGGTGCCACAAAACTCGCGCAGGAGGGCCGTTTTCACCACTGATGCACCAAGAAATTCACGGTTGAATTTTCACAACGGAGGCACCCAATCATCTCCGTTTGACCCAAAACTCATGTTTGGTGGGTTTTTGGCACTTTCATTTCCGGAGGAACGGTGCCGCAAAACACGCGCAGGAGGGCCGTTTTAACCACTGATGCACCGAAAAACTCACGTTTGAATCTTTCGCAACAGACGCACCCAATCATCTCCGTTTGACACAAAACTCATGTTTGGTGGGTTTTGGCACTTTCATTTTCGGAGGAATGGTGCCGCAAAACTCGCGCATGAGGGCCGTTTGAACCACTGATGCACCGAAAAACTCACGGTTGAATTTTTCACAACGGACGCACCCAATCATCTCCGTTTGACCCAAAACTCATGTTTGGTGGGTTTTTGGCACTTTCATTTTTGGAGGAAACGGTGCTGCAAAACTCGCGTAGGAGGGGCCGTTTTAACCACTGATGCACCGAAAAACTCACGGTTGAAATTTTCGCAAAGGACGCACCCAATCATCTCCGTTTGACCCAAAACTCATGTTTCGTGGGTTTTTGGCACTTTTATTTCCGGAGGAACGGTGCCGCAAAACTCGCGCAGGAGGGCCGTTTTCACCACTGATGCACCGAAAAACTCACGGTTGAATTTTTCGCAACGGACGCACCCAATCATCTTCGTTTGACCCAAAAGTCATGTTTGGTTGGTTCTTGGCACTTTCATTTCCTGAGGAACTAAGCCGCAAAACTCGCGCAGGAGGGTCGTTTTCACCACTGATGCACCAAAAATTCACAGTTGAATTTTTCACAACGGAGGCACCCAATCATCTCCGTTTGACCCAAAACTCATGTTTGGTGGGTTTTTGGCACTTTCATTTCCGGAGGAACGGTGCCGCAAAACACGCGCAGGAGGGCCGTTTTACCCATTGGTTCACTGAAAAACTCATGGTTGAATTTTTCACAATGGACGCACCCAATCATCTCCGTTTGACTCAAAACTCATGTTTGGTGGGTTTTTGGCACTTTCATTTTCGGAGGAACGGTGCCGCAAAACTCGCGCAGGAGGGTCGTTTTAACCACTGATGCACCGAAAAACTCATGGTTGAAGTTTTCACGATGGACGCTCCCAATCATCTCCGTTAGACTCAAAACTCATGTTTGGTGGGTTTTGGGCACTTTCATTTTCGGAGGAACGGTGCCCCAAAACTCGCGCAGGAGGGACGTTTTAACCACTGATGCACCGAAAAACTCACGTTTGAATCTTTCGCAACAGACGCACCCAATCATCTCCGTTTGACACAAAACTCATGTTTGGTGGGTTTTGGCACTTTCATTTTCGGAGGAATGGTGCCGCAAAACTCGCGCATGAGGGCCGTTTGAACCACTGATGCACCGAAAAATTCACGGTTGAATTTTTCACAACGGACGCACCCAATCATCTCCGTTTGACCCAAAACTCATGTTTGGTGGGTTTTTGGCACTTTCATTTTTGGAGGAACGGTGCTGCAAAACTCGCGCAGGAGGGCCGTTTTAACCACTGATGCACCGAAAAACTCACGGTTGAAATTTTCGCAAAGGACGCACCCAATCATCTCCGTTTGACCCAAAACTCATGTTTCGTGGGTTTTTGGCACTTTTATTTCCGGAGGAACGGTGCCGCAAAACTCGCGCAGGAGGGCCGTTTTCACCACTGATGCACCGAAAAACTCACGGTTGAATTTTTCGCAACGGACGCACCCAATCATCTTCGTTTGACCCAAAAGTCATGTTTGGTTGGTTCTTGGCACTTTCATTTCCTGAGGAACTAAGCCGCAAAACTCGCGCAGGAGGGTCGTTTTCACCACTGATGCACCAAAAAATTCACAGTTGAATTTTTCACAACGAAGGCACCCAATCATCTCCGTTTGACCCAAAACTCATGTTTGGTGGGTTTTTGGCACTTTCATTTCCGGAGGAACGGTGCCGCAAAAACACGCGCAGGAGGGCCGTTTTACCCATTGATTCACTGAAAAACTCATGGTTGAATTTTTCACAATGGACGCACCCAATCATCTCCGTTTGACTCAAATCTCATGTTTGGTGGGTTTTTGGCACTTTCATTTTCGGAGGAACGGTGCCGCAAAACTCGCGCAGGAGGGTCGTTTTAACCACTGATGCACCGAAAAAACTCATGGTTGAAGTTTTCACGATGGACGCTCCCAATCATCTCCGTTTGACTCAAAACTCATGTTTGGTGGGTTTTGGGCACTTTCATTTTCGGAGGAACGGTGCCCCAAAACTCGCGCACATGGTTGAATTTTTCACAATGGACGCACCCAATCATCTCCGTTTGACTCAAAACTAATGTTTGGTGGGTTTTGGGCACATTCATTTTCGGAGGAACGTTGCCGCAAAACTCGCTCATGAGGGCCGTTTGAACCACTGATGCACCGAACACAACGAACGCACCCAATCATCTACGTTTGACCCAAAACTCATGTTTCGTGGGTTTTTGGCACTTTTATTTCCGGAGGAACGGTGCCGCAAAACTCGCGCAGGAGGGCCGTTTTCACCACTGATGCAGTGAAAAACTCACGGTTGAATTTTTCGCAACGGACGCACCCAATCATCTTCGTTTGACCCAAAACTCATGTTTGGTTGGTTTTTGGCACTTTCATTTTCGGAGGAACGGTGCCGCAAAACACGCGCAGGAGAGCCGTTTTACCCTCTGATTCACCGAAAAACTCATGGTTGAATTTTTCTCAATGGACGCACCCAATCATCTCCGTTTGAGTCAAAACTCATGTTTGGTGGGTTTTTGGCACTTTCATTTTCGGAGGAACGGTGCCGCAAAACTCGCGCAGGAGGGACGTTTTAACCACTGATGCACCGAAAAACTCACGTTTGAATCTTTCGCAACAGACGCACCCAATCATCTCCGTTTGACCCAAAACTCATGTTTGGTGGGTTTTTGGCATTTTCATTTCCGGAGGAACGGTGCCGCGAAACACGCGCAGGAGGGCCGTTTTACCCACTGATTCACCGAAAAACTCATGGTTGAATTTTTCACAATGGACGCACCCAATCATCTCTGTTTGACCCAAAACTCATGTTTGGTGGGTTTTGGCACTTTCATTTTCGGAGGAATGGTGCCGCAAAACTCGCGCATGAGGGCCGTTTGAACCACTGATGCACCGAAAAATTCACGGTTGAATTTTTCACAACGGACGCACCCAATCATCTCCGTTTGACCCAAAACACATGTTTGGTGGGTTTTTGGCACTTTCATTTTCGGAGGAACGGTGCTGCAAAACTCGCGCAGGACGGCCTTTTTAACCACTAATGCACCGAAAAACTCACGGTTGAATTTTTCGCAGAGGACGCACCCAATCATCTTCGTTTGACCCAAAACTCATGTTTGGTGGGTTTTTGGCACTTTCATTTCTGGAGGAACTGTGCCGCAAAACTCGCGCAGGAGGGCCGTTTTCACCACTGATGCACCAAGAAATTCACGGTTGAATTTTTCACAACGGAGGCACCCAATCATCTCCGTTTGACCCAAAACTCATGTTTCGTGGGTTTTTGGCACTTTCATTTCCGGAGGAACGGTGCCGCAAAACACGGGCAGGAGGGCCGTTTTACCCACTGATTCACTGAAAAACTCATGGTTGAATTTTTCACAATGGACGCACCCAATCATCTCCGTTTGACTCAAAACTAATGTTTGGTGGGTTTTGGGCACATTCATTTTCGGAGGAACGTTGCCGCAAAACTCGCTCATGAGGGCCGTTTGAACCACTGATGCACCGAACACAACAAACGCACCCAATCATCTACGTTTGACCCAAAACTCATGTTTCGTGGGTTTTTGGCACTTTTATTTCCGGAGGAACGGTGCCGCAAAACTCGCGCAGGAGGGCCGTTTTCACCACTGATGCAGTGAAAAACTCACGGTTGAATTTTTCGCAACGGACGCACCCAATCATCTTCGTTTGACCCAAAACTCATGTTTGGTTGGTTTTTGGCACTTTCATTTTCGGAGGAACGGTGCCGCAAAAACACGCGCAGGAGAGCCGTTTTACCCTCTGATTCACCGAAAAACTCATGGTTGAATTTTTCTCAATGGACGCACCCAATCATCTCCGTTTGAGTCAAAACTCATGTTTGGTGGGTTTTTGGCACTTTCATTTTCGGAGGAACGGTGCCGCAAAACTCGCGCAGGAGGGTCGTTTTAACCACTGATGCACCGAAAAACTCATGGTTGAATTTTTCACAATGGACGCTCCCAATCATCTCCGTTTGACTCAAAACTCATGTTTGGTGGGTTTTTGGCACTTTCATTTTCGGAGGAACGGTGCCCCAAAACTCGCGTAGTAGGGCCGTTTTAACCACTGATGTACCGAAAAACTCACGTTTGAATCTTTCGCAACAGACGCACCCAATCATCTCCGTTTCACACAAAACTCATGTTTGGTGGGTTTTGGCACTTTCATTTTCGGAGGAATGGTGCCGCAAAACTCGCGCATGAGGGCCGTTTGAACCACTGATGCACCGAAAAATTCACGGT
Source organism: Coix lacryma-jobi var. lacryma-jobi (assembly GCA_009763385.1). Taxonomy (NCBI): domain Eukaryota; kingdom Viridiplantae; phylum Streptophyta; class Magnoliopsida; order Poales; family Poaceae; genus Coix; species Coix lacryma-jobi. Next base: position 83,181,722 of record CM019826.1, on the reverse strand, counting down.
TGAATTTTTCACAACGGACGCACCCAATCATCTCCGTTTGACCCAAAACTCATGTTTGGTGGGTTTTTGGCACTTTCATTTTTGGAGGAACGGTGCCGCAAAACTCGCTCATGAGGGTCGTTTGAACCACTGATGCACCGAACACAACGAACGCACCCAATCATCTCTGTTTGACCCAAAACTCATGTTTCGTGGGTTTTTGGCACTTTTATTTCCGGACGAACGGTGCCGCAAAACTCGCGCAGGAGGGCCGTTTTCACCACTGATGCACTGAAAAACTCACGGTTGAATTTTTCGCAACGGACGCACCCAATCATCTCCGTTTGACCCAAAACTCATGTTTGGTTGGTTTTTGGCACTTTCATTTCCGGAGGAATGGTGTCGCAAAACACGCGCAGGAGAGCCGTTTTACCCTCTGATTCACCGAAAAACTCATGGTTGAATTTTTCTCAATGGACGCACCCAATCATCTCCGTTTGACCCAAAACTCATGTTTGGTGGGTTTTTGGCACTTTCATTTTCGGAGGAATGGTGCAGCAAAACTCGCGCAGGAGGGTCGTTTTAACCACTGATGCACCGAAAAACTCATGGTTGAATTTTTCACAATGGACGCTCCCAATCATCTCCGTTTGACTCAAAACTCATGTTTGGTGGGTTTTGGACACTTTCATTTTCGGAGGAACGGTGCCCCAAAACTCGCGCAGGAGGGCCGTTTTAACCACTGATGCACCAAAAAACTCACGTTTGAATCTTTCGCAACATACGCACCCAATCATCTCCGTTTGACACAAAACTCATGTTTGGTGGGTTTTGGCACTTTCATTTTCAGAGGAATGGTGCCGCAAAACTCGCGCATGAGGGCCGTTTGAACCACTGATGCACCGAAAAACTCACGGTTGAATTTTTCACAACGGACGCACCCAATCATCTCCGTTTGACCCAAAACTCATGTTTGGTGGGTTTTTGGGACTTTCATTTTTGGAGGAACGGTGCTGCAAAACTCGCGCAGGAGGGCCGTTTTAACCACTGATGCACTGAAACACTCACGGTTGAAATTTTCGCAAAGGACGCACCCAATCATCTCCGTTTGACCCAAAACTCATGTTTCGTGGGTTTTTGGCACTTTTATATCCGGAGGAACGGTGCCGCAAAACTCGCGCAGGAGGGCCGTTTTCACCACTGATGCACCGAAAAACTCACGGTTGAATTTTTCGCAACGGACGCACCCAATCATCTTCGTTTGACCCAAAACTCATCTTTGGTTGGTTTTTGGCACTTTCATTTCCGGAGGAACTAAGCCGCAAAACTCGCGCAGGAGGGCCGTTTTCACCACTGATGCACCAAAAAATTCACGGTTGAATTTTTCACAACGGAGGCACCCAATCATCCCCATTTGGCCCAAAACTCATGTTTGGTAGGTTTTTGGCACATTCATTTTCGGTGAACGGTGCCGCAAAACTCGCTCATGAGGGTCGTTTGAACCACTGATGCACCGAACACAACGAACGCACCCAATCATCCCCGTTTGGCCCAAAACTCATGTTTGATACGTTTTTGGCACATTCATTTTCGGAGGAATGGTGCCACAAAACTCGCGCAGGAGGGCCGTTTTCACCACTGATGCACCAAGAAATTCACGGTTGAATTTTTCACAACGGAGGCACCCAATCATCTCCGTTTGACCCAAAACTCATGTTTGGTGGGTTTTTGGCACTTTCATTTCCGGAGGAACGGTGCCGCAAAACACGCGCAGGAGGGCCGTTTTAACCACTGATGCACCGAAAAACTCACGTTTGAATCTTTCGCAACAGACGCACCCAATCATCTCCGTTTGACACAAAACTTATGTTTGGTGGGTTTTGGCACTTTCATTTTCGGAGGAATGGTGCCGCAAAACTCGCGCATGAGGGCCGTTTTCACCACTGATGCACCAAGAAATTCACGGTTGAATTTTTCACAACGGAGGCACCCAATCATCTCCGTTTGACCCAAAACTCATGTTTGGTGGGTTTTTGGCACTTTCATTTCCGGAGGAACGGTGCCGCAAAACACGCGCAGGAGGGCCGTTTTACCCATTGATTCACTGAAAAACTCATGGTTGAATTTTTCACAATGGACGCACCCAATCATCTCCGTTTGACTCAAAACTCATGTTTGGTGGGTTTTTGGCACTTTCATTTTCGGAGGAACGGTGCCGCAAAACTCGCGCAGGAGGGTCGTTTTAACCACTGATGCACCGAAAAACTCATGGTTGAAGTTTTCACGATGGACGCTCCCAATCATCTCCGTTTGACCCAAAACTCATGTTTGGTGGGTTTTTGGCACTTTCATTTCCGGAGGAACGGTGCCGCAAAACACGCGCAGGAGGGCCGTTTTAACCACTGATGCACCGAAAAACTCACGTTTGAATCTTTCGCAACAGACGCACCCAATCATCTCCGTTTGACACAAAACTTATGTTTGGTGGGTTTTGGCACTTTCATTTTCGGAGGAATGGTGCCGCAAAACTCGCGCATGAGGGCCGTTTGAACCACTGATGCACCGAAAAACTCACGGTTGAATTTTTCACAACGGACGCACCCAATCATCTCCGTTTGACCCAAAACTCATGTTTGGTGGGTTTTTGGCACTTTCATTTTTGGAGGAACGGTGCTGCAAAACTCGCGTAGGAGGGCCGTTTTAACCACTGATGCACCGAAAAACTCACGGTTGAAATTTTCGCAAAGGACGCACCCAATCATCTCCGTTTGACCCAAAACTCATGTTTCGTGGGTTTTTGGCACTTTTATTTCCGGAAGAACGGTGCCGCAAAACTCGCGCAGGAGGGCCGTTTTCACCACTGATGCACCGAAAAACTCACGGTTGAATTTTTCGCAACGGACGCACCCAATCATCTTCGTTTGACCCAAAAGTCATGTTTGGTTGGTTCTTGGCACTTTCATTTCCTGAGGAACTAAGCCGCAAAACTCGCGCAGGAGGGTCGTTTTCACCACTGATGCACCAAAAAATTCACAGTTGAATTTTTCACAACGGAGGCACCCAATCATCTCCGTTTGACCCAAAACTCATGTTTGGTGGGTTTTTGGCACTTTCATTTCCGGAGGAACGGTGCCGCAAAACACGCGCAGGAGGGCCGTTTTACCCATTGATTCACTGAAAAACTCATGGTTGAATTTTTCACAATGGACGCACCCAATCATCTCCGTTTGACTCAAAACTCATGTTTGGTGGGTTTTTGGCACTTTCATTTTCGGAGGAACGGTGCCGCAAAACTCGCGCAGGAGGGTCGTTTTAACCACTGATGCACCGAAAAACTCATGGTTGAAGTTTTCACGATGGACGCTCCCAATCATCTCCGTTTGACTCAAAACTCATGTTTGGTGGGTTTTGGGCACTTTCATTTTCGGAGGAACGGTGCCCCAAAACTCGCGCAGGAGGGACGTTTTAACCACTGATGCACCGAAAAACTCACGTTTGAATCTTTCGCAACAGACGCACCCAATCATCTCCGTTTGACACAAAACTCATGTTTGGTGGGTTTTGGCACTTTCATTTTCGGAGGAATGGTGCCGCAAAACTCGCGCATGAGGGCCGTTTGAACCACTGATGCACCGAAAAATTCACGGTTGAATTTTTCACAACGGACGCACCCAATCATCTCCGTTTGACCCAAAACTCATGTTTGGTGGGTTTTTGGCACTTTCATTTTTGGAGGAACGGTGCTGCAAAACTCGCGCAGGAGGGCTGTTTTAACCACTGATGCACCGAAAAACTCACGGTTGAAATTTTCGCAAAGGACGCACCCAATCATCTCCGTTTGACCCAAAACTCATGTTTCGTGGGTTTTTGGCACTTTTATTTCCGGAGGAACGGTGCCGCAAAACTCGCGCAGGAGGGCCGTTTTCACCACTGATGCACCGAAAAACTCACGGTTGAATTTTTCGCAACGGACGCACCCAATCATCTTCGTTTGACCCAAAAGTCATGTTTGGTTGGTTCTTGGCACTTTCATTTCCTGAGGAACTAAGCCGCAAAACTCGCGCAGGAGGGTCGTTTTCACCACTGATGCACCAAAAAATTCACAGTTGAATTTTTCACAACGGAGGCACCCAATCATCTCCGTTTGACCCAAAACTCATGTTTGGTGGGTTTTTGGCACTTTCATTTCCGGAGGAACGGTGCCGCAAAACACGCGCAGGAGGGCCGTTTTACCCATTGATTCACTGAAAAACTCATGGTTGAATTTTTCACAATGGACGCACCCAATCATCTCCGTTTGACTCAAAACTCATGTTTGGTGGGTTTTTGGCACTTTCATTTTCGGAGGAACCGTGCCGCAAAACTCGCGCAGGAGGGTCGTTTTAACCACTGATGCACCGAAAAACTCATGGTTGAAGTTTTCACGATGGACGCTCCCAATCATCTCTGTTTGACTCAAAACTCATGTTTGGTGGGTTTTGGGCACTTTCATTTTCGGAGGAACGGTGCCCCAAAACTCGCGCAGGAGGGACGTTTTAACCACTGATGCACCGAAAAACTCACGTTTGAATCTTTCGCAACAGACGCACCCAATCATCTCCGTTTGACACAAAACTCATGTTTGGTGGGTTTTGGCACTTTCATTTTCGGAGGAATGGTGCCGCAAAACTCGCGCATGAGGGCCGTTTGAACCACTGATGCACCGAAAAATTCACGGTTGAATTTTTCACAACGGACGCACCCAATCATCTCCGTTTGACCCAAAACTCATGTTTGGTGGGTTTTTGGCACTTTCATTTTTGGAGGAACGGTGCTGCAAAACTCGCGCAGGAGGGCCGTTTTAACCACTGATGCACCGAAAAACTCACGGTTGAAATTTTCGCAAAGGACGCACCCAATCATCTCCGTTTGACCCAAAACTCATGTTTCGTGGGTTTTTGGCACTTTTATTTCCGGAGGAACGGTGCCGCAAAACTCGCGCAGGAGGGCCGTTTTCACCACTGATGCACCGAAAAACTCACGGTTGAATTTTTCGCAACGGACGCACCCAATCATCTTCGTTTGACCCAAAAGTCATGTTTGGTTGGTTCTTGGCACTTTCATTTCCTGGGGAACTAAGCCGCAAAACTCGCGCAGGAGGGTCGTTTTCACCACTGATGCACCAAAAAATTCACAGTTGAATTTTTCACAACGGAGGCACCCAATCATCTCCGTTTGACCCAAAACTCATGTTTGGTGGGTTTTTGGCACTTTCATTTCCGGAGGAACGGTGCCGCAAAACACGCGCAGGAGGGCCGTTTTACCCATTGATTCACTGAAAAACTCATGGTTGAATTTTTCACAATGGACGCACCCAATCATCTCCGTTTGACTCAAAACTCATGTTTGGTGGGTTTTTGGCACTTTCATTTTCGGAGGAACGGTGCCGCAAAACTCGCGCAGGAGGGTCGTTTTAACCACTGATGCACCGAAAAACTCATGGTTGAAGTTTTCACGATGGACGCTCCCAATCATCTCCGTTTGACTCAAAACTCATGTTTGGTGGGTTTTGGGCACTTTCATTTTCGGAGGAACGGTGCCCCAAAACTCGCGCAGGAGGGACGTTTTAACCACTGATGCACCGAAAAACTCACGTTTGAATCTTTCGCAACAGACGCACCCAATCATCTCCGTTTGACACAAAACTCATGTTTGGTGGGTTTTGGCACTTTCATTTTCGGAGGAATGGTGCCGCAAAACTCGCGCATGAGGGTCGTTTGAACCACTGATGCACCGAAAAATTCACGGTTGAGTTTTTCAGAACGGAGGCACACAATCATCCCCGTTTGGCCCAAAACTCATGTTTGGTAGGTTTTTGGCACATTCATTTTCGGAGGAACGGTGCCGCAAAACTCGCTCATGAGGTCCGTTTGAACCACTGATGCACCGAACACAACGAACGCACCCAATCATCTCCGTTTGACCCAAAACTCATGTTTGGTGGGTTTTTGGCACTTTCATTTTCGGAGGAACGGTGCCGCAAAACTCGCGCAGGAGGGTTGTTTTAACCACTGATGCACCGAAAAACTCATGGTTGAATTTTTCACAATGGACGCTCCCAATCATCTCCGTTTGACTCAAAACTCATGTTTGGTGGGTTTTGGACACTTTCATTTTCGGAGGAACGGTGCCCCAAAACTCGCGCAGGAGGGCCGTTTTAACCACTGATGCACCGAAAAACTCACGTTTGAATCTTTCGCAACATACGCACCCAATCATCTCCGTTTGACACAAAACTCATGTTTGGTGGGTTTTGGCACTTTCATTTTCAGAGGAATGGTGCCGCAAAACTCGCGCATGAGGGCCGTTTGAACCACTGATGCACCGAAAAATTCACGGTTGAATTTTTCACAACGGACGCACCCAATCATCTCCGTTTGACCCAAAACTCATGTTTGGTGGGTTTTTGGCACTTTCATTTTTGGAGGAACGGTGCTGCAAAACTCGCGCAGGAGGGCCGTTTTAACCACTGATGCACCGAAAAACTCACGGTTGAAATTTTCGCAAAGGACGCACCCAATCATCTCCGTTTGACCCAAAACTCATGTTTCGTGGGTTTTTGGCACTTTTATTTCCGGAGGAACGGTGCCGCAAAACTCGCGCAGGAGGGCCGTTTTCACCACTGATGCACCGAAAAACTCACGGTTGAATTTTTCGCAACGGACGCACCCAATCATCTTCGTTTGACCCAAAAGTCATGTTTGGTTGGTTCTTGGCACTTTCATTTCCTGAGGAACTAAGCCGCAAAACTCGCGCAGGAGGGTCGTTTTCACCACTGATGCACCAAAAAATTCACAGTTGAATTTTTCACAACGAAGGCACCCAATCATCTCCGTTTGACCCAAAACTCATGTTTGGTGGGTTTTTGGCACTTTCATTTCCGGAGGAACGGTGCCGCAAAACACGCGCAGGAGGGCCGTTTTACCCATTGATTCACTGAAAAACTCATGGTTGAATTTTTCACAAAGGATGCACCCAATCATCTCCGTTTGACTCAAAACTCATGTTTGGTGGGTTTTTGGCACATTCATTTTCGGAGGAACGGTGCCGCAAAACTCGCTCATGAGGGCCGTTTGAACCACTGATGCACCGAACACAACGAACGCACCCAATCATCTCCGTTTGACCCAAAACTCATGTTTCGTGGGTTTTTGGCACTTTTATTTCCGGAGGAACGGTGCCGCAAAACTCGCGCAGGAGGGCCGTTTTCACCACTGATGCATCGAAAAAATCACGGTTGAATTTTTCGCAACGGACACACCCAATCATCTTCGTTTGACCCAAAACTCATGTTTGGTGGGTTTTTGGCACTTTGATTTCCGGAGGAACTGTGCCGCAAAACTCGCGCAGGAGGGCCGTTTTCACCACTGATGCACCAAAAAATTCACGGTTGAATTTTTCAGAAGGGAGGCACCCAATCATCCCCGTTTGGCCCAAAACTCATGTTTGGTAGGTTTTGGCACATTCATTTCCGGAGGAACGGTGCCGCAAAACTCACTCATGAGGGCCGTTTGAACCACTGATGCACCGAACACAACGAACGCACCCAATCATCTCCGTTTGACCCAAAACTCATGTTTGGTGGGTTTTTGGCATTTTCATTTCCGGAGGAACGGTGCCGCGAAACACGCGCAGGAGGGCCGTTTTACCCACTGATTCACCGAAAAACTCATGGTTGAATTTTTCACAATGGACGCACCCAATCATCTCTGTTTGACCCAAAACTCATGTTTGGTGGGTTTTGGCACTTTCATTTTCGGAGGAATGGTGCCACAAAACTCGCGCATGAGGGCCGTTTGAACCACTGATGCACCGAAAAATTCACGGTTGAATTTTTCACAACGGACGCACCCAATCATCTCCGTTTGACCCAAAACACATGTTTGGTGGGTTTTTGGCACTTTCATTTTCGGAGGAACGGTGCTGCAAAACTCGCGCAGGATGGCCTTTTTAACCACTAATGCACCGAAAAACTCACGGTTGAATTTTTCGCAGAGGACGCACCCAATCATCTTCGTTTGACCCAAAACTCATGTTTGGTGGGTTTTTGGCACTTTCATTTCTGGAGGAACTGTGCCGCAAAACTCGCGCAGGATGGCCGTTTTCACCACTGATGCACCAAGAAATTCACGGTTGAATTTTTCACAACGGAGGCACCCAATCATCTCCGTTTGACCCAAAACTCATGTTTGGTGGGTTTTTGGCACTTTCATTTCCGGAGGAACGGTGTCGCAAAACACGGGCAGGAGGGCCGTTTTACCCACTGATTCACTGAAAAACTCATGGTTGAATTTTTCACAATGGACGCACCCAATCATCTCCGTTTGACTCAAAACTAATGTTTGGTGGGTTTTGGGCACATTCATTTTCGGAGGAACGTTGCCGCAAAACTCGCTCATGAGGGCCGTTTGAACCACTGATGCACCGAACACAACGAACGCACCCAATCATCTACGTTTGACCCAAAACTCATGTTTCGTGGGTTTTTGGCACTTTTATTTCCGGAGGAACGGTGCCGCAAAACTCGCGCAGGAGGGCCGTTTTCACCACTGATGCAGTGAAAAACTCACGGTTGAGTTTTTCGCAACGGACGCACCCAATCATCTTCGTTTGACCCAAAACTCATGTTTGGTTGGTTTTTGGCACTTTCATTTTCGGAGGAACGGTGCCGCAAAACACGCGCAGGAGAGCCGTTTTACCCTCTGATTCACCGAAAAACTCATGGTTGAATTTTTCTCAATGGACGCACCCAATCATCTCCGTTTGAGTCAAAACTCATGTTTGGTGGGTTTTTGGCACTTTCATTTTCGGAGGAACGGTGCCGCAAAACTCGCGCAGGAGGGTCGTTTTAACCACTGATGCACCGAAAAACTCATGGTTGAATTTTTCACAATGGACGCTCCCAATCATCTCCGTTTGACTCAAAACTCATGTTTGGTGGGTTTTTGGCACTTTCATTTTCGGAGGAACGGTGCCCCAAAACTCGCGTAGTAGGGCCGTTTTAACCACTGATGTACCGAAAAACTCACGTTTGAATCTTTCGCAACAGACGCACCCAATCATCTCCGTTTCACACAAAACTCATGTTTGGTGGGTTTTGGCACTTTCATTTTCGGAGGAATGGTGCCGCAAAACTCGCGCATGAGGGCCGTTTGAACCACTGATGCACCGAAAAATTCACGGTTGAATTTTTCACAACGGACGCACCCAATCATCTCCGTTTGACCCAAAACTCATGTTTGGTGGGTTTTTGGCACTTTCTTTTTTGGAGGAACGGTGCCGCAAAACTCGCTCATGAGGGTCGTTTGAACCACTGATGCACCGAACACAACGAACGCACCCAATCATCTCTGTTTGACCCAAAACTCATGTTTCGTGGGTTTTTGGCACTTTTATTTCCGGACGAACGGTGCCGCAAAACTCGCGCAGGAGGGCCGTTTTCACCACTGATGCACTGAAAAACTCACGGTTGAATTTTTCGCAACGGACGCACCCAATCATCTCCGTTTGACCCAAAACTCATGTTTGGTTGGTTTTTGGCACTTTCATTTCCGGAGGAATGGTGTCGCAAAACACGCGCAAGAGAGCCGTTTTACCCTCTGATTCACCGAAAAACTCATGGTTGAATTTTTCTCAATGGACGCACCCAATCATCTCCGTTTGACCCAAAACTCATGTTTGGTGGGTTTTTGGCACTTTCATTTTCGGAGGAATGGTGCAGCAAAACTCGCGCAGGAGGGTCGTTTTAACCACTGATGCACCGAAAAACTCATGGTTGAATTTTTCACAATGGACGCTCCCAATCATCTCCGTTTGACTCAAAACTCATGTTTGGTGGGTTTTGGACACTTTCATTTTCGGAGGAACGGTGCCCCAAAACTCGCGCAGGAGGGCCGTTTTAACCACTGATGCACCAAAAAACTCACGTTTGAATCTTTCGCAACATACGCACCCAATCATCTCCGTTTGACACAAAACTCATGTTTGGTGGGTTTTGGCACTTTCATTTTCAGAGGAATGGTGCTGCAAAACTCGCGCAGGAGGGCCGTTTTAACCACTGATGCACTGAAAAACTCACGGTTGAAATTTTCGCAAAGGACGCACCCAATCATCTCCGTTTGACCCAAAACTCATGTTTCGTGGGTTTTTGGCACTTTTATATCCGGAGGAACGGTGCCGCAAAACTCGCGCATGAGGGCCGTTTGAACCACTGATGCACCGAAAAACTCACGGTTGAATTTTTCACAACGGACGCACCCAATCATCTCCGTTTGACCCAAAACTCATGTTTGGTGGGTTTTTGGCACTTTCATTTTTGGAGGAACGGTGCTGCAAAACTCGCGCAGGAGGGCCGTTTTAACCACTGATGCACTGAAAAACTCACGGTTGAAATTTTCGCAAAGGACGCACCCAATCATCTCCGTTTGACCCAAAACTCATGTTTCGTGGGTTTTTGGCACTTTTATATCCGGAGGAACGGTGCCGCAAAACTCGCGCATGAGGGCCGTTTGAACCACTGATGCACCGAAAAACTCACGGTTGAATTTTTCACAACGGACGCACCCAATCATCTCCGTTTGACACAAAACTCATGTTTGGTGGGTTTTGGCACTTTCATTTTCAGAGGAATGGTGCCGCAAAACTCGCGCATGAGGGCCGTTTGAACCACTGATGCACCGAAAAACTCACGGTTGAATTTTTCACAACGGACGCACCCAATCATCTCCGTTTGACCCAAAACTCATGTTTGGTGGGTTTTTGGCACTTTCATTTTTGGAGGAACGGTGCCGCAAAACTCGCTCATGAGGGTCGTTTGAACCACTGATGCACCGAACACAACGAACGCACCCAATCATCTCTGTTTGACCCAAAACTCATGTTTCGTGGGTTTTTGGCACTTTTATTTCCGGACGAACGGTGCCGCAAAACTCGCGCAGGAGGGCCGTTTTCACCACTGATGCACTGAAAAACTCACGGTTGAATTTTTCGCAACGGACGCACCCAATCATCTCCGTTTGACCCAAAACTCATGTTTGGTTGGTTTTTGGCACTTTCATTTCCGGAGGAATGGTGTCGCAAAACACGCGCAGGAGAGCCGTTTTACCCTCTGATTCACCGAAAAACTCATGGTTGAATTTTTCTCAATGGACGCACCCAATCATCTCCGTTTGACCCAAAACTCATGTTTGGTGGGTTTTTGGCACTTTCATTTTCGGAGGAATGGTGCAGCAAAACTCGCGCAGGAGGGTCGTTTTAACCACTGATGCACCGAAAAACTCATGGTTGAATTTTTCACAATGGACGCTCCCAATCATCTCCGTTTGACTCAAAACTCATGTTTGGTGGGTTTTGGACACTTTCATTTTCGGAGGAACGGTGCCCCAAAACTCGCGCAGGAGGGCCGTTTTAACCACTGATGCACCAAAAAACTCACGTTTGAATCTTTCGCAACATACGCACCCAATCATCTCCGTTTGACACAAAACTCATGTTTGGTCGGTTTTGGCACTTTCATTTTCAGAGGAATGTTGCCGCAAAACTCGCGCATGAGGGCCGTTTGAACCACTGATGCACCGAAAAACTCACGGTTGAATTTTTCACAACGGACGCACCCAATCATCTCCGTTTGACCCAAAACTCATGTTTGGTGGGTTTTTGGCACTTTCATTTTTGGAGGAACGGTGCTGCAAAACTCGCGCAGGAGGGCCGTTTTAACCACTGATGCACTGAAAAACTCACGGTTGAAATTTTCGCAAAGGACGCACCCAATCATCTCCGTTTGACCCAAAACTCATGTTTCGTGGGTTTTTGGCACTTTTATATCCGGAGGAACGGTGCCGCAAAACTCGCGCAGGAGGGCCGTTTTCACCACTGATGCACCGAAAAACTCACGGTTGAATTTTTCGCAACGGACGCACCCAATCATCTTCGTTTGACCCAAAACTCATCTTTGGTTGGTTTTTGGCACTTTCATTTCCGGAGGAACTAAGCCGCAAAACTCGCGCAGGAGGGCCGTTTTCACCACTGATGCACCAAAAAATTCACGGTTGAATTTTTCACAACGGAGGCACCCAATCATCCCCATTTGGCCCAAAACTCATGTTTGGTAGGTTTTTGGCACATTCATTTTCGGTGAACGGTGCCGCAAAACTCGCTCATGAGGGTCGTTTGAACCACTGATGCACCGAACACAACGAACGCACCCAATCATCCCCGTTTGGCCCAAAACTCATGTTTGATACGTTTTTGGCACATTCATTTTCGGAGGAATGGTGCCACAAAACTCGCGCAGGAGGGCCGTTTTCACCACTGATGCACCAAGAAATTCACGGTTGAATTTTTCACAACGGAGGCACCCAATCATCTCCGTTTGACCCAAAACTCATGTTTGGTGGGTTTTTGGCACTTTCATTTCCGGAGGAACGGTGCCGCAAAACACGCGCAGGAGGGCCGTTTTAACCACTGATGCACCGAAAAACTCACGTTTGAATCTTTCGCAACAGACGCACCCAATCATCTCCGTTTGACACAAAACTCATGTTTGGTGGGTTTTGGCACTTTCATTTTCGGAGGAATGGTGCCGCAAAACTCGCGCATGAGGGCCGTTTGAACCACTGATGCACCGAAAAACTCACGGTTGAATTTTTCACAACGGACGCACCCAATCATCTCCGTTTGACCCAAAACTCATGTTTGGTGGGTTTTTGGCACTTTCATTTTTGGAGGAACGGTGCTGCAAAACTCGCGTAGGAGGGCCGTTTTAACCACTGATGCACCGAAAAACTCACGGTTGAAATTTTCGCAAAGGACGCACCCAATCATCTCCGTTTGACCCAAAACTCATGTTTCGTGGGTTTTTGGCACTTTTATTTCCGGAGGAACGGTGCCGCAAAACTCGCGCAGGAGGGCCGTTTTCACCACTGATGCACCGAAAAACTCACGGTTGAATTTTTCGCAACGGACGCACCCAATCATCTTCGTTTGACCCAAAAGTCATGTTTGGTTGGTTCTTGGCACTTTCATTTCCTGAGGAACTAAGCCGCAAAACTCGCGCAGGAGGGTCGTTTTCACCACTGATGCACCAAAAAATTCACAGTTGAATTTTTCACAACGGAGGCACCCAATCATCTCCGTTTGACCCAAAACTCATGTTTGGTGGGTTTTTGGCACTTTCATTTCCGGAGGAACGGTGCCGCAAAACACGCGCAGGAGGGCCGTTTTACCCATTGGTTCACTGAAAAACTCATGGTTGAATTTTTCACAATGGACGCACCCAATCATCTCCGTTTGACTCAAAACTCATGTTTGGTGGGTTTTTGGCACTTTCATTTTCGGAGGAACGGTGCCGCAAAACTCGCGCAGGAGGGTCGTTTTAACCACTGATGCACCGAAAAACTCATGGTTGAAGTTTTCACGATGGACGCTCCCAATCATCTCCGTTAGACTCAAAACTCATGTTTGGTGGGTTTTGGGCACTTTCATTTTCGGAGGAACGGTGCCCCAAAACTCGCGCAGGAGGGACGTTTTAACCACTGATGCACCGAAAAACTCACGTTTGAATCTTTCGCAACAGACGCACCCAATCATCTCCGTTTGACACAAAACTCATGTTTGGTGGGTTTTGGCACTTTCATTTTCGGAGGAATGGTGCCGCAAAACTCGCGCATGAGGGCCGTTTGAACCACTGATGCACCGAAAAATTCACGGTTGAATTTTTCACAACGGACGCACCCAATCATCTCCGTTTGACCCAAAACTCATGTTTGGTGGGTTTTTGGCACTTTCATTTTTGGAGGAACGGTGCTGCAAAACTCGCGCAGGAGGGCCGTTTTAACCACTGATGCACCGAAAAACTCACGGTTGAAATTTTCGCAAAGGACGCACCCAATCATCTCCGTTTGACCCAAAACTCATGTTTCGTGGGTTTTTGGCACTTTTATTTCCGGAGGAACGGTGCCGCAAAACTCGCGCAGGAGGGCCGTTTTCACCACTGATGCACCGAAAAACTCACGGTTGAATTTTTCGCAACGGACGCACCCAATCATCTTCGTTTGACCCAAAAGTCATGTTTGGTTGGTTCTTGGCACTTTCATTTCCTGAGGAACTAAGCCGCAAAACTCGCGCAGGAGGGTCGTTTTCACCACTGATGCACCAAAAAATTCACAGTTGAATTTTTCACAACGGAGGCACCCAATCATCTCCGTTTGACCCAAAACTCATGTTTGGTGGGTTTTTGGCACTTTCATTTCCGGAGGAACGGTGCCGCAAAACACGCGCAGGAGGGCCGTTTTACCCATTGATTCACTGAAAAACTCATGGTTGAATTTTTCACAATGGACGCACCCAATCATCTCCGTTTGACTCAAATCTCATGTTTGGTGGGTTTTTGGCACTTTCATTTTCGGAGGAACGGTGCCGCAAAACTCGCGCAGGAGGGTCGTTTTAACCACTGATGCACCGAAAAACTCATGGTTGAAGTTTTCACGATGGACGCTCCCAATCATCTCCGTTTGACTCAAAACTCATGTTTGGTGGGTTTTGGGCACTTTCATTTTCGGAGGAACGGTGCCCCAAAACTCGCGCACATGGTTGAATTTTTCACAATGGACGCACCCAATCATCTCCGTTTGACTCAAAACTAATGTTTGGTGGGTTTTGGGCACATTCATTTTCGGAGGAACGTTGCCGCAAAACTCGCTCATGAGGGCCGTTTGAACCACTGATGCACCGAACACAACGAACGCACCCAATCATCTACGTTTGACCCAAAACTCATGTTTCGTGGGTTTTTGGCACTTTTATTTCCGGAGGAACGGTGCCGCAAAACTCGCGCAGGAGGGCCGTTTTCACCACTGATGCAGTGAAAAACTCACGGTTGAATTTTTCGCAACGGACGCACCCAATCATCTTCGTTTGACCCAAAACTCATGTTTGGTTGGTTTTTGGCACTTTCATTTTCGGAGGAACGGTGCCGCAAAACACGCGCAGGAGAGCCGTTTTACCCTCTGATTCACCGAAAAACTCATGGTTGAATTTTTCTCAATGGACGCACCCAATCATCTCCGTTTGAGTCAAAACTCATGTTTGGTGGGTTTTTGGCACTTTCATTTTCGGAGGAACGGTGCCGCAAAACTCGCGCAGGAGGGACGTTTTAACCACTGATGCACCGAAAAACTCACGTTTGAATCTTTCGCAACAGACGCACCCAATCATCTCCGTTTGACCCAAACTCATGTTTGGTGGGTTTTTGGCATTTTCATTTCCGGAGGAACGGTGCCGCGAAACACGCGCAGGAGGGCCGTTTTACCCACTGATTCACCGAAAAACTCATGGTTGAATTTTTCACAATGGACGCACCCAATCATCTCTGTTTGACCCAAAACTCATGTTTGGTGGGTTTTGGCACTTTCATTTTCGGAGGAATGGTGCCGCAAAACTCGCGCATGAGAGCCGTTTGAACCACTGATGCACCGAAAAATTCACGGTTGAATTTTTCACAACGGACGCACCCAATCATCTCCGTTTGACCCAAAACACATGTTTGGTGGGTTTTTGGCACTTTCATTTTCGGAGGAACGGTGCTGCAAAACTCGCGCAGGACGGCCTTTTTAACCACTAATGCACCGAAAAACTCACGGTTGAATTTTTCGCAGAGGACGCACCCAATCATCTTCGTTTGACCCAAAACTCATGTTTGGTGGGTTTTTGGCACTTTCATTTCTGGAGGAACTGTGCCGCAAAACTCGCGCAGGAGGGCCGTTTTCACCACTGATGCACCAAGAAATTCACGGTTGAATTTTTCACAACGGAGGCACCCAATCATCTCCGTTTGACCCAAAACTCATGTTTCGTGGGTTTTTGGCACTTTCATTTCCGGAGGAACGGTGCCGCAAAACACGGGCAGGAGGGCCGTTTTACCCACTGATTCACTGAAAAACTCATGGTTGAATTTTTCACAATGGACGCACCCAATCATCTCCGTTTGACTCAAAACTAATGTTTGGTGGGTTTTGGGCACATTCATTTTCGGAGGAACGTTGCCGCAAAACTCGCTCATGAGGGCCGTTTGAACCACTGATGCACCGAACACAACAAACGCACCCAATCATCTACGTTTGACCCAAAACTCATGTTTCGTGGGTTTTTGGCACTTTTATTTCCGGAGGAACGGTGCCGCAAAACTCGCGCAGGAGGGCCGTTTTCACCACTGATGCAGTGAAAAACTCACGGTTGAATTTTTCGCAACGGACGCACCCAATCATCTTCGTTTGACCCAAAACTCATGTTTGGTTGGTTTTGGCACTTTCATTTTCGGAGGAACGGTGCCGCAAAACACGCGCAGGAGAGCCGTTTTACCCTCTGATTCACCGAAAAACTCATGGTTGAATTTTTCTCAATGGACGCACCCAATCATCTCCGTTTGAGTCAAAACTCATGTTTGGTGGGTTTTTGGCACTTTCATTTTCGGAGGAACGGTGCCGCAAAACTCGCGCAGGAGGGTCGTTTTAACCACTGATGCACCGAAAAACTCATGGTTGAATTTTTCACAATGGACGCTCCCAATCATCTCCGTTTGACTCAAAACTCATGTTTGGTGGGTTTTTGGCACTTTCATTTTCGGAGGAACGGTGCCCCAAAACTCGCGTAGTAGGGCCGTTTTAACCACTGATGTACCGAAAAACTCACGTTTGAATCTTTCGCAACAGACGCACCCAATCATCTCCGTTTCACACAAAACTCATGTTTGGTGGGTTTTGGCACTTTCATTTTCGGAGGAATGGTGCCGCAAAACTCGCGCATGAGGGCCGTTTGAACCACTGATGCACCGAAAAATTCACGGTTGAATTTTTCACAACGGACGCACCCAATCATCTCCGTTTGACCCAAAACTCATGTTTGGTGGGTTTTTGGCACTTTCATTTTTGGAGGAACGGTGCCGCAAAACTCGCTCATGAGGGTCGTTTGAACCACTGATGCACCGAACACAACGAACGCACCCAATCATCTCTGTTTGACCCAAAACTCATGTTTCGTGGGTTTTTGGCACTTTTATTTCCGGACGAACGGTGCCGCAAAACTCGCGCAGGAGGGCCGTTTTCACCACTGATGCACTGAAAAACTCACGGTTGAATTTTTCGCAACGGACGCACCCAATCATCTCCGTTTGACCCAAAACTCATGTTTGGTTGGTTTTTGGCACTTTCATTTCCGGAGGAATGGTGTCGCAAAACACGCGCAGGAGAGCCGTTTTACCCTCTGATTCACCGAAAAACTCATGGTTGAATTTTTCTCAATGGACGCACCCAATCATCTCCGTTTGACCCAAAACTCATGTTTGGTGGGTTTTTGGCACTTTCATTTTCGGAGGAATGGTGCAGCAAAACTCGCGCAGGAGGGTCGTTTTAACCACTGATGCACCGAAAAACTCATGGTTGAATTTTTCACAATGGACGCTCCCAATCATCTCCGTTTGACTCAAAACTCATGTTTGGTGGGTTTTGGACACTTTCATTTTCGGAGGAACGGTGCCCCAAAACTCGCGCAGGAGGGCCGTTTTAACCACTGATGCACCAAAAAACTCACGTTTGAATCTTTCGCAACATACGCACCCAATCATCTCCGTTTGACACAAAACTCATGTTTGGTGGGTTTTGGCACTTTCATTTTCAGAGGAATGGTGCCGCAAAACTCGCGCATGAGGGCCGTTTGAACCACTGATGCACCGAAAAACTCACGGTTGAATTTTTCACAACGGACGCACCCAATCATCTCCGTTTGACCCAAAACTCATGTTTGGTGGGTTTTTGGGACTTTCATTTTTGGAGGAACGGTGCTGCAAAACTCGCGCAGGAGGGCCGTTTTAACCACTGATGCACTGAAACACTCACGGTTGAAATTTTCGCAAAGGACGCACCCAATCATCTCCGTTTGACCCAAAACTCATGTTTCGTGGGTTTTTGGCACTTTTATATCCGGAGGAACGGTGCCGCAAAACTCGCGCAGGAGGGCCGTTTTCACCACTGATGCACCGAAAAACTCACGGTTGAATTTTTCGCAACGGACGCACCCAATCATCTTCGTTTGACCCAAAACTCATCTTTGGTTGGTTTTTGGCACTTTCATTTCCGGAGGAACTAAGCCGCAAAACTCGCGCAGGAGGGCCGTTTTCACCACTGATGCACCAAAAAATTCACGGTTGAATTTTTCACAACGGAGGCACCCAACCATCCCCATTTGGCCCAAAACTCATGTTTGGTAGGTTTTTGGCACATTCATTTTCGGTGAACGGTGCCGCAAAACTCGCTCATGAGGGTCGTTTGAACCACTGATGCACCGAACACAACGAACGCACCCAATCATCCCCGTTTGGCCCAAAACTCATGTTTGATACGTTTTTGGCACATTCATTTTCGGAGGAATGGTGCCACAAAACTCGCGCAGGAGGGCCGTTTTCACCACTGATGCACCAAGAAATTCACGGTTGAATTTTTCACAACGGAGGCACCCAATCATCTCCGTTTGACCCAAAACTCATGTTTGGTGGGTTTTTGGCACTTTCATTTCCGGAGGAACGGTGCCGCAAAACACGCGCAGGAGGGCCGTTTTAACCACTGATGCACCGAAAAACTCACGTTTGAATCTTTCGCAACAGACGCACCCAATCATCTCCGTTTGACACAAAACTTATGTTTGGTGGGTTTTGGCACTTTCATTTTCGGAGGAATGGTGCCGCAAAACTCGCGCATGAGGGCCGTTTTCACCACTGATGCACCAAGAAATTCACGGTTGAATTTTTCACAACGGAGGCACCCAATCATCTCCGTTTGACCCAAAACTCATGTTTGGTGGGTTTTTGGCACTTTCATTTCCGGAGGAACGGTGCCGCAAAACACGCGCAGGAGGGCCGTTTTACCCATTGATTCACTGAAAAACTCATGGTTGAATTTTTCACAATGGACGCACCCAATCATCTCCGTTTGACTCAAAACTCATGTTTGGTGGGTTTTTGGCACTTTCATTTTCGGAGGAACGGTGCCGCAAAACTCGCGCAGGAGGGTCGTTTTAACCACTGATGCACCGAAAAACTCATGGTTGAAGTTTTCACGATGGACGCTCCCAATCATCTCCGTTTGACCCAAAACTCATGTTTGGTGGGTTTTTGGCACTTTCATTTCCGGAGGAACGGTGCCGCAAAACACGCGCAGGAGGGCCGTTTTAACCACTGATGCACCGAAAAACTCACGTTTGAATCTTTCGCAACAGACGCACCCAATCATCTCCGTTTGACACAAAACTTATGTTTGGTGGGTTTTGGCACTTTCATTTTCGGAGGAATGGTGCCGCAAAACTCGCGCATGAGGGCCGTTTGAACCACTGATGCACCGAAAAACTCACGGTTGAATTTTTCACAACGGACGCACCCAATCATCTCCGTTTGACCCAAAACTCATGTTTGGTGGGTTTTTGGCACTTTCATTTTTGGAGGAACGGTGCTGCAAAACTCGCGTAGGAGGGCCGTTTTAACCACTGATGCACCGAAAAACTCACGGTTGAAATTTTCGCAAAGGACGCACCCAATCATCTCCGTTTGACCCAAAACTCATGTTTCGTGGGTTTTGGCACTTTTATTTCCGGAAGAACGGTGCCGCAAAACTCGCGCAGGAGGGCCGTTTTCACCACTGATGCACCGAAAAACTCACGGTTGAATTTTTCGCAACGGACGCACCCAATCATCTTCGTTTGACCCAAAAGTCATGTTTGGTTGGTTCTTGGCACTTTCATTTCCTGAGGAACTAAGCCGCAAAACTCGCGCAGGAGGGTCGTTTTCACCACTGATGCACCAAAAAATTCACAGTTGAATTTTTCACAACGGAGGCACCCAATCATCTCCGTTTGACCCAAAACTCATGTTTGGTGGGTTTTTGGCACTTTCATTTCCGGAGGAACGGTGCCGCAAAACACGCGCAGGAGGGCCGTTTTACCCATTGATTCACTGAAAAACTCATGGTTGAATTTTTCACAATGGACGCACCCAATCATCTCCGTTTGACTCAAAACTCATGTTTGGTGGGTTTTTGGCACTTTCATTTTCGGAGGAACGGTGCCGCAAAACTCGCGCAGGAGGGTCGTTTTAACCACTGATGCACCGAAAAACTCATGGTTGAAGTTTTCACGATGGACGCTCCCAATCATCTCTGTTTGACTCAAAACTCATGTTTGGTGGGTTTTGGGCACTTTCATTTTCGGAGGAACGGTGCCCCAAAACTCGCGCAGGAGGGACGTTTTAACCACTGATGCACCGAAAAACTCACGTTTGAATCTTTCGCAACAGACGCACCCAATCATCTCCGTTTGACACAAAACTCATGTTTGGTGGGTTTTGGCACTTTCATTTTCGGAGGAATGGTGCCGCAAAACTCGCGCATGAGGGCCGTTTGAACCACTGATGCACCGAAAAATTCACGGTTGAATTTTTCACAACGGACGCACCCAATCATCTCCGTTTGACCCAAAACTCATGTTTGGTGGGTTTTTGGCACTTTCATTTTTGGAGGAACGGTGCTGCAAAACTCGCGCAGGAGGGCCGTTTTAACCACTGATGCACCGAAAAACTCACGGTTGAAATTTTCGCAAAGGACGCACCCAATCATCTCCGTTTGACCCAAAACTCATGTTTCGTGGGTTTTTGGCACTTTTATTTCCGGAGGAACGGTGCCGCAAAACTCGCGCAGGAGGGCCGTTTTCACCACTGATGCACCGAAAAACTCACGGTTGAATTTTTCGCAACGGACGCACCCAATCATCTTCGTTTGACCCAAAAGTCATGTTTGGTTGGTTCTTGGCACTTTCATTTCCTGGGGAACTAAGCCGCAAAACTCGCGCAGGAGGGTCGTTTTCACCACTGATGCACCAAAAAATTCACAGTTGAATTTTTCACAACGGAGGCACCCAATCATCTCCGTTTGACCCAAAACTCATGTTTGGTGGGTTTTTGGCACTTTCATTTCCGGAGGAACGGTGCCGCAAAACACGCGCAGGAGGGCCGTTTTACCCATTGATTCACTGAAAAACTCATGGTTGAATTTTTCACAATGGACGCACCCAATCATCTCCGTTTGACTCAAAACTCATGTTTGGTGGGTTTTTGGCACTTTCATTTTCGGAGGAACGGTGCCGCAAAACTCGCGCAGGAGGGTCGTTTTAACCACTGATGCACCGAAAAACTCATGGTTGAAGTTTTCACGATGGACGCTCCCAATCATCTCCGTTTGACTCAAAACTCATGTTTGGTGGGTTTTGGGCACTTTCATTTTCGGAGGAACGGTGCCCCAAAACTCGCGCAGGAGGGACGTTTTAACCACTGATGCACCGAAAAACTCACGTTTGAATCTTTCGCAACAGACGCACCCAATCATCTCCGTTTGACACAAAACTCATGTTTGGTGGGTTTTGGCACTTTCATTTTCGGAGGAATGGTGCCGCAAAACTCGCGCATGAGGGCCGTTTGAACCACTGATGCAGCGAAAAATTCACGGTTGAGTTTTTCAGAACGGAGGCACACAATCATCCCCGTTTGGCCCAAAACTCATGTTTGGTAGGTTTTTGGCACATTCATTTTCGGAGGAACGGTGCCGCAAAACTCGCTCATGAGGTCCGTTTGAACCACTGATGCACCGAACACAACGAACGCACCCAATCATCTCCGTTTGACCCAAAACTCATGTTTGGTGGGTTTTTGGCACTTTCATTTTCGGAGGAACGGTGCCGCAAAACTCGCGCAGGAGGGTTGTTTTAACCACTGATGCACCGAAAAACTCATGGTTGAATTTTTCACAATGGACGCTCCCAATCATCTCCGTTTGACTCAAAACTCATGTTTGGTGGGTTTTGGACACTTTCATTTTCGGAGGAACGGTGCCCCAAAACTCGCGCAGGAGGGCCGTTTTAACCACTGATGCACCGAAAAACTCACGTTTGAATCTTTCGCAACATACGCACCCAATCATCTCCGTTTGACACAAAACTCATGTTTGGTGGGTTTTGGCACTTTCATTTTCAGAGGAATGGTGCCGCAAAACTCGCGCATGAGGGCCGTTTGAACCACTGATGCACCGAAAAATTCACGATTGAATTTTTCACAACGGACGCACCCAATCATCTCCGTTTGACCCAAAACTCATGTTTGGTGGGTTTTTGGCACTTTCATTTTTGGAGGAACGGTGCTGCAAAACTCGCGCAGGAGGGCCGTTTTAACCACTGATGCACCGAAAAACTCACGGTTGAAATTTTCGCAAAGGACGCACCCAATCATCTCCGTTTGACCCAAAACTCATGTTTCGTGGGTTTTTGGCACTTTTATTTCCGGAGGAACGGTGCCGCAAAACTCGCACAGGAGGGCCGTTTTCACCACTGATGCACCGAAAAACTCACGGTTGAATTTTTCGCAACGGACGCACCCAATCATCTTCGTTTGACCCAAAAGTCATGTTTGGTTGGTTCTTGGCACTTTCATTTCCTGAGGAACTAAGCCGCAAAACTCGCGCAGGAGGGTCGTTTTCACCACTGATGCACCAAAAAATTCACAGTTGAATTTTTCACAACGAAGGCACCCAATCATCTCCGTTTGACCCAAAACTCATGTTTGGTGGGTTTTTGGCACTTTCATTTCCGGAGGAACGGTGCCGCAAAACACGCGCAGGAGGGCCGTTTTACCCATTGATTCACTGAAAAACTCATGGTTGAATTTTTCACAATGGACGCACCCAATCATCTCCGTTTGACTCAAAACTCATGTTTGGTGGGTTTTTGGCACTTTCATTTTCGGAGGAACGGTGCCGCAAAACTCGCGCAGGAGGGTCGTTTTAACCACTGATGCACCGAAAAACTCATGGTTGAAGTTTTCACGATGGACGCTCCCAATCATCTCCGTTTGACTCAAAACTCATGTTTGGTGGGTTTTGGGCACTTTCATTTTCGGAGGAACGGTGCCCCAAAACTCGCGCAGGAGGGACGTTTTAACCACTGATGCACCGAAAAACTCACGTTTGAATCTTTCGCAACAGACGCACCCAATCATCTCCGTTTGACACAAAACTCATGTTTGGTGGGTTTTGGCACTTTCATTTTCGGAGGAATGGTGCCGCAAAACTCGCGCATGAGGGCCGTTTGAACCACTGATGCAGCGAAAAATTCACGGTTGAGTTTTTCAGAACGGAGGCACACAATCATCCCCGTTTGGCCCAAAACTCATGTTTGGTAGGTTTTTGGCACATTCATTTTCGGAGGAACGGTGCCGCAAAACTCGCTCATGAGGTCCGTTTGAACCACTGATGCACCGAACACAACGAACGCACCCAATCATCTCCGTTTGACCCAAAACTCATGTTTGGTGGGTTTTTGGCACTTTCATTTTCGGAGGAACGGTGCCGCAAAACTCGCGCAGGAGGGTTGTTTTAACCACTGATGCACCGAAAAACTCATGGTTGAATTTTTCACAATGGACGCTCCCAATCATCTCCGTTTGACTCAAAACTCATGTTTGGTGGGTTTTGGACACTTTCATTTTCGGAGGAACGGTGCCCCAAAACTCGCGCAGGAGGGCCGTTTTAACCACTGATGCACCGAAAAACTCACGTTTGAATCTTTCGCAACATACGCACCCAATCATCTCCGTTGACACAAAACTCATGTTTGGTGGGTTTTGGCACTTTCATTTTCAGAGGAATGGTGCCGCAAAACTCGCGCATGAGGGCCGTTTGAACCACTGATGCACCGAAAAATTCACGATTGAATTTTTCACAACGGACGCACCCAATCATCTCCGTTTGACCCAAAACTCATGTTTGGTGGGTTTTTGGCACTTTCATTTTTGGAGGAACGGTGCTGCAAAACTCGCGCAGGAGGGCCGTTTTAACCACTGATGCACCGAAAAACTCACGGTTGAAATTTTCGCAAAGGACGCACCCAATCATCTCCGTTTGACCCAAAACTCATGTTTCGTGGGTTTTTGGCACTTTTATTTCCGGAGGAACGGTGCCGCAAAACTCGCACAGGAGGGCCGTTTTCACCACTGATGCACCGAAAAACTCACGGTTGAATTTTTCGCAACGGACGCACCCAATCATCTTCGTTTGACCCAAAAGTCATGTTTGGTTGGTTCTTGGCACTTTCATTTCCTGAGGAACTAAGCCGCAAAACTCGCGCAGGAGGGTCGTTTTCACCACTGATGCACCAAAAAATTCACAGTTGAATTTTTCACAACGAAGGCACCCAATCATCTCCGTTTGACCCAAAACTCATGTTTGGTGGGTTTTTGGCACTTTCATTTCCGGAGGAACGGTGCCGCAAAACACGCGCAGGAGGGCCGTTTTACCCATTGATTCACTGAAAAACTCATGGTTGAATTTTTCACAAAGGACGCACCCAATCATCTCCGTTTGACTCAAAACTCATGTTTGGTGGGTTTTTGGCACATTCATTTTCGGAGGAACGGTGCCGCAAAACTCGCTCATGAGGGCCGTTTGAACCACTGATGCACCGAAAAACTCACGGTTGAATTTTTCGCAACGGACGCACCCAATCATCTTCGTTTGACCCAAAACTCATCTTTGGTTGGTTTTTGGCACTTTCATTTCCGGAGGAACTAAGCCGCAAAACTCGCGCAGGAGGGCCGTTTTCACCACTGATGCACCAAAAAATTCACGATTGAATTTTTCACAACGGAGGCACCCAATCATCCCCATTTGGCCCAAAACTCATGTTTGGTAGGTTTTTGGCACATTCATTTTCGGTGAACGGTGCCGCAAAACTCGCTCATGAGGGTCGTTTGAACCACTGATGCACCGAACACAACGAACGCACCCAATCATCCCCGTTTGGCCCAAAACTCATGTTTGATACGTTTTTGGCACATTCATTTTCGGAGGAATGGTGCCACAAAACTCGCGCAGGAGGGCCGTTTTCACCACTGATGCACCAAGAAATTCACGGTTGAATTTTTCACAACGGAGGCACCCAATCATCTCCGTTTGACCCAAAACTCATGTTTGGTGGGTTTTTGGCACTTTCATTTCCGGAGGAACGGTGCCGCAAAACACGCGCAGGAGGGCCGTTTTAACCACTGATGCACCGAAAAACTCACGTTTGAATCTTTCGCAACAGACGCACCCAATCATCTCCGTTTGACACAAAACTTATGTTTGGTGGGTTTTGGCACTTTCATTTTCGGAGGAATGGTGCCGCAAAACTCGCGCATGAGGGCCGTTTTCACCACTGATGCACCAAGAAATTCACGGTTGAATTTTTCACAACGGAGGCACCCAATCATCTCCGTTTGACCCAAAACTCATGTTGGTGGGTTTTTGGCACTTTCATTTCCGGAGGAACGGTGCCGCAAAACACGCGCAGGAGGGCCGTTTTACCCATTGATTCACTGAAAAACTCATGGTTGAATTTTTCACAATGGACGCACCCAATCATCTCCGTTTGACTCAAAACTCATGTTTGGTGGGTTTTTGGCACTTTCATTTTCGGAGGAACGGTGCCGCAAAACTCGCGCAGGAGGGTCGTTTTAACCACTGATGCACCGAAAAACTCATGGTTGAAGTTTTCACGATGGACGCTCCCAATCATCTCCGTTTGACCCAAAACTCATGTTTGGTGGGTTTTTGGCACTTTCATTTCCGGAGGAACGGTGCCGCAAAACACGCGCAGGAGGGCCGTTTTAACCACTGATGCACCGAAAAACTCACGTTTGAATCTTTCGCAACAGACGCACCCAATCATCTCCGTTTGACACAAAACTTATGTTTGGTGGGTTTTGGCACTTTCATTTTCGGAGGAATGGTGCCGCAAAACTCGCGCATGAGGGCCGTTTGAACCACTGATGCACCGAAAAACTCACGGTTGAATTTTTCACAACGGACGCACCCAATCATCTCCGTTTGACCCAAAACTCATGTTTGGTGGGTTTTTGGCACTTTCATTTTTGGAGGAACGGTGCTGCAAAACTCGCGTAGGAGGGCCGTTTTAACCACTGATGCACCGAAAAACTCACGGTTGAAATTTTCGCAAAGGACGCACCCAATCATCTCCGTTTGACCCAAAACTCATGTTTCGTGGGTTTTTGGCACTTTTATTTCCGGAAGAACGGTGCCGCAAAACTCGCGCAGGAGGGCCGTTTTCACCACTGATGCACCGAAAAACTCACGGTTGA
Organism: Coix lacryma-jobi var. lacryma-jobi; assembly: GCA_009763385.1. NCBI lineage: Eukaryota > Viridiplantae > Streptophyta > Magnoliopsida > Poales > Poaceae > Coix > Coix lacryma-jobi. The sequence goes on along the minus strand of CM019826.1, from coordinate 83,155,489 downwards.
ATTTTTCGCAACGGACGCACCCAATCATCTTCGTTTGACCCAAAAGTCATGTTTGGTTGGTTCTTGGCACTTTCATTTCCTGAGGAACTAAGCCGCAAAACTCGCGCAGGAGGGTCGTTTTCACCACTGATGCACCAAAAAATTCACAGTTGAATTTTTCACAACGGAGGCACCCAATCATCTCCGTTTGACCCAAAACTCATGTTTGGTGGGTTTTTGGCACTTTCATTTCCGGAGGAACGGTGCCGCAAAACACGCGCAGGAGGGCCGTTTTACCCATTGATTCACTGAAAAACTCATGGTTGAATTTTTCACAATGGACGCACCCAATCATCTCCGTTTGACTCAAAACTCATGTTTGGTGGGTTTTTGGCACTTTCATTTTCGGAGGAACGGTGCCGCAAAACTCGCGCAGGAGGGTCGTTTTAACCACTGATGCACCGAAAAACTCATGGTTGAAGTTTTCACGATGGACGCTCCCAATCATCTCCGTTTGACTCAAAACTCATGTTTGGTGGGTTTTGGGCACTTTCATTTTCGGAGGAACGGTGCCCCAAAACTCGCGCAGGAGGGACGTTTTAACCACTGATGCACCGAAAAACTCACGTTTGAATCTTTCGCAACAGACGCACCCAATCATCTCCGTTTGACACAAAACTCATGTTTGGTGGGTTTTGGCACTTTCATTTTCGGAGGAATGGTGCCGCAAAACTCGCGCATGAGGGCCGTTTGAACCACTGATGCACCGAAAAATTCACGGTTGAATTTTTCACAACGGACGCACCCAATCATCTCCGTTTGACCCAAAACTCATGTTTGGTGGGTTTTTGGCACTTTCATTTTTGGAGGAACGGTGCTGCAAAACTCGCGCAGGAGGGCTGTTTTAACCACTGATGCACCGAAAAACTCACGGTTGAAATTTTCGCAAAGGACGCACCCAATCATCTCCGTTTGACCCAAAACTCATGTTTCGTGGGTTTTTGGCACTTTTATTTCCGGAGGAACGGTGCCGCAAAACTCGCGCACGAGGGCCGTTTTCACCACTGATGCACCGAAAAACTCACGGTTGAATTTTTCGCAACGGACGCACCCAATCATCTTCGTTTGACCCAAAAGTCATGTTTGGTTGGTTCTTGGCACTTTCATTTCCTGAGGAACTAAGCCGCAAAACTCGCGCAGGAGGGTCGTTTTCACCACTGATGCACCAAAAAATTCACAGTTGAATTTTTCACAACGGAGGCACCCAATCATCTCCGTTTGACCCAAAACTCATGTTTGGTGGGTTTTTGGCACTTTCGTTTCCGGAGGAACGGTGCCGCAAAACACGCGCAGGAGGGCCGTTTTACCCATTGATTCACTGAAAAACTCATGGTTGAATTTTTCACAATGGACGCACCCAATCATCTCCGTTTGACTCAAAACTCATGTTTGGTGGGTTTTTGGCACTTTCATTTTCGGAGGAACGGTGCCGCAAAACTCGCGCAGGAGGGTCGTTTTAACCACTGATGCACCGAAAAACTCATGGTTGAAGTTTTCACGATGGACGCTCCCAATCATCTCCGTTTGACTCAAAACTCATGTTTGGTGGGTTTTGGGCACTTTCATTTTCGGAGGAACGGTGCCCCAAAACTCGCGCAGGAGGGACGTTTTAACCACTGATGCACCGAAAAACTCACGTTTGAATCTTTCGCAACAGACGCACCCAATCATCTCCGTTTGACACAAAACTCATGTTTGGTGGGTTTTGGCACTTTCATTTTCGGAGGAATGGTGCCGCAAAACTCGCGCATGAGGGCCGTTTGAACCACTGATGCACCGAAAAATTCACGGTTGAATTTTTCACAACGGACGCACCCAATCATCTCCGTTTGACCCAAAACTCATGTTTGGTGGGTTTTTGGCACTTTCATTTTTGGAGGAACGGTGCTGCAAAACTCGCGCAGGAGGGCCGTTTTAACCACTGATGCACCGAAAAACTCACGGTTGAAATTTTCGCAAAGGACGCACCCAATCATCTCCGTTTGACCCAAAACTCATGTTTCGTGGGTTTTTGGCACTTTTATTTCCGGAGGAACGGTGCCGCAAAACTCGCGCAGGAGGGCCGTTTTCACCACTGATGCACCGAAAAACTCACGGTTGAATTTTTCGCAACGGACGCACCCAATCATCTTCGTTTGACCCAAAAGTCATGTTTGGTTGGTTCTTGGCACTTTCATTTCCTGGGGAACTAAGCCGCAAAACTCGCGCAGGAGGGTCGTTTTCACCACTGATGCACCAAAAAATTCACAGTTGAATTTTTCACAACGGAGGCACCCAATCATCTCCGTTTGACCCAAAACTCATGTTTGGTGGGTTTTTGACACTTTCATTTCCGGAGGAACGGTGCCGCAAAACACGCGCAGGAGGGCCGTTTTACCCATTGATTCACTGAAAAACTCATGGTTGAATTTTTCACAATGGACGCACCCAATCATCTCCGTTTGACTCAAAACTCATGTTTGGTGGGTTTTTGGCACTTTCATTTTCGGAGGAACGGTGCCGCAAAACTCGCGCAGGAGGGTCGTTTTAACCACTGATGCACCGAAAAACTCATGGTTGAAGTTTTCACGATGGACGCTCCCAATCATCTCCGTTTGACTCAAAACTCATGTTTGGTGGGTTTTGGGCACTTTCATTTTCGGAGGAACGGTGCCCCAAAACTCGCGCAGGAGGGACGTTTTAACCACTGATGCACCGAAAAACTCACGTTTGAATCTTTCGCAACAGACGCACCCAATCATCTCCGTTTGACACAAAACTCATGTTTGGTGGGTTTTGGCACTTTCATTTTCGGAGGAATGGTGCCGCAAAACTCGCGCATGAGGGCCGTTTGAACCACTGATGCAGCGAAAAATTCACGGTTGAGTTTTTCAGAACGGAGGCACACAATCATCCCCGTTTGGCCCAAAACTCATGTTTGGTAGGTTTTTGGCACATTCATTTTCGGAGGAACGGTGCCGCAAAACTCGCTCATGAGGTCCGTTTGAACCACTGATGCACCGAACACAACGAACGCACCCAATCATCTCCGTTTGACCCAAAACTCATGTTTGGTGGGTTTTTGGCACTTTCATTTTCGGAGGAACGGTGCCGCAAAACTCGCGCAGGAGGGTTGTTTTAACCACTGATGCACCGAAAAACTCATGGTTGAATTTTTCACAATGGACGCTCCCAATCATCTCCGTTTGACTCAAAACTCATGTTTGGTGGGTTTTGGACACTTTCATTTTCGGAGGAACGGTGCCCCAAAACTCGCGCAGGAGGGCCGTTTTAACCACTGATGCACCGAAAAACTCACGTTTGAATCTTTCGCAACAGACGCACCCAATCATCTCCGTTTGACACAAAACTCATGTTTGGTGGGTTTTGGCACTTTCATTTTCGGAGGAATGGTGCCGCAAAACACGCGCATGAGGGCCGTTTGAACCACTGATGCAGCGAAAAATTCACGGTTGAGTTTTTCAGAACGGAGGCACACAATCATCCCCGTTTGGCCCAAAACTCATGTTTGGTAGGTTTTTGGCACATTCATTTTCGGAGGAACGGTGCCGCAAAACTCGCTCATGAGGTCCGTTTGAACCACTGATGCACCGAACACAACGAACGCACCCAATCATCTCCGTTTGACCCAAAACTCATGTTTGGTGGGTTTTTGGCACTTTCATTTTCGGAGGAACGGTGCCGCAAAACTCGCGCAGGAGGGTTGTTTTAACCACTGATGCACCGAAAAACTCATGGTTGAATTTTTCACAATGGACGCTCCCAATCATCTCCGTTTGACTCAAAACTCATGTTTGGTGGGTTTTGGACACTTTCATTTTCGGAGGAACGGTGCCCCAAAACTCGCGCAGGAGGGCCGTTTTATCCACTGATGCACCGAAAAACTCACGTTTGAATCTTTCGCAACATACGCACCCAATCATCTCCGTTTGACACAAAACTCATGTTTGGTGGGTTTTGGCACTTTCATTTTCGGAGGAATGGTGCCGCAAAACTCGCGCATGAGGGCCGTTTGAACCACTGATGCACCGAAAAATTCACGGTTGAATTTTTCACAACGGACGCACCCAATCATCTCCGTTTGACCCAAAACTCATGTTTGGTGGGTTTTTGGCACTTTCATTTTTGGAGGAACGGTGCTGCAAAACTCGCGCAGGAGGGCCGTTTTAACCACTGATGCACCGAAAAACTCACGGTTGAAATTTTCGCAAAGGACGCACCCAATCATCTCCGTTTGACCCAAAACTCATGTTTCGTGGGTTTTTGGCACTTTTATTTCCGGAGGAACGGTGCCGCAAAACTCGCGCAGGAGGGCCGTTTTCACCACTGATGCACCGAAAAACTCACGGTTGAATTTTTCGCAACGGACGCACCCAATCATCTTCGTTTGACCCAAAAGTCATGTTTGGTTGGTTCTTGGCACTTTCATTTCCTGGGGAACTAAGCCGCAAAACTCGCGCAGGAGGGTCGTTTTCACCACTGATGCACCAAAAAATTCACAGTTGAATTTTTCACAACGGAGGCACCCAATCATCTCCGTTTGACCCAAAACTCATGTTTGGTGGGTTTTTGGCACTTTCATTTCCGGAGGAACGGTGCCGCAAAACACGCGCAGGAGGGCCGTTTTACCCATTGATTCACTGAAAAACTCATGGTTGAATTTTTCACAATGGACGCACCCAATCATCTCCGTTTGACTCAAAACTCATGTTTGGTGGGTTTTTGGCACTTTCATTTTCGGAGGAACGGTGCCGCAAAACTCGCGCAGGAGGGTCGTTTTAACCACTGATGCACCGAAAAACTCATGGTTGAAGTTTTCACGATGGACGCTCCCAATCATCTCCGTTTGACTCAAAACTCATGTTTGGTGGGTTTTGGGCACTTTCATTTTCGGAGGAACGGTGCCCCAAAACTCGCGCAGGAGGGACGTTTTAACCACTGATGCACCGAAAAACTCACGTTTGAATCTTTCGCAACAGACGCACCCAATCATCTCCGTTTGACACAAAACTCATGTTTGGTGGGTTTTGGCACTTTCATTTTCGGAGGAATGGTGCCGCAAAACTCGCGCATGAGGGCCGTTTGAACCACTGATGCAGCGAAAAATTCACGGTTGAGTTTTTCAGAACGGAGGCACACAATCATCCCCGTTTGGCCCAAAACTCATGTTTGGTAGGTTTTTGGCACATTCATTTTCGGAGGAACGGTGCCGCAAAACTCGCTCATGAGGTCCGTTTGAACCACTGATGCACCGAACACAACGAACGCACCCAATCATCTCCGTTTGACCCAAAACTCATGTTTGGTGGGTTTTTGGCACTTTCATTTTCGGAGGAACGGTGCCGCAAAACTCGCGCAGGAGGGTTGTTTTAACCACTGATGCACCGAAAAACTCATGGTTGAATTTTTCACAATGGACGCTCCCAATCATCTCCGTTTGACTCAAAACTCATGTTTGGTGGGTTTTGGACACTTTCATTTTCGGAGGAACGGTGCCCCAAAACTCGCGCAGGAGGGCCGTTTTAACCACTGATGCACCGAAAAACTCACGTTTGAATCTTTCGCAACAGACGCACCCAATCATCTCCGTTTGACACAAAACTCATGTTTGGTGGGTTTTGGCACTTTCATTTTCGGAGGAATGGTGCCGCAAAACACGCGCATGAGGGCCGTTTGAACCACTGATGCAGCGAAAAATTCACGGTTGAGTTTTTCAGAACGGAGGCACACAATCATCCCCGTTTGGCCCAAAACTCATGTTTGGTAGGTTTTTGGCACATTCATTTTCGGAGGAACGGTGCCGCAAAACTCGCTCATGAGGTCCGTTTGAACCACTGATGCACCGAACACAACGAACGCACCCAATCATCTCCGTTTGACCCAAAACTCATGTTTGGTGGGTTTTTGGCACTTTCATTTTCGGAGGAACGGTGCCGCAAAACTCGCGCAGGAGGGTTGTTTTAACCACTGATGCACCGAAAAACTCATGGTTGAATTTTTCACAATGGACGCTCCCAATCATCTCCGTTTGACTCAAAACTCATGTTTGGTGGGTTTTGGACACTTTCATTTTCGGAGGAACGGTGCCCCAAAACTCGCGCAGGAGGGCCGTTTTATCCACTGATGCACCGAAAAACTCACGTTTGAATCTTTCGCAACATACGCACCCAATCATCTCCGTTTGACACAAAACTCATGTTTGGTGGGTTTTGGCACTTTCATTTTCAGAGGAATGGTGCCGCAAAACTCGCGCATGAGGGCCGTTTGAACCACTGATGCACCGAAAAATTCACGGTTGAATTTTTCACAACGGACGCACCCAATCATCTCCGTTTGACCCAAAACTCATGTTTGGTGGGTTTTTGGCACTTTCATTTTTGGAGGAACGGTGCTGCAAAACTCGCGCAGGAGGGCCGTTTTAACCACTGATGCACCGAAAAACTCACGGTTGAAATTTTCGCAAAGGACGCACCCAATCATCTCCGTTTGACCCAAAACTCATGTTTCGTGGGTTTTTGGTGATGAGGACATCAACACCAGCGATACATCCTCTCCGACACAACCTATAGCTGGTCCTCTTACTCGTGCTCGTGCTCGTCAACTTAATCATCAAGTGAGTTCCATGATAAGCTCTTGTCCATCTTGTTTAGACAATGGAAACGCGTGCACTCTTGTTTTGATTAGGAACCAAGGAGAAGACCGAAAGGGAGAAGGACTCGCGCTAGCTGGATTCGGACTGCAGCAAAGCACCAACTTGTGACCGCCACCACGGTTGCATACGGATTCGGATTCAGGCGCTTCAGGACTTGTTGGAAAGCTTATCAAGTTTACTTTCATATGAATCAAGTCTCACGTCAATATCTGTTCGGCAGCAGCGGCAATGATCCAATTACCGTCGACAGGTCTTGCTGTCCAGGGTGCTGCGTCACCTCATTTTGGGCTTATGGCCCATGTATCAAGTTGGGTCCATTAGGGACACGTCCTAGGGTTGGAGGACGACCCCAACACTCTTTTGGTCGTCAATCCATCTACTTATATCCCTCTATAGCCGCCATGGTCGGGTTGGGTTTTGTTTAGATCAAGTTTAGCCTTAGCTACTTGCTTGTAGGCGCGCGTGCAGGATCAGCCGCCCGTCTCCCTGTCTTCGGAACCCCATTGTTGATTAAGATTCAGTTTGAAACCTTCAATTTCATCTTGCAAATTCAGTGCTTGTTTCCTCGTTCTTGCTAGTTCTTCGATTGCTTGCAGGACGGGAGCCATAGGGGCTGGTTGTCGCGCTCCACAAGATCGTGACGGCTATTGGACGTGGTGTATCGGTTGCTAAGGCGCGGTCTTGAGGGCTGTAGTCGGGCCGTGAACGTCATCTCCATCCACCAATCGAGTTATCCCCGTTTCTCATCGAAAGATCGGGCAAAAAACCCTAGCGGGTTCGCATCAGTTGGTAATCAGAGCAAGGTTCTTCGGTGAGAGGCTTCTAATCCATTGCTGTTTTTAATTAATTTCCTATAGTCCAGAAAAGCCAAAAAAAAATATAGTAGATTAGTTTTTCCATAATCCTATTAAACCTTTGTGCCTTGGCTAGTACCGTTTAGTTAGGGCTTGTTGAATTTGCGTTGCTTCGGTTTGTGTCGAGTTGCTGGTCTTAGTGTCTAGTCCTTTAGAGTTTCGAGTTCTTGTCACCATCTATACACAGCCGAGTATTACCATATCTTCTCTCTGTCGAATCTGTTATGAAGTCGGAATTGAACTGTCTGTGGTCTTGGTCCGGATCGAGTTGAGTTCCAATCTGAGTTCCACCAACGTGATAAAAAAAAAGGAAACCGAGTAGAACTCGGCAATAGGTGGAATCCGTTTGTGGTTGGTTCTGAGTGAAAACCGAGTACAACTTGGAGCCCGCTTGTTAATATATCCTGAACTCCATCTACGTGAGTCCTTCTGTGATCCAAAAGAAAGATAACTCCATACTTGTTCGGCCTTACTCTAGAGAGAGAGAGAGAGAGAAGTCATCTTCTTCTTACCGGAATACCCCTGTACTTTCGGAAAAAGTGTGTGTACCGAATTGCTCCTTTGTATTCTTTTGTTCATATAATCAGTTTTTGAGGTTGCCCAAAAAAAAAAAAAAAAAAAAAAAAAGAGAAAAGATTCAAAAGAAAAGGGGCTGTTTTTCATATTGATTTTAGGTTTGTTCCATCTTGTTTTCAGGGGTGTGCTGTGGTTTTCCTTTGTGTCCAGGCTCGCGTCTCTAGCACGGTCTAGCCTAGGACCAGCACAGTACCGTCGTCGAACGTTTATTCAGCTCGCCTTTATAACTAACGTGCTGCTAGTTCGTTCCTTGTTTCAGCCCACCTATAGCTCCACATACTCTACAGCTTGACAGGTCTTGTGCCGCAGCACCGATACACTTCATCCATTGCTGAAGACTTGTTGGTAGACGACCCCTCCTGTCAAGCAAGGTAAGAATTGGTAAGAACTTGTGTAACAAGTTGAGTGTGAGAGACTTGCTGTAGCTACATCCTAGTAGTTGTAGGGCTTTTATTTCTTCACTTGCCTTTCTTGTTGTCTTTGTTTTTGAACCATGACAGGGGGAGATGATGACAACGAAACACTACATACACCTCGCACTAAGGGCATCATACAGCATTTTGAAAGGAAAGTGAAGCTGCACACAGAGGGACTTGATAATGACTTGCAGGTGACAAATGAAAAGCTGGGGCAGTTGGAGGCTACGCAGATGGCCACAAACAACAAGCTTACAAGTTTGGAGGAATCCGTTGCTAGTGTGGACAAAAGCCTTGCTGCTCTCCTAAGGCGATTTGATGACTTCCACACCGAAGATAAAGAGAAGCATAAAGAAGAAAAGGAGGGAGATCGAGAGCACGGTAGTCATGAAGATGACTACACTGCTGATACTGAGCATGATGATCAAGACGCTCGTGATCGACGACGCCTACGTCACAACCGTAGAGGTATGGGTGGCAACCGCCGACGCGAGGTACACAATAATGATGATGCTTTCAGTAAGATTAAATTTAAGATACCTCCTTTTGATGGTAAATATGACCCTGATGCCTACATTACTTGGGAGATTGCTGTTGATCAAAAGTTTGCATGTCATGAATTTCCTGAGACTACACGTGTTAGGGCTGCTACTAGTGAGTTTACAGATTTTACTTCTGTTTGGTGGATAGAATATGGCAAGAAAAATCCTAATAACTTACCTACAACTTGGGATGCGCTGAAACGAGCCATGAGAGCTAGATTTGTTCCATCTTACTATGCCCGTGATATGATAAATAAGTTGCAGCAATTGAGACAAGGTGCTAAAAGTGTAGAAGAATATTATCAGGAATTACAAACGGGTATGTTGCGTTGTAACCTAGAGGAGGATGAGGAACCGGCTATGGCTAGATTTTTGGGTGGGTTAAATCGGGAAATTCAGGACATCCTCGCTTACAAGGAATACAATAGTGTAACCCGTTTGTTTCATCTTGCTTGTAAAGCTGAAAGGGAAGTGCAGGGACGACGTGCTAGCGCAAGGACTAATATTTCTGCAGGGAAGGCTAATTCATGGCAGCAACGCATGACTACAACTCCATCTACACGTATGTCTACTCCATCATCTAGTGACAAGACTCGAGCTGCTCCCACAAATTCAGTTGCAAAGACGATGCAAAAGCCTGCTGCGAGTACTTCATCCGTGGCATCGACGGGTAGAACAAGCAACATACAATGTCACCGGTGCAAGGGATATGGACACATGATGCGTGACTGTCCAAACAAGCGAGTTATGATTGTCAAAGATGATGGTGAGTGCTCATCTGCTAGTGATTTTGATGAAGACACGCTTGCACTGCTTGCGACTGACCATGCAGGTAATGAAGAACAAATAGAAGAACATATTAATGCAGGTGAAGCGGACCACTATGAAAGCTTGATCGTGCAGCGAGTGCTTAGTGCACAAATGGAGAAGGCGGAGCAAAATCAGCGACATATTTTATTCCAAACAAAGTGTGTCATCAAAGAGCGTTCCTGCCGCATGATCATTGATGGAGGTAGCTGCAACAACTTGGCAAGCAGCGATATGGTGCAGAAACTTGCCCTCAACACCAAACCACACCCGCATCCCTACTACATCCAATGGCTGAACAACAGTGGTAAGGCAAAGGTAACTAGACTTGTGAGAATCAATTTTTCCATCGGATCCTACAAAGATATTGTTGAATGTGATGTTGTGCCTATGCAAGCTTGTAACATTCTGCTAGGTAGACCTTGGCAATTTGATAGAGATTCTATGCATCATGGTAGATCAAATCAGTATTCTTTTCTATACCATGATCGCAAAATTGTGCTGCATCCTATGTCCCCTGAAACTATTATGCAAACTGATGTTGCAAGGGCTACTAAAGCAAAGAGCGAGAGCAATAAAAATGATAAATCTGTAATTGGTAACAAAGATGAGATAAAACTGAAAGGACGTTGTATGATAGCTACCAAATCAGATATTAATGAGTTCAATGCATCCACTTCTGTTGCTTATGCTTTGATATGCAAGGATGCTTTGATTTCAATTGAGGATATGCAATGTTCTTTGCCCCCTGCTGTTGCTAACGTTTTGCAGGAGTATTCCGATGTGTTTCCAAGTGCGGTACCAGCGGGGCTGCCACCACTACGCGGGATTGAGCACCAAATTGATCTTATTCCTGGTGCATCTTTGCCAAACCGTGCGCCATACAGGACAAACCCGGAAGAAACAAAGGAAATTCAGCGACAAGTGCAAGAACTACTGGACAAAGGTTATGTGCGAGAATCCCTTAGCCCTTGTGCTGTTCCAGTAATTTTAGTGCCTAAGAAAGATGGAACATGGCGTATGTGTGTTGATTGTAGAGCTATTAATAATATCACCATTCGATATCGACACCCTATTCCACGATTAGATGATATGCTAGATGAACTGAGTGGTGCTGTTGTGTTTTCAAAAGTTGATTTACGTAGTGGGTACCACCAGATTCGTATGAAATTGGGAGATGAATGGAAAACTGCTTTCAAAACTAAGTTCGGTTTATATGAGTGGTTAGTCATGCCTTTTGGGTTAACTAATGCACCTAGTACTTTCATGAGATTAATGAACGAGGTTTTGCGTGCTTTCATTGGGAAATTCGTTGTCGTATATTTTGATGATATATTAATTTACAGCAAATCATTGGATGAACATCTTGATCATTTACGTGCTGTTTTTAATGCACTACGCGAGGCACGCTTATTTGGTAACCTTGAGAAGTGCACCTTTTGCACCGATCGAGTGTCTTTTCTTGGTTATGTTGTAACTCCACAGGGAATTGAGGTTGATCAAGCCAAGGTGGAAGCTATACAGGGATGGCCTGTTCCAAAGACTATCACCCAGGTGCGGAGTTTCCTAGGACTTGCTGGATTCTATCGCCGTTTTGTGAAGGATTTCAGCACCATTGCTGCACCATTGAATGAGCTTACCAAGAAGGGGGTGCCTTTTGAGTGGGGCAAAACACAAGAGAATTCATTCGACATGTTGAAAGATAAGTTAACTCACGCGCCTCTCCTACAACTTCCTGATTTTAATAAGACTTTTGAGCTTGAATGTGATGCTAGTGGAATTGGTCTGGGAGGTGTTTTGTTACAAGAGGGAAAGCCTATTGCATATTTTAGTGAGAAATTGAGTGGGCCTGTTCTCAATTATTCTACTTATGATAAAGAACTCTATGCTCTTGTTCGAACATTAGAGACATGGCAGCATTATTTGTGGCCCAAAGAGTTTGTTATCCATTCTGATCATGAATCTTTAAAACATATTCGTAGTCAAGGAAAACTGAATCGTAGGCATGCAAAATGGGTTGAATTTATTGAATCTTTTCCTTATATTATTAAACACAAGAAAGGGAAGGAGAATATTATTGCTGATGCTTTGTCACGGAGATATACTTTGCTGAATCAACTTGATTATAAGATCTTTGGGTTAGAAACAATTAAGGACCAATATGTTCACGATGCTGATTTTAGAGACGTGTTGCTGCATTGTAAAGATGGAAAAGGATGGAACAAATTCATCGTTAGTGATGGTTTTGTGTTTAGAGCTAACAAGCTATGCATTCCAGCTAGCTCTGTTCGTTTGTTGTTGTTGCAGGAAGCACATGGAGGTGGCTTGATGGGACATTTTGGAGCAAAGAAGACCGAGGACATACTTGCTGGTCATTTCTTTTGGCCAAGGATGAAGAGAGATGTGGAGAGGTTTGTTGCTCGTTGCACAACATGTCAAAAGGCAAAGTCACGGTTAAATCCCCACGGTTTGTATCTACCTCTTCCTGTTCCTAATGCTCCTTGGGAGGATATATCTATGGATTTTGTGTTGGGATTACCAAGGACTAGGAGGGGACGTGATAGTGTGTTTGTGGTTGTTGATAGATTTTCTAAGATGGCACATTTCATACCATGTCATAAAACTGATGATGCTACAAATATTGCTGATTTGTTCTTTCGAGAAATTGTTCGCTTACATGGTGTGCCCAACACAATTGTTTCTGATCGTGATGCTAAATTTCTTAGTCATTTTTGGAAGACTTTGTGGTTTAAATTGGGGACTAAGCTTTTATTTTCCACCACTTGTCATCCCCAAACTGATGGTCAAACTGAAGTAGTAAATAGAACTTTATCCACTATGTTAAGGGCTGTTTTAAAGAAGAATATTAAGATGTGGGAAGAATGTTTGCCTCATATTGAGTTCGCTTATAATCGTTCATTGCATTCTACTACAAAAATGTGTCCTTTCGAGATTGTCTATGGCTTCTTGCCACGTGCTCCTATTGATTTAATGCCTTTGCCAAGTTCTGAAAAAATGAATTTTGATGCTAAGCAACGTGCTGAATTGATGTTAAAATTGCATGAAGCCACTAAAGAAAACATAGAGCGCATGAATGCTAAGTACAAATGTGCTGGAGATAAAGGTAGAAAGCAATTGATTCTGGAACCTGGGGATTTGGTTTGGTTGCATTTGCGAAAAGATAGATTTCCAGAACTGAGAAAATCCAAATTGATGCCTAGAGCTGATGGTCCTTTTAAAGTGCTGCAACGAATTAACGAGAATGCATATAAGCTTGATCTTCCTGCAGATTTTGGGGTTAGTCCCACATTTAACATTGCAGATTTGAAGCCTTATTTGGGTGAGGAAGATGAGCTTGAGTCGAGGACGACTCAAATGCAAGAAAGGGAGAATGATGAGGACATCAACACCAGCGATACATCCTCTCCGACACAACCTATAGCTGGTCCTCTTACTCGTGCTCGTGCTCGTCAACTTAATCATCAAGTGAGTTCCATGATAAGCTCTTGTCCATCTTGTTTAGACAATGGAAACGCGTGCACTCTTGTTTTGATTAGGAACCAAGGAGAAGACCGAAAGGGAGAAGGACTCGCGCTAGCTGGATTCGGACTGCAGCAAAGCACCAACTTGTGACCGCCACCACGGTTGCATACGGATTCGGATTCAGGCGCTTCAGGACTTGTTGGAAAGCTTATCAAGTTTACTTTCATATGAATCAAGTCTCACGTCAATATCTGTTCGGCAGCAGCGGCAATGATCCAATTACCGTCGACAGGTCTTGCTGTCCAGGGTGCTGCGTCACCTCATTTTGGGCTTATGGCCCATGTATCAAGTTGGGTCCATTAGGGACACGTCCTAGGGTTGGAGGACGACCCCAACACTCTTTTGGTCGTCAATCCATCTACTTATATCCCTCTATAGCCGCCATGGTCGGGTTGGGTTTTGTTTAGATCAAGTTTAGCCTTAGCTACTTGCTTGTAGGCGCGCGTGCAGGATCAGCCGCCCGTCTCCCTGTCTTCGGAACCCCATTGTTGATTAAGATTCAGTTTGAAACCTTCAATTTCATCTTGCAAATTCAGTGCTTGTTTCCTCGTTCTTGCTAGTTCTTCGATTGCTTGCAGGACGGGAGCCATAGGGGCTGGTTGTCGCGCTCCACAAGATCGTGACGGCTATTGGACGTGGTGTATCGGTTGCTAAGGCGCGGTCTTGAGGGCTGTAGTCGGGCCGTGAACGTCATCTCCATCCACCAATCGAGTTATCCCCGTTTCTCATCGAAAGATCGGGCAAAAAACCCTAGCGGGTTCGCATCATTTGGCACTTTTATTTCCGGAGGAACGGTGCCGCAAAACTCGCACAGGAGGGCCGTTTTCACCACTGATGCACCGAAAAACTCACGGTTGAATTTTTCGCAACGGACGCACCCAATCATCTTCGTTTGACCCAAAAGTCATGTTTGGTTGGTTCTTGGCACTTTCATTTCCTGAGGAACTAAGCCGCAAAACTCGCGCAGGAGGGTCGTTTTCACCACTGATGCACCAAAAAATTCACAGTTGAATTTTTCACAACGAAGGCACCCAATCATCTCCGTTTGACCCAAAACTCATGTTTGGTGGGTTTTTGGCACTTTCATTTCCGGAGGAACGGTGCCGCAAAACACGCGCAGGAGGGCCGTTTTACCCATTGATTCACTGAAAAACTCATGGTTGAATTTTTCACAAAGGACGCACCCAATCATCTCCGTTTGACTCAAAACTCATGTTTGGTGGGTTTTTGGCACATTCATTTTCGGAGGAACGGTGCCGCAAAACTCGCTCATGAGGGCCGTTTGAACCACTGATGCACCGAACACAACGAACGCACCCAATCATCTCCGTTTGACCCAAAACTCATGTTTCGTGGGTTTTTGGCACTTTTATTTCCGGAGGAACGGTGCCGCAAAACTCGCGCAGGAGGGCCGTTTTCACCACTGATGCATCGAAAAAATCACGGTTGAATTTTTCGCAACGGACACACCCAATCATCTTCGTTTGACCCAAAACTCATGTTTGGTGGGTTTTTGGCACTTTGATTTCCGGAGGAACTGTGCCGCAAAACTCGCGCATGAGGGCCGTTTTCACCACTGATGCACCAAAAAATTCACGGTTGAATTTTTCAGAAGGGAGGCACCCAATCATCCCCGTTTGGCCCAAAACTCATGTTTGGTAGGTTTTGGCACATTCATTTCCGGAGGAACGGTGCCGCAAAACTCACTCATGAGGGCCGTTTGAACCACTGATGCACCGAACACAACGAACGCACCCAATCATCTCCGTTTGACCCAAACTCATGTTTGGTGGGTTTTTGGCATTTTCATTTCCGGAGGAACGGTGCCGCGAAACACGCGCAGGAGGGCCGTTTTACCCACTGATTCACCGAAAAACTCATGGTTGAATTTTTCACAATGGACGCACCCAATCATCTCTGTTTGACCCAAAACTCATGTTTGGTGGGTTTTTGGCACTTTCATTTTCGGAGGAATGGTGCCGCAAAACTCGCGCATGAGGGCCGTTTGAACCACTGATGCACCGAAAAATTCACGGTTGAATTTTTCACAACGGACGCACCCAATCATCTCCGTTTGACCCAAAACACATGTTTGGTGGGTTTTTGGCACTTTCATTTTCGGAGGAACGGTGCTGCAAAACTCGCGCAGGATGGCCTTTTTAACCACTAATGCACCGAAAAACTCACGGTTGAATTTTTCGCAGAGGACGCACCCAATCATCTTCGTTTGACCCAAAACTCATGTTTGGTGGGTTTTTGGCACTTTCATTTCTGGAGGAACTGTGCCGCAAAACTCGCGCAGGAGGGCCGTTTTCACCACTGATGCACCAAGAAATTCACGGTTGAATTTTTCACAACGGAGGCACCCAATCATCTCCGTTTGACCCAAAACTCATGTTTGGTGGGTTTTTGGCACTTTCATTTCCGGAGGAACGGTGCCGCAAAACACGGGCAGGAGGGCCGTTTTACCCACTGATTCACTGAAAAACTCATGGTTGAATTTTTCACAATGGACGCACCCAATCATCTCCGTTTGACTCAAAACTAATGTTTGGTGGGTTTTGGGCACATTCATTTTCGGAGGAACGTTGCCGCAAAACTCGCTCATGAGGGCCGTTTGAACCACTGATGCACCGAACACAACGAACGCACCCAATCATCTACGTTTGACCCAAAACTCATGTTTCGTGGGTTTTTGGCACTTTTATTTCCGGAGGAACGGTGCCGCAAAACTCGCGCAGAAGGGCCGTTTTCACCACTGATGCAGTGAAAAACTCACGGTTGAATTTTTCGCAACGGACGCACCCAATCATCTTCGTTTGACCCAAAAGTCATGTTTGGTTGGTTTTTGGCACTTTCATTTTCGGAGGAACGGTGCCGCAAAACACGCGCAGGAGAGCCGTTTTACCCTCTGATTCACCGAAAAACTCATGGTTGAATTTTTCTCAATGGACGCACCCAATCATCTCCGTTTGAGTCAAAACTCATGTTTGGTGGGTTTTTGGCACTTTCATTTTCGGAGGAACGGTGCCGCAAAACTCGCGCAGGAGGGTCGTTTTAACCACTGATGCACCGAAAAACTCATGGTTGAATTTTTCACAATGGACGCTCCCAATCATCTCCGTTTGACTCAAAACTCATGTTTGGTGGGTTTTTGGCACTTTCATTTTCGGAGGAACGGTGCCCCAAAACTCGCGTAGTAGGGCCGTTTTAACCACTGATGTACCGAAAAACTCACGTTTGAATCTTTCACAACAGACGCACCCAATCATCTCCGTTTCACACAAAACTCATGTTTGGTGGGTTTTGGCACTTTCATTTTCGGAGGAATGGTGCCGCAAAACTCGCGCATGAGGGCCGTTTGAACCACTGATGCACCGAAAAATTCACGGTTGAATTTTTCACAACGGACGCACCCAATCATCTCCGTTTGACCCAAAACTCATGTTTGGTGGGTTTTTGGCACTTTCATTTTTGGAGGAACGGTGCCGCAAAACTCGCTCATGAGGGTCGTTTGACCAACTGATGCACCGAACACAACGAACGCACCCAATCATCTCTGTTTGACCCAAAACTCATGTTTCGTGGGTTTTTGGCACTTTTATTTCCGGACGAACGGTGCCGCAAAACTCGCGCAGGAGGGCCGTTTTCACCACTGATGCACTGAAAAACTCACGGTTGAATTTTTCGCAACGGACGCACCCAATCATCTCCGTTTGACCCAAAACTCATGTTTGGTTGGTTTTTGGCACTTTCATTTCCGGAGGAATGGTGTCGCAAAACACGCGCAGGAGAGCCGTTTTACCCTCTGATTCACCAAAAAACTCATGGTTGAATTTTTCTCAATGGACGCACCCAATCATCTCCGTTTGACCCAAAACTCATGTTTGGTGGGTTTTTGGCACTTTCATTTTCGGAGGAATGGTGCAGCAAAACTCGCGCAGGAGGGTCGTTTTAACCACTGATGCACCGAAAAACTCATGGTTGAATTTTTCACAATGGACGCTCCCAATCATCTCCGTTTGACTCAAAACTCATGTTTGGTGGGTTTTGGACACTTTCATTTTCGGAGGAACGGTGCCCCAAAACTCGCGCAGGAGGGCCGTTTTAACCACTGATGCACCAAAAAACTCACGTTTGAATCTTTCGCAACATACGCACCCAATCATCTCCGTTTGACACAAAACTCATGTTTGGTGGGTTTTGGCACTTTCATTTTCAGAGGAATGGTGCCGCAAAACTCGCGCATGAGGGCCGTTTGAACCACTGATGCACCGAAAAACTCACGGTTGAATTTTTCACAACGGACGCACCCAATCATCTCCCTTTGACCCAAAACTCATGTTTGGTGGGTTTTTGGCACTTTCATTTTTGGAGGAACGGTGCCGCAAAACTCGCGCAGGAGGGCCGTTTTAACCACTGATGCACTGAAAAACTCACGGTTGAAATTTTCGCAAAGGACGCACCCAATCATCTCCGTTTGACCCAAAACTCATGTTTCGTGGGTTTTTGGCACTTTTATATCCGGAGGAACGGTGCCGCAAAACTCGCGCAGGAGGGCCGTTTTCACCACTGATGCACCGAAAAACTCACGGTTGAATTTTTCGCAACGGACGCACCCAATCATCTTCGTTTGACCCAAAACTCATCTTTGGTTGGTTTTTGGCACTTTCATTTCCGGAGGAACTAAGCCGCAAAACTCGCGCAGGAGGGCCGTTTTCACCACTGATGCACCAAAAAATTCACGGTTGAATTTTTCACAACGGAGGCACCCAATCATCCCCATTTGGCCCAAAACTCATGTTTGGTAGGTTTTTGGCACATTCATTTTCGGTGAACGGTGCCGCAAAACTCGCTCATGAGGGTCGTTTGAACCACTGATGCACCGAACACAACGAACGCACCCAATCATCCCCGTTTGGCCCAAAACTCATGTTTGATACGTTTTTGGCACATTCATTTTCGGAGGAATGGTGCCACAAAACTCGCGCAGGAGGGCCGTTTTCACCACTGATGCACCAAGAAATTCACGGTTGAATTTTTCACAACGGAGGCACCCAATCATCTCCGTTTGACCCAAAACTCATGTTTGGTGGGTTTTTGGCACTTTCATTTCCGGAGGAACGGTGCCGCAAAACACGCGCAGGAGGGCCGTTTTAACCACTGATGCACCGAAAAACTCACGTTTGAATCTTTCGCAACAGACGCACCCAATCATCTCCGTTTGACACAAAACTCATGTTTGGTGGGTTTTGGCACTTTCATTTTCGGAGGAATGGTGCCGCAAAACTCGCGCATGAGGGCCGTTTGAACCACTGATGCACCGAAAAATTCACGGTTGAATTTTTCACAACGGACGCACCCAATCATCTCCGTTTGACCCAAAACTCATGTTTGGTGGGTTTTTGGCACATTCATTTTTGGAGGAACGGTGCTGCAAAACTCGCGCAGGAGGGCCGTTTTAACCACTGATGCACCGAAAAACTCACGGTTGAAATTTTCGCAAAGGACGCACCCAATCATCTCCGTTTGACCCAAAACTCATGTTTCGTGGGTTTTTGGCACTTTTATTTCCGGAGGAACGGTGCCGCAAAACTCGCGCAGGAGGGCCGTTTTCACCACTGATGCACTGAAAAACTCACGGTTGAATTTTTCGCAACGGATGCACCCAATCATCTTCGTTTGACCCAAAACTCATGTTTGGTGGGTTTTTGGCACTTTCATTTCCGGACGAACTGTGCCGCAAAACTCGCGCAGGATGGCCGTTTTCACCACTGATGCACCCAAAAATTCACGGTTGAATTTTTCAGAACGGAGGCACCCAATCATCCCCGTTTGGCCCAAAACTCATGTTTGGTAGGTTTTTGGCACATTCATTTTCGGAGGAACGGTGCCGCAAAACTCGCTCATGAGGGTCGTTTGAACCACTGATGCACCGAACACAACGAACGCACCCAATCATCTCCGTTTGACCCAAAACTCATGTTTGCTGGGTTTTTGGCACTGTCATTTCTGGAGGAACGGTGCCACAAAACACGCGCAGGAGGGCCGTTTTACCCACTGATTCAACGAAAAACTCATGGTTGAATTTTTCACAATGGACGCACCCAATCATCTCTGTTTGAGTCAAAACTCATGTTTGGTGGGGTTTTGGCACTTTCATTTTCGGAGGAACGGTGCCGCAAAACTCGCGTAGGAGGGTCGTTTTAACCACTGATGCACCGAAAAACTCACGGTTGAAATTTTCGCAAAGGACGCACCCAATCATCTCCGTTTGACCCAAAACTCATGTTTGGTGGGTTTTTGGCACTTTCATTTTTGGAGGAACGGTGCTGCAAAACTCGCGCAGGAGGGCCGTTTTAACCACTGATGCACCGAAAAACTCACGGTTGAAATTTTCCCAAAGGACGCACACAATCATCTCCGTTTGACCCAAAACTCATGTTTCGTTGGTTTTTGGCACTTTTATTTCTGGAGGAACGGTGCCGCAAAACTCGCGCAGGAGGGCCGTTTTCACCACTGATGCACTGAAAAACTCACTGTTGAATTTTTCGCAACGGCCCAATCATCTTCGTTTGACCCAAAACTCATGTTTGGTGGGTTTTTGGCACTTTCATTTCCGGAGGAACTGTGCCGCAAAACTCGCGCAGGAGGGCCGTTTTCACCACTGATGCACCAAAAAATTCACGGTTGAATTTTTCAGAACAGAGGCACCCAATCATCCCCGTTTGGCCCAAAACTCATGTTTGGTAGGTTTTTGGCACATTCAATTTCGGAGGAACGGTGCCACAAAACTCGCTCATGAGGGTCGTTTGAACCACTGATGCACCGAACACAACGAACGCACCCAATCATCTCCGTTTGACCCAAAACTCATGTTTGGTGGGTTTTTGGCACTTTCATTTCTGGAGGAACTAAGCCGCAAAACTCGCGCAGGAGGGCCGTTTTACCCACTAATTCACCGAAAAACTCATGGTTGAATTTTTCACAATGGTCGCACCCAATCATCTCCGTTTGACTCAAAACTCATGTTTGGTGGGTTTTGGGACTTTCATTTTCGGAGGAACGGTGCAGCAAAACTCGCGCAGGAGGGTCGTTTTAACCACTGATGCACCGAAAAACTCACGGTTGAATCTTTCGCAACGGACGCACCCAATCATCTCCGTTTGACCCAAAACTCATGTTTGGTGGGTTTTGGCACTTTCATTTTCGGAGGAATGGTGCCGCAAAACTCGCGCACGAGGGCCGTTTGAACCACTGATGCACCGAAAAATTCACGGTTGAATTTTTCACAACAGACGCACCCAATCATCTCCGTTTGAACCAAAACTCATGTTTGGTGGGTTTTTGGCACTTTCATTTTTGGAGGAACGGTGCTGCAAAACTCGCGCAGGAGGGCCGTTTTAACCACTGATGCACCGAAAAACTCACGGTTGAAATTTTCGCAAAGGACGCACCCAATCATCTCCGTTTGACCCAAAACTCATGTTTCGTGGGTTTTTGGCACTTTTATTTCCGGAGGAACGGTGCCGCAAAACTCGCGCAGGAGGGCCGTTTTCACCACTGATGCACTGAAAAACTCACGGTTGAATTTTTCGCAACGGACGCACCCAATCATCTTCGTTTGACCCAAAACTCATGTTTGGTGGGTTTTTGGCACTTTCATTTCCGGACGAACTGTGCCGCAAAACTCGCGCAGGAGGGCCGTTTTCACCACTGATGCACCCAAAAATTCACGGTTGAATTTTTCAGAACGGAGGCACCCAATCATCCCCGTTTGGCCCAAAACTCATGTTTGGTAGGTTTTTGGCACATTCATTTTCGGAGGAACGGTGCCGCAAAACTCGCTCATGAGGGTCGTTTGAACCACTGATGCACCGAACACAACGAACGCACCCAATCATCTCCGTTTGACCCAAAACTAATGTTTGGTGGGTTTTTGGCACTGTCATTTCTGGAGGAACGGTGCCACAAAACACGCGCAGGAGGGCCGTTTTACCCACTGATTCACCGAAAAACTCATGGTTGAATTTTTCACAATGGACGCACCCAATCATCTCTGTTTGAGTCAAAACTCATGTTTGGTGGGGTTTTGGCACTTTCATTTTCGGAGGAACGGTGCCGCAAAACTCGCGTAGGAGGGTCGTTTTAACCACTGATGCACCGAAAAACTCATGGTTGAATTTTTCACAATGGACGCTCCCAATCATCTCCGTTTGACCCAAAACTCATGTTTGGTGGGTTTTTGGCACTTTCATTTTTGGAGGAACGGTGCTGCAAAACTCGCGCAGGAGGGCCGTTTTAACCACTGATGCACCGAAAAACTCACGGTTGAAATTTTCGCAAAGGACGCACACAATCATCTCCGTTTGACCCAAAACTCATGTTTCGTGGGTTTTTGGCACTTTCATTTCCAGAGGAACTGTGCCGCAAAACTCGCGCAGGAGGGCCGTTTTCACCACTGATGCACCAAAAAATTCACGGTTGAATTTTTCACAACGGAGGCACCCAATCATCCCCATTTGGCTCAAAACTCATGTTTGGTAGGTTTTTGGCACATTCATTTTCGGAGGAACGGTGCCGCAAAACTCGCTCATGAGGGTCGTTTGAACCACTGATGCACCGAACACAACGAACGCACCCAATCATCTCTGTTTGACCCAAAACTCATGTTTCGTGGGTTTTTGGCACTTTTATTTCCGGAGGAACGGTGGCGCAAAACTCGCGCAGAAGAGCCATTTTCACCACTGATGCACCGAAAAACTCACGGTTGAATTTTTCGCAAAGGACGCACCCAATCATCTTCGTTTGACCCAAAGCTCATGTTTGGTGGGTTTTTGGCACTTTCATTTCCAGAGGAACTGTGCCGCAAAACTCGCGCAGGAGTGCCGCTTTCACCACTGATGCACCAAAAAATTCACGGTTGAATTTTTCACAACGGAGGCACCCAATCATCCCCATTTGGCCCAAAACTCATGTTTGGTAGGTTTTTGGCACTTTCATTTCCGGAGGAACGGTGCCGCAAAACACGCGCAGGAGGGCCGTTTTAACCACTGATGCACCGAAAAACTCACGTTTGAATCTTTCGCAACAGACGCACCCAATCATCTCCGTTTGACACAAAACTTATGTTTGGTGGGTTTTGGCACTTTCATTTTCGGAGGAATGGTGCCGCAAAACTCGCGCATGAGGGCCGTTTTCACCACTGATGCACCAAGAAATTCACGGTTGAATTTTTCACAACGGAGGCACCCAATCATCTCCGTTTGACCCAAAACTCATGTTTGGTGGGTTTTTGGCACTTTCATTTCCGGAGGAACGGTGCCGCAAAACACGCGCAGGAGGGCCGTTTTACCCATTGATTCACTGAAAAACTCATGGTTGAATTTTTCACAATGGACGCACCCAATCATCTCCGTTTGACTCAAAACTCATGTTTGGTGGGTTTTTGGCACTTTCATTTTCGGAGGAACGGTGCCGCAAAACTCGCGCAGGAGGGTCGTTTTAACCACTGATGCACCGAAAAACTCATGGTTGAAGTTTTCACGATGGACGCTCCCAATCATCTCCGTTTGACCCAAAACTCATGTTTGGTGGGTTTTTGGCACTTTCATTTCCGGAGGAACGGTGCCGCAAAACACGCGCAGGAGGGCCGTTTTAACCACTGATGCACCGAAAAACTCACGTTTGAATCTTTCGCAACAGACGCACCCAATCATCTCCGTTTGACACAAAACTTATGTTTGGTGGGTTTTGGCACTTTCATTTTCGGAGGAATGGTGCCGCAAAACTCGCGCATGAGGGCCGTTTGAACCACTGATGCACCGAAAAACTCACGGTTGAATTTTTCACAACGGACGCACCCAATCATCTCCGTTTGACCCAAAACTCATGTTTGGTGGGTTTTTGGCACTTTCATTTTTGGAGGAACGGTGCTGCAAAACTCGCGTAGGAGGGCCGTTTTAACCACTGATGCACCGAAAAACTCACGGTTGAAATTTTCGCAAAGGACGCACCCAATCATCTCCGTTTGACCCAAAACTCATGTTTCGTGGGTTTTTGGCACTTTTATTTCCGGAAGAACGGTGCCGCAAAACTCGCGCAGGAGGGCCGTTTTCACCACTGATGCACCGAAAAACTCACGGTTGAATTTTTCGCAACGGACGCACCCAATCATCTTCGTTTGACCCAAAAGTCATGTTTGGTTGGTTCTTGGCACTTTCATTTCCTGAGGAACTAAGCCGCAAAACTCGCGCAGGAGGGTCGTTTTCACCACTGATGCACCAAAAATTCACAGTTGAATTTTTCACAACGGAGGCACCCAATCATCTCCGTTTGACCCAAAACTCATGTTTGGTGGGTTTTTGGCACTTTCATTTCCGGAGGAACGGTGCCGCAAAACACGCGCAGGAGGGCCGTTTTACCCATTGATTCACTGAAAAACTCATGGTTGAATTTTTCACAATGGACGCACCCAATCATCTCCGTTTGACTCAAAACTCATGTTTGGTGGGTTTTTGGCACTTTCATTTTCGGAGGAACGGTGCCGCAAAACTCGCGCAGGAGGGTCGTTTTAACCACTGATGCACCGAAAAACTCATGGTTGAAGTTTTCACGATGGACGCTCCCAATCATCTCCGTTTGACTCAAAACTCATGTTTGGTGGGTTTTGGGCACTTTCATTTTCGGAGGAACGGTGCCCCAAAACTCGCGCAGGAGGGACGTTTTAACCACTGATGCACCGAAAAACTCACGTTTGAATCTTTCGCAACAGACGCACCCAATCATCTCCGTTTGACACAAAACTCATGTTTGGTGGGTTTTGGCACTTTCATTTTCGGAGGAATGGTGCCGCAAAACTCGCGCATGAGGGCCGTTTGAACCACTGATGCACCGAAAAATTCACGGTTGAATTTTTCACAACGGACGCACCCAATCATCTCCGTTTGACCCAAAACTCATGTTTGGTGGGTTTTTGGCACTTTCATTTTTGGAGGAACGGTGCTGCAAAACTCGCACAGGAGGGCTGTTTTAACCACTGATGCACCGAAAAACTCACGGTTGAAATTTTCGCAAAGGACGCACCCAATCATCTCCGTTTGACCCAAAACTCATGTTTCGTGGGTTTTTGGCACTTTTATTTCCGGAGGAACGGTGCCGCAAAACTCGCGCAGGAGGGCCGTTTTCACCACTGATGCACCGAAAAACTCACGGTTGAATTTTTCGCAACGGACGCACCCAATCATCTTCGTTTGACCCAAAAGTCATGTTTGGTTGGTTCTTGGCACTTTCATTTCCTGAGGAACTAAGCCGCAAAACTCGCGCAGGAGGGTCGTTTTCACCACTGATGCACCAAAAAATTCACAGTTGAATTTTTCACAACGGAGGCACCCAATCATCTCCGTTTGACCCAAAACTCATGTTTGGTGGGTTTTTGGCACTTTCATTTCCGGAGGAACGGTGCCGCAAAACACGCGCAGGAGGGCCGTTTTACCCATTGATTCACTGAAAAACTCATGGTTGAATTTTTCACAATGGACGCACCCAATCATCTCCGTTTGACTCAAAACTCATGTTTGGTGGGTTTTTGGCACTTTCATTTTCGGAGGAACGGTGCCGCAAAACTCGCGCAGGAGGGTCGTTTTAACCACTGATGCACCGAAAAACTCATGGTTGAAGTTTTCACGATGGACGCTCCCAATCATCTCTGTTTGCCTCAAAACTCATGTTTGGTGGGTTTTGGGCACTTTCATTTTCGGAGGAACGGTGCCCCAAAACTCGCGCAGGAGGGACGTTTTAACCACTGATGCACCGAAAAACTCACGTTTGAATCTTTCGCAACAGACGCACCCAATCATCTCCGTTTGACACAAAACTCATGTTTGGTGGGTTTTGGCACTTTCATTTTCGGAGGAATGGTGCCGCAAAACTCGCGCATGAGGGCCGTTTGAACCACTGATGCACCGAAAAATTCACGGTTGAATTTTTCACAACGGACGCACCCAATCATCTCCGTTTGACCCAAAACTCATGTTTGGTGGGTTTTTGGCACTTTCATTTTTGGAGGAACGGTGCTGCAAAACTCGCGCAGGAGGGCCGTTTTAACCACTGATGCACCGAAAAACTCACGGTTGAAATTTTCGCAAAGGACGCACCCAATCATCTCCGTTTGACCCAAAACTCATGTTTCGTGGGTTTTTGGCACTTTTATTTCCGGAGGAACGGTGCCGCAAAACTCGCGCAGGAGGGCCGTTTTCACCACTGATGCACCGAAAAACTCACGGTTGAATTTTTCGCAACGGACGCACCCAATCATCTTCGTTTGACCCAAAAGTCATGTTTGGTTGGTTCTTGGCACTTTCATTTCCTGGGGAACTAAGCCGCAAAACTCGCGCAGGAGGGTCGTTTTCACCACTGATGCACCAAAAAATTCACAGTTGAATTTTTCACAACGGAGGCACCCAATCATCTCCGTTTGACCCAAAACTCATGTTTGGTGGGTTTTTGGCACTTTCATTTCCGGAGGAACGGTGCCGCAAAACACGCGCAGGAGGGCCGTTTTACCCATTGATTCACTGAAAACTCATGGTTGAATTTTTCACAATGGACGCACCCAATCATCTCCGTTTGACTCAAAACTCATGTTTGGTGGGTTTTTGGCACTTTCATTTTCGGAGGAACGGTGCCGCAAAACTCGCGCAGGAGGGTCGTTTTAACCACTGATGCACCGAAAAACTCATGGTTGAAGTTTTCACGATGGACGCTCCCAATCATCTCCGTTTGACTCAAAACTCATGTTTGGTGGGTTTTGGGCACTTTCATTTTCGGAGGAACGGTGCCCCAAAACTCGCGCAGGAGGGACGTTTTAACCACTGATGCACCGAAAAACTCACGTTTGAATCTTTCGCAACAGACGCACCCAATCATCTCCGTTTGACACAAAACTCATGTTTGGTGCGTTTTGGCACTTTCATTTTCGGAGGAATGGTGCCGCAAAACTCGCGCATGAGGGCCGTTTGAACCACTGATGCAGCGAAAAATTCACGGTTGAGTTTTTCAGAACGGAGGCACACAATCATCCCCGTTTGGCCCAAAACTCATGTTTGGTAGGTTTTTGGCACATTCATTTTCGGAGGAACGGTGCCGCAAAACTCGCTCATGAGGTCCGTTTGAACCACTGATGCACCGAACACAACGAACGCACCCAATCATCTCCGTTTGACCCAAAACTCATGTTTGGTGGGTTTTTGGCACTTTCATTTTCGGAGGAACGGTGCCGCAAAACTCGCGCAGGAGGGTTGTTTTAACCACTGATGCACCGAAAAACTCATGGTTGAATTTTTCACAATGGACGCTCCCAATCATCTCCGTTTGACTCAAAACTCATGTTTGGTGGGTTTTGGACACTTTCATTTTCGGAGGAACGGTGCCCCAAAACTCGCGCAGGAGGGCCGTTTTAACCACTGATGCACCGAAAAACTCACGGTTGAATCTTTCGCAACATACGCACCCAATCATCTCCGTTTGACACAAAACTCATGTTTGGTGGGTTTTGGCACTTTCATTTTCAGAGGAATGGTGCCGCAAAACTCGCGCATGAGGGCCGTTTGAACCACTGATGCACCGAAAAATTCACGATTGAATTTTTCACAACGGACGCACCCAATCATCTCCGTTTGACCCAAAACTCATGTTTGGTGGGTTTTTGGCACTTTCATTTTTGGAGGAACGGTGCTGCAAAACTCGCGCAGGAGGGCCGTTTTAACCACTGATGCACCGAAAAACTCACGGTTGAAATTTTCGCAAAGGACGCACCCAATCATCTCCGTTTGACCCAAAACTCATGTTTCGTGGGTTTTGGCACTTTTATTTCCGGAGGAACGGTGCCGCAAAACTCGCACAGGAGGGCCGTTTTCACCACTGATGCACCGAAAAACTCACGGTTGAATTTTTCGCAACGGACGCACCCAATCATCTTCGTTTGACCCAAAAGTCATGTTTGGTTGGTTCTTGGCACTTTCATTTCCTGAGGAACTAAGCCGCAAAACTCGCGCAGGAGGGTCGTTTTCACCACTGATGCACCAAAAAATTCACAGTTGAATTTTTCACAACGAAGGCACCCAATCATCTCCGTTTGACCCAAAACTCATGTTTGGTGGGTTTTTGGCACTTTCATTTCCGGAGGAACGGTGCCGCAAAACACGCGCAGGAGGGCCGTTTTACCCATTGATTCACTGAAAAACTCATGGTTGAATTTTTCACAAAGGACGCACCCAATCATCTCCGTTTGACTCAAAACTCATGTTTGGTGGGTTTTTGGCACATTCATTTTCGGAGGAACGGTGCCGCAAAACTCGCTCATGAGGGCCGTTTGAACCACTGATGCACCGAAAAACTCACGGTTGAATTTTTCGCAACGGACGCACCCAATCATCTTCGTTTGACCCAAAACTCATCTTTGGTTGGTTTTTGGCACTTTCATTTCCGGAGGAACTAAGCCGCAAAACTCGCGCAGGAGGGCCGTTTTCACCACTGATGCACCAAAAAATTCACGATTGAATTTTTCACAACGGAGGCACCCAATCATCCCCATTTGGCCCAAAACTCATGTTTGGTAGGTTTTTGGCACATTCATTTTCGGTGAACGGTGCCGCAAAACTCGCTCATGAGGGTCGTTTGAACCACTGATGCACCGAACACAACGAACGCACCCAATCATCCCCGTTTGGCCCAAAACTCATGTTTGATACGTTTTTGGCACATTCATTTTCGGAGGAATGGTGCCACAAAACTCGCGCAGGAGGGCCGTTTTCACCACTGATGCACCAAGAAATTCACGGTTGAATTTTTCACAACGGAGGCACCCAATCATCTCCGTTTGACCCAAAACTCATGTTTGGTGGGTTTTTGGCACTTTCATTTCCGGAGGAACGGTGCCGCAAAACACGCGCAGGAGGGCCGTTTTAACCACTGATGCACCGAAAAACTCACGTTTGAATCTTTCGCAACAGACGCACCCAATCATCTCCGTTTGACACAAAACTTATGTTTGGTGGGTTTTGGCACTTTCATTTTCGGAGGAATGGTGCCGCAAAACTCGCGCATGAGGGCCGTTTTCACCACTGATGCACCAAGAAATTCACGGTTGAATTTTTCACAACGGAGGCACCCAATCATCTCCGTTTGACCCAAAACTCATGTTTGGTGGGTTTTTGGCACTTTCATTTCCGGAGGAACGGTGCCGCAAAACACGCGCAGGAGGGCCGTTTTACCCATTGATTCACTGAAAAACTCATGGTTGAATTTTTCACAATGGACGCACCCAATCATCTCCGTTTGACTCAAAACTCATGTTTGGTGGGTTTTTGGCACTTTCATTTTCGGAGGAACGGTGCCGCAAAACTCGCGCAGGAGGGTCGTTTTAACCACTGATGCACCGAAAAACTCATGGTTGAAGTTTTCACGATGGACGCTCCCAATCATCTCCGTTTGACCCAAAACTCATGTTTGGTGGGTTTTTGGCACTTTCATTTCCGGAGGAACGGTGCCGCAAAACACGCGCAGGAGGGCCGTTTTAACCACTGATGCACCGAAAAACTCACGTTTGAATCTTTCGCAACAGACGCACCCAATCATCTCCGTTTGACACAAAACTTATGTTTGGTGGGTTTTGGCACTTTCATTTTCGGAGGAATGGTGCCGCAAAACTCGCGCATGAGGGCCGTTTGAACCACTGATGCACCGAAAAACTCACGGTTGAATTTTTCACAACGGACGCACCCAATCATCTCCGTTTGACCCAAAACTCATGTTTGGTGGGTTTTTGGCACTTTCATTTTTGGAGGAACGGTGCTGCAAAACTCGCGTAGGAGGGCCGTTTTAACCACTGATGCACCGAAAAACTCACGGTTGAAATTTTCGCAAAGGACGCACCCAATCATCTCCGTTTGACCCAAAACTCATGTTTCGTGGGTTTTTGGTGATGAGGACATCAACACCAGCGATACATCCTCTCCGACACAACCTATAGCTGGTCCTCTTACTCGTGCTCGTGCTCGTCAACTTAATCATCAAGTGAGTTCCATGATAAGCTCTTGTCCATCTTGTTTAGACAATGGAAACGCGTGCACTCTTGTTTTGATTAGGAACCAAGGAGAAGACCGAAAGGGAGAAGGACTCGCGCTAGCTGGATTCGGACTGCAGCAAAGCACCAACTTGTGACCGCCACCACGGTTGCATACGGATTCGGATTCAGGCGCTTCAGGACTTGTTGGAAAGCTTATCAAGTTTACTTTCATATGAATCAAGTCTCACGTCAATATCTGTTCGGCAGCAGCGGCAATGATCCAATTACCGTCGACAGGTCTTGCTGTCCAGGGTGCTGCGTCACCTCATTTTGGGCTTATGGCCCATGTATCAAGTTGGGTCCATTAGGGACACGTCCTAGGGTTGGAGGACGACCCCAACACTCTTTTGGTCGTCAATCCATCTACTTATATCCCTCTATAGCCGCCATGGTCGGGTTGGGTTTTGTTTAGATCAAGTTTAGCCTTAGCTACTTGCTTGTAGGCGCGCGTGCAGGATCAGCCGCCCGTCTCCCTGTCTTCGGAACCCCATTGTTGATTAAGATTCAGTTTGAAACCTTCAATTTCATCTTGCAAATTCAGTGCTTGTTTCCTCGTTCTTGCTAGTTCTTCGATTGCTTGCAGGACGGGAGCCATAGGGGCTGGTTGTCGCGCTCCACAAGATCGTGACGGCTATTGGACGTGGTGTATCGGTTGCTAAGGCGCGGTCTTGAGGGCTGTAGTCGGGCCGTGAACGTCATCTCCATCCACCAATCGAGTTATCCCCGTTTCTCATCGAAAGATCGGGCAAAAAACCCTAGCGGGTTCGCATCATTTGGCACTTTTATTTCCGGAGGAACGGTGCCGCAAAACTCGCACAGGAGGGCCGTTTTCACCACTGATGCACCGAAAAACTCACGGTTGAATTTTTCGCAATGGACGCACCCAATCATCTTCGTTTGACCCAAAAGTCATGTTTGGTTGGTTCTTGGCACTTTCATTTCCTGAGGAACTAAGCCGCAAAACTCGCGCAGGAGGGTCGTTTTCACCACTGATGCACCAAAAAATTCACAGTTGAATTTTTCACAACGAAGGCACCCAATCATCTCCGTTTGACCCAAAACTCATGTTTGGTGGGTTTTTGGCACTTTCATTTCCGGAGGAACGGTGCCGCAAAACACGCGCAGGAGGGCCGTTTTACCCATTGATTCACTGAAAAACTCATGGTTGAATTTTTCACAAAGGACGCACCCAATCATCTCCGTTTGACTCAAAACTCATGTTTGGTGGGTTTTTGGCACATTCATTTTCGGAGGAACGGTGCCGCAAAACTCGCTCATGAGGGCCGTTTGAACCACTGATGCACCGAACACAACGAACGCACCCAATCATCTCCGTTTGACCCAAAACTCATGTTTCGTGGGTTTTTGGCACTTTTATTTCCGGAGGAACGGTGCCGCAAAACTCGCGCAGGAGGGCCGTTTTCACCACTGATGCATCGAAAAAATCACGGTTGAATTTTTCGCAACGGACACACCCAATCATCTTCGTTTGACCCAAAACTCATGTTTGGTGGGTTTTTGGCACTTTGATTTCCGGAGGAACTGTGCCGCAAAACTCGCGCATGAGGGCCGTTTTCACCACTGATGCACCAAAAAATTCACGGTTGAATTTTTCAGAAGGGAGGCACCCAATCATCCCCGTTTGGCCCAAAACTCATGTTTGGTAGGTTTTGGCACATTCATTTCCGGAGGAACGGTGCCGCAAAACTCACTCATGAGGGCCGTTTGAACCACTGATGCACCGAACACAACGAACGCACCCAATCATCTCCGTTTGACCCAAAACTCATGTTTGGTGGGTTTTTGGCATTTTCATTTCCGGAGGAACGGTGCCGCGAAACACGCGCAGGAGGGCCGTTTTACCCACTGATTCACCGAAAAACTCATGGTTGAATTTTTCACAATGGACGCACCCAATCATCTCTGTTTGACCCAAAACTCATGTTTGGTGGGTTTTGGCACTTTCATTTTCGGAGGAATGGTGCCGCAAAACTCGCGCATGAGGGCCGTTTGAACCACTGATGCACCGAAAAATTCACGGTTGAATTTTTCACAACGGACGCACCCAATCATCTCCGTTTGACCCAAAACACATGTTTGGTGGGTTTTTGGCACTTTCATTTTCGGAGGAACGGTGCTGCAAAACTCGCGCAGGATGGCCTTTTTAACCACTAATGCACCGAAAAACTCACGGTTGAATTTTTCGCAGAGGACGCACCCAATCATCTTCGTTTGACCCAAAACTCATGTTTGGTGGGTTTTTGGCACTTTCATTTCTGGAGGAACTGTGCCGCAAAACTCGCGCAGGAGGGCCGTTTTCACCACTGATGCACCAAGAAATTCACGGTTGAATTTTTCACAACGGAGGCACCCAATCATCTCCGTTTGACCCAAAACTCATGTTTGGTGGGTTTTTGGCACTTTCATTTCCGGAGGAACGGTGCCGCAAAACACGGGCAGGAGGGCCGTTTTACCCACAGATTCACTGAAAAACTCATGGTTGAATTTTTCACAATGGACGCACCCAATCATCTCCGTTTGACTCAAAACTAATGTTTGGTGGGTTTTGGGCACATTCATTTTCGGAGGAACGTTGCCGCAAAACTCGCTCATGAGGGCCGTTTGAACCACTGATGCACCGAACACAACGAACGCACCCAATCATCTACGTTTGACCCAAAACTCATGTTTCGTGGGTTTTTGGCACTTTTATTTCCGGAGGAACGGTGCCGCAAAACTCGCGCAGAAGGGCCGTTTTCACCACTGATGCAGTGAAAAACTCACGGTTGAATTTTTCGCAACGGACGCACCCAATCATCTTCGTTTGACCCAAAAGTCATGTTTGGTTGGTTTTTGGCACTTTCATTTTCGGAGGAACGGTGCCGCAAAACACGCGCAGGAGAGCCGTTTTACCCTCTGATTCACCGAAAAACTCATGGTTGAATTTTTCTCAATGGACGCACCCAATCATCTCCGTTTGAGTCAAAACTCATGTTTGGTGGGTTTTTGGCACTTTCATTTTCGGAGGAACGGTGCCGCAAAACTCGCGCAGGAGGGTCGTTTTAACCACTGATGCACCGAAAAACTCATGGTTGAATTTTTCACAATGGACGCTCCCAATCATCTCCGTTTGACTCAAAACTCATGTTTGGTGGGTTTTTGGCACTTTCATTTTCGGAGGAACGGTGCCCCAAAACTCGCGTAGTAGGGCCGTTTTAACCACTGATGTACCGAAAAACTCACGTTTGAATCTTTCACAACAGACGCACCCAATCATCTCCGTTTCACACAAAACTCATGTTTGGTGGGTTTTGGCACTTTCATTTTCGGAGGAATGGTGCCGCAAAACTCGCGCATGAGGGCCGTTTGAACCACTGATGCACCGAAAAATTCACGGTTGAATTTTTCACAACGGACGCACCCAATCATCTCCGTTTGACCCAAAACTCATGTTTGGTGGGTTTTTGGCACTTTCATTTTTGGAGGAACGGTGCCGCAAAACTCGCTCATGAGGGTCGTTTGACCAACTGATGCACCGAACACAACGAACGCACCCAATCATCTCTGTTTGACCCAAAACTCATGTTTCGTGGGTTTTTGGCACTTTTATTTCCGGACGAACGGTGCCGCAAAACTCGCGCAGGAGGGCCGTTTTCACCACTGATGCACTGAAAAACTCACGGTTGAATTTTTCGCAACGGACGCACCCAATCATCTCCGTTTGACCCAAAACTCATGTTTGGTTGGTTTTTGGCACTTTCATTTCCGGAGGAATGGTGTCGCAAAACACGCGCAGGAGAGCCGTTTTACCCTCTGATTCACCAAAAAACTCATGGTTGAATTTTTCTCAATGGACGCACCCAATCATCTCCGTTTGACCCAAAACTCATGTTTGGTGGGTTTTTGGCACTTTCATTTTCGGAGGAATGGTGCAGCAAAACTCGCGCAGGAGGGTCGTTTTAACCACTGATGCACCGAAAAACTCATGGTTGAATTTTTCACAATGGACGCTCCCAATCATCTCCGTTTGACTCAAAACTCATGTTTGGTGGGTTTTGGACACTTTCATTTTCGGAGGAACGGTGCCCCAAAACTCGCGCAGGAGGGCCGTTTTAACCACTGATGCACCAAAAAACTCACGTTTGAATCTTTCGCAACATACGCACCCAATCATCTCCGTTTGACACAAAACTCATGTTTGGTGGGTTTTGGCACTTTCATTTTCAGAGGAATGGTGCCGCAAAACTCGCGCATGAGGGCCGTTTGAACCACTGATGCACCGAAAAACTCACGGTTGAATTTTTCACAACGGACGCACCCAATCATCTCCCTTTGACCCAAAACTCATGTTTGGTGGGTTTTTGGCACTTTCATTTTTGGAGGAACGGTGCCGCAAAACTCGCGCAGGAGGGCCGTTTTAACCACTGATGCACTGAAAAACTCACGGTTGAAATTTTCGCAAAGGACGCACCCAATCATCTCCGTTTGACCCAAAACTCATGTTTCGTGGGTTTTTGGCACTTTTATATCCGGAGGAACGGTGCCGCAAAACTCGCGCAGGAGGGCCGTTTTCACCACTGATGCACCGAAAAACTCACGGTTGAATTTTTCGCAACGGACGCACCCAATCATCTTCGTTTGACCCAAAACTCATCTTTGGTTGGTTTTTGGCACTTTCATTTCCGGAGGAACTAAGCCGCAAAACTCGCGCAGGAGGGCCGTTTTCACCACTGATGCACCAAAAAATTCACGGTTGAATTTTTCACAACGGAGGCACCCAATCATCCCCATTTGGCCCAAAACTCATGTTTGGTAGGTTTTTGGCACATTCATTTTCGGTGAACGGTGCCGCAAAACTCGCTCATGAGGGTCGTTTGAACCACTGATGCACCGAACACAACGAACGCACCCAATCATCCCCGTTTGGCCCAAAACTCATGTTTGATACGTTTTTGGCACATTCATTTTCGGAGGAATGGTGCCACAAAACTCGCGCAGGAGGGCCGTTTTCACCACTGATGCACCAAGAAATTCACGGTTGAATTTTTCACAACGGAGGCACCCAATCATCTCCGTTTGACCCAAAACTCATGTTTGGTGGGTTTTTGGCACTTTCATTTCCGGAGGAACGGTGCCGCAAAACACGCGCAGGAGGGCCGTTTTAACCACTGATGCACCGAAAAACTCACGTTTGAATCTTTCGCAACAGACGCACCCAATCATCTCCGTTTGACACAAAACTCATGTTTGGTGGGTTTTGGCACTTTCATTTTCGGAGGAATGGTGCCGCAAAACTCGCGCATGAGGGCCGTTTGAACCACTGATGCACCGAAAAATTCACGGTTGAATTTTTCACAACGGACGCACCCAATCATCTCCGTTTGACCCAAAACTCATGTTTGGTGGGTTTTTGGCACATTCATTTTTGGAGGAACGGTGCTGCAAAACTCGCGCAGGAGGGCCGTTTTAACCACTGATGCACCGAAAAACTCACGGTTGAAATTTTCGCAAAGGACGCACCCAATCATCTCCGTTTGACCCAAAACTCATGTTTCGTGGGTTTTTGGCACTTTTATTTCCGGAGGAACGGTGCCGCAAAACTCGCGCAGGAGGGCCGTTTTCACCACTGATGCACTGAAAAACTCACGGTTGAATTTTTCGCAACGGATGCACCCAATCATCTTCGTTTGACCCAAAACTCATGTTTGGTGGGTTTTTGGCACTTTCATTTCCGGACGAACTGTGCCGCAAAACTCGCGCAGGATGGCCGTTTTCACCACTGATGCACCCAAAAATTCACGGTTGAATTTTTCAGAACGGAGGCACCCAATCATCCCCGTTTGGCCCAAAACTCATGTTTGGTAGGTTTTTGGCACATTCATTTTCGGAGGAACGGTGCCGCAAAACTCGCTCATGAGGGTCGTTTGAACCACTGATGCACCGAACACAACGAACGCACCCAATCATCTCCGTTTGACCCAAAACTCATGTTTGCTGGGTTTTTGGCACTGTCATTTCTGGAGGAACGGTGCCACAAAACACGCGCAGGAGGGCCGTTTTACCCACTGATTCAACGAAAAACTCATGGTTGAATTTTTCACAATGGACGCACCCAATCATCTCTGTTTGAGTCAAAACTCATGTTTGGTGGGGTTTTGGCACTTTCATTTTCGGAGGAACGGTGCCGCAAAACTCGCGTAGGAGGGTCGTTTTAACCACTGATGCACCGAAAAACTCACGGTTGAAATTTTCGCAAAGGACGCACCCAATCATCTCCGTTTGACCCAAAACTCATGTTTGGTGGGTTTTTGGCACTTTCATTTTTGGAGGAACGGTGCTGCAAAACTCGCGCAGGAGGGCCGTTTTAACCACTGATGCACCGAAAAACTCACGGTTGAAATTTTCGCAAAGGACGCACACAATCATCTCCGTTTGACCCAAAACTCATGTTTCGTTGGTTTTTGGCACTTTTATTTCTGGAGGAACGGTGCCGCAAAACTCGCGCAGGAGGGCCGTTTTCACCACTGATGCACTGAAAAACTCACTGTTGAATTTTTCGCAACGGCCCAATCATCTTCGTTTGACCCAAAACTCATGTTTGGTGGGTTTTTGGCACTTTCATTTCCGGAGGAACTGTGCCGCAAAACTCGCGCAGGAGGGCCGTTTTCACCACTGATGCACCAAAAAATTCACGGTTGAATTTTTCAGAACAGAGGCACCCAATCATCCCCGTTTGGCCCAAAACTCATGTTTGGTAGGTTTTTGGCACATTCAATTTCGGAGGAACGGTGCCACAAAACTCGCTCATGAGGGTCGTTTGAACCACTGATGCACCGAACACAACGAACGCACCCAATCATCTCCGTTTGACCCAAAACTCATGTTTGGTGGGTTTTTGGCACTTTCATTTCTGGAGGAACTAAGCCGCAAAACTCGCGCAGGAGGGCCGTTTTACCCACTAATTCACCGAAAAACTCATGGTTGAATTTTTCACAATGGTCGCACCCAATCATCTCCGTTTGACTCAAAACTCATGTTTGGTGGGTTTTGGGACTTTCATTTTCGGAGGAACGGTGCAGCAAAACTCGCGCAGGAGGGTCGTTTTAACCACTGATGCACCGAAAAACTCACGGTTGAATCTTTCGCAACGGACGCACCCAATCATCTCCGTTTGACCCAAAACTCATGTTTGGTGGGTTTTGGCACTTTCATTTTCGGAGGAATGGTGCCGCAAAACTCGCGCACGAGGGCCGTTTGAACCACTGATGCACCGAAAAATTCACGGTTGAATTTTTCACAACAGACGCACCCAATCATCTCCGTTTGAACCAAAACTCATGTTTGGTGGGTTTTTGGCACTTTCATTTTTGGAGGAACGGTGCTGCAAAACTCGCGCAGGAGGGCCGTTTTAACCACTGATGCACCGAAAAACTCACGGTTGAAATTTTCGCAAAGGACGCACCCAATCATCTCCGTTTGACCCAAAACTCATGTTTCGTGGGTTTTTGGCACTTTTATTTCCGGAGGAACGGTGCCGCAAAACTCGCGCAGGAGGGCCGTTTTCACCACTGATGCACTGAAAAACTCACGGTTGAATTTTTCGCAACGGACGCACCCAATCATCTTCGTTTGACCCAAAACTCATGTTTGGTGGGTTTTTGGCACTTTCATTTCCGGACGAACTGTGCCGCAAAACTCGCGCAGGAGGGCCGTTTTCACCACTGATGCACCCAAAAATTCACGGTTGAATTTTTCAGAACGGAGGCACCCAATCATCCCCGTTTGGCCCAAAACTCATGTTTGGTAGGTTTTTGGCACATTCATTTTCGGAGGAACGGTGCCGCAAAACTCGCTCATGAGGGTCGTTTGAACCACTGATGCACCGAACACAACGAACGCACCCAATCATCTCCGTTTGACCCAAAACTAATGTTTGGTGGGTTTTTGGCACTGTCATTTCTGGAGGAACGGTGCCACAAAACACGCGCAGGAGGGCCGTTTTACCCACTGATTCACCGAAAAACTCATGGTTGAATTTTTCACAATGGACGCACCCAATCATCTCTGTTTGAGTCAAAACTCATGTTTGGTGGGGTTTTGGCACTTTCATTTTCGGAGGAACGGTGCCGCAAAACTCGCGTAGGAGGGTCGTTTTAACCACTGATGCACCGAAAAACTCATGGTTGAATTTTTCACAATGGACGCTCCCAATCATCTCCGTTTGACCCAAAACTCATGTTTGGTGGGTTTTTGGCACTTTCATTTTTGGAGGAACGGTGCTGCAAAACTCGCGCAGGAGGGCCGTTTTAACCACTGATGCACCTAAAAACTCATGGTTGAATTTTTCACAGTGGACGCTCACAATCATCTCCGTTTGACTCAAAACTCATGTTTGGTGGGTTTTTGGTACTTTCATTTTTGGAGGAACGGTGCTGCAAAACTCGCGCAGGAGGGCCGTTTTAACCACTGATGCACCGAAAAACTCACGGTTGAAATTTTCGCAAAGGACGCACACAATCATCTCCGTTTGACCCAAAACTCATGTTTCGTGGGTTTTTGGCACTTTCATTTCCAGAGGAACTGTGCCGCAAAACTCGCGCAGGAGGGCCGTTTTCACCACTGATGCACCAAAAAATTCACGGTTGAATTTTTCACAACGGAGGCACCCAATCATCCCCATTTGGCTCAAAACTCATGTTTGGTAGGTTTTTGGCACATTCATTTTCGGAGGAACGGTGCCGCAAAACTCGCTCATGAGGGTCGTTTGAACCACTGATGCACCGAACACAACGAACGCACCCAATCATCTCTGTTTGACCCAAAACTCATGTTTCGTGGGTTTTTGGCAGCTTTATTTCCGGAGGAACGGTGGCGCAAAACTCGCGCAGAAGAGCCATTTTCACCACTGATGCACCGAAAAACTCACGGTTGAATTTTTCGCAAAGGACGCACCCAATCATCTTCGTTTGACCCAAAGCTCATGTTTGGTGGGTTTTTGGCACTTTCATTTCCAGAGGAACTGTGCCGCAAAACTCGCGCAGGAGTGCCGCTTTCACCACTGATGCACCAAAAAATTCACGGTTGAATTTTTCACAACGGAGGCACCCAATCATCCCCATTTGGCCCAAAACTCATGTTTGGTAGGTTTTTGGCACTTTCATTTTCGGAGGAACGGTGCCGCAAAACTCGCTAATGAGGGTCGTTTGAACCACTGATGCACCGAACACAACGAACGCACCCAATCATCTCCGTTTGACCCAAAACTCATGTTTGGTAGGTTTTTGGCACATTTATTTTTGGAGGAACGGTGCCGCCAAACTCGCGCATGAGGGCCGTTTGAACCACTGATGACCGAACACAACGAACGCATCCAATCATCTCCGTTTGACCCAAAACTCATGTTTGGTGGGTTTTTGGCACTTTCATTTCCGGAGGAACGTTGCCGCAAAATTCGCGCAGGAGGGCCGTTTTAGCCACTGATGCACCGAAAAATTCACGGTTGAATTTTTTACAACGGACGCACCCAATCGTCCTCGTTTGACCCAAAACTCATGTTTCGTGGGTTTTTGGCACTTTCATTTCCGGAGGAACGTTGCCGCAAAACTCGCGCAGGAGGGCCGTTTTAGCCACTGATGCACCGAAAAATTCACGGTTGAATTTTTCACAACGGACGCACCCAATCATCTCCGTTTGACCCAAAACTCATGTTTGGTGGGTTTTGGCACTTTCATTTTCGGAGGAATGGTGCCGCAAAACTCGCGCATGGGGGCCGTTTGAACCACTGATGCACCGAAAAATTCACGGTTGAATTTTTCACAACGGACGCACCCAATCATCTCCGTTTGACCCAAAACTCATGTTTGGTGGGTTTTTGGCACTTTCATTTTTGGAGGAACGGTGCTGCAAAACTCGCGCAGGAGGGCCGTTTTAACCACTGATGCACCGAAAAACTCACGGTTGAAATTTTCGCAAAGGACGCACCCAATCATCTCCGTTTGACCCAAAACTCATGTTTCGTTGGTTTTTGGCACTTTTATTTCTGGAGGAACGGTGCCGCAAAACTCGCGCAGGAGGGCCGTTTTCACCACTGATGCACTGAAAAACTCACGGTTGAATTTTTTCGCAACGGACGCACCCAATCATCTTCGTTTGACCCAAAACTCATGTTTGGTGGGTTTTTGGCACTTTCATTTCCGGAGGAACTGTGCCGCAAAACTCGCGCAGGAGGGCCGTTTTCACCACTGATGCACCAAAAAATTCACGGTTGAATTTTTCAGAACAGAGGCACCCAATCATCCCCGTTTGGCCCAAAACTCATGTTTGGTAGGTTTTTGGCACATTCAATTTCGGAGGAACGGTGCCGCAAAACTCGCTCATGAGGGTCGTTTGAACCACTGATGCACCGAACACAACGAACGCACCCAATCATCTCCGTTTGACCCAAAACTCATGTTTGGTGGGTTTTTGGCACTTTCATTTCTGGAGGAACTAAGCCGCAAAACTCGCGCAGGAGGGCCGTTTTACCCACTAATTCACCGAAAAACTCATGGTTGAATTTTTCACAATGGACGCACCCAATCATCTCCGTTTGACTCAAAACTCATGTTTGGTGGGTTTTTCATTTTCGGAGGAACGGTGCAGCAAAACTCGCGCAGGAGGGTCGTTTTAACCACTGATGCACCGAAAAACTCACGGTTGAATCTTTCGCAACGGACGCACCCAATCATCTCCGTTTGACCCAAAACTCATGTTTGGTGGGTTTTGGCACTTTCATTTTCGGAGGAATGGTGCCGTAAAACTCGCGCACGAGGGCCGTTTGAACCACTGATGCACCGAAAAATTCACGGTTGAATTTTTCACAACAGACGCACCCAATCATCTCCGTTTGAACCAAAACTCATGTTTGGTGGGTTTTTGGCACTTTCATTTTTGGAGGAACGGTGCTGCAAAACTCGCGCAGGAGGGCCATTTTAACCACTGATGCACCGAAAAACTCACGGTTGAAATTTTCGCAAAGGACGCACCCAATCATCTCCGTTTGACCCAAAACTCATGTTTCGTGGGTTTTTGGCACTTTTATTTCCGGAGGAACGGTGCCGCAAAACTCGCGCAGGAGGGCCGTTTTCACCACTGATGCACTGAAAAACTCACGGTTGAATTTTTCACAACGGACGCACCCAATCATCTTCGTTTGACCCAAAACTCATGTTTGGTGGGTTTTTGGCACTTTCATTTCCGGACGAACTGTGCCGCAAAGCTCGCGCAGGAGGGCCGTTTTCACCACTGATGCACCCAAAAATTCACGGTTGAATTTTTCAGAACGGAGGCACCCAATCATCCCCGTTTGGCCCAAAACTCATGTTTGGTAGGTTTTTGGCACATTCATTTTCGGAGGAACGGTGCCGCAAAACTCGCTCATGAGGGTCGTTTGAACCACTGATGCACCGAACACAACGAACGCACCCAATCATCTCCGTTTGACCCAAAACTCATGTTTGGTGGGTTTTTGGCACTGTCATTTCTGGAGGAACGGTGCCACAAAACACGCGCAGGAGGGCCGTTTTACCCACTGATTCACCGAAAAACTCATGGTTGAATTTTTCACAATGGACGCACCCAATCATCTCTGTTTGAGTCAAAACTCATGTTTGGTGGGGTTTTGGCACTTTCATTTTCGGAGGAACGGTGCCGCAAAACTCGCGTAGGAGGGTCGTTTTAACCACTGATGCACCGAAAAACTCATGGTTGAATTTTTCACAATGGACGCTCCCAATCATCTCCGTTTGACCCAAAACTCATGTTTGGTGGGTTTTTGGCACTTTCATTTTGGAGGAACGGTGCTGCAAAACTCGCGCAGGAGGGCCGTTTTAACCACTGATGCACCGAAAAACTCACGGTTGAAATTTTCGCAAAGGACGCACACAATCATCTCCGTTTGACCCAAAACTCATGTTTCGTGGGTTTTTGGCACTTTCATTTCCAGAGGAACTGTGCCGCAAAACTCGCGCAGGAGGGCCGTTTTCACCACTGATGCACCAAAAAATTCACGGTTGAATTTTTCACAACGGAGGCACCCAATCATCCCCATTTGGCTCAAAACTCATGTTTGGTAGGTTTTTGGCACATTCATTTTCGGAGGAACGGTGCCGCAAAACTCGCTCATGAGGGTCGTTTGAACCACTGATGCACCGAACACAACGAACGCACCCAATCATCTCTGTTTGACCCAAAACTCATGTTTCGTGGGTTTTTGGCACTTTTATTTCCGGAGGAACGGTGGCGCAAAACTCGCGCAGAAGAGCCATTTTCACCACTGATGCACCGAAAAACTCACGGTTGAATTTTTCGCAAAGGACGCACCCAATCATCTTCGTTTGACCCAAAGCTCATGTTTGGTGGGTTTTTGGCACTTTCATTTCCAGAGGAACTGTGCCGCAAAACTCGCGCAGGAGTGCCGCTTTCACCACTGATGCACCAAAAAATTCACGGTTGAATTTTTCACAACGGAGGCACCCAATCATCCCCATTTGGCCCAAAACTCATGTTTGGTAGGTTTTTGGCACTTTCATTTTCGGAGGAACGGTGCCGCAAAACTCGCTAATGAGGGTCGTTTGAACCACTGATGCACCGAACACAACGAACGCACCCAATCATCTCCGTTTGACCCAAAACTCATGTTTGGTAGGTTTTTGGCACATTTATTTTTGGAGGAACGGTGCCGCAAAACTCGCTAATGAGGGTCGTTTGAACCACTGATGCACCGAACACAACGAACGCACCCAATCATCTCCGTTTGACCCAAAACTCATGTTTGGTAGGTTTTTGGCACATTTATTTTTGGAGGAACGGTGCCGCCAAACTCGCGCATGAGGGCCGTTTGAACCACTGATGCACCGAACACAACGAACGCACTCAATCATCTCCGTTTGAGTCAAAACTCATGTTTGGTGGGTTTTTGGCACTTTCATTTTTGGAGGAACGGTGCCGCAAAACTCGCGCAGGAGGGTCGTTTTAACCACTGATGCACCGAAAAACTCATGGTTGAATTTTTCACAATGGACGCTCCCAATCATCTCCGTTTGACTCAAAACTCATGTTTGGTGGGTTTTTGGCACTTTCATTTCCGGAGGAACGTTGCCGCAAAATTCGCGCAGGAGGGCCGTTTTAGCCACTGATGCACCGAAAAATTCACGGTTGAATTTTTCACAACGGACGCACCCAATCGTCCTCGTTTGACCCAAAACTCATGTTTCGTGGGTTTTTGGCACTTTCATTTCCGGAGGAACGTTGCCGCAAAACTCGCGCAGGAGGGCCGTTTTAGCCACTGATGCACCGAAAAATTCACGGTTGAATTTTTCACAACGGACGCACCCAATCATCTCCGTTTGACCCAAAACTCATGTTTGGTGGGTTTTGGCACTTTCATTTTCGGAGGAATGGTGCCGCAAAACTCGCGCATGGGGGCCGTTTGAACCACTGATGCACCGAAAAATTCACGGTTGAATTTTTCACAACGGACGCACCCAATCATCTCCGTTTGACCTAAAACTCATGTTTGGTGGGTTTTTGGCACTTTCATTTTTGGAGGAACGGTGCTGCAAAACTCGCGCAGGAGGGCCGTTTTAACCACTGATGCACCGAAAAACTCACGGTTGAAATTTTCGCAAAGGACGCACCCAATCATCTCCGTTTGACCCAAAACTCATGTTTCGTTGGTTTTTGGCACTTTTATTTCTGGAGGAACGGTGCCGCAAAACTCGCGCAGGAGGGCCGTTTTCACCACTGATGCACTGAAAAACTCACGGTTGAATTTTTCGCAACGGACGCACCCAATCATCTTCGTTTGACCCAAAACTCATGTTTGGTGGGTTTTTGGCACTTTCATTTCCGGAGGAACTGTGCCGCAAAACTCGCGCAGGAGGGCCGTTTTCACCACTGATGCACCAAAAAATTCACGGTTGAATTTTTCAGAACAGAGGCACCCAATCATCCCCGTTTGGCCCAAAACTCATGTTTGGTAGGCTTTTGGCACATTCAATTTCGGAGGAACGGTGCCGCAAAACTCGCTCATGAGGGTCGTTTGAACCACTGATGCACCGAACACAACGAACGCACCCAATCATCTCCGTTTGACCCAAAACTCATGTTTGGTGGGTTTTTGGCACTTTCATTTCTGGAGGAACTAAGCCGCAAAACTCGCGCAGGAGGGCCGTTTTACCCACTAATTCACCGAAAAACTCATGGTTGAATTTTTCACAATGGACGCACCCAATCATCTCCGTTTGACTCAAAACTCATGTTTGGTGGGTTTTGGCACTTTCATTTTCGGAGGAACGGTGCAGCAAAACTCGCGCAGGAGGGTCGTTTTAACCACTGATGCACCTAAAAACTCATGGTTGAATTTTTCACAGTGGACGCTCACAATCATCTCCGTTTGACTCAAAACTCATGTTTGGTGGGTTTTTGGTACTT
Organism: Coix lacryma-jobi var. lacryma-jobi; assembly: GCA_009763385.1. Taxonomy (NCBI): domain Eukaryota; kingdom Viridiplantae; phylum Streptophyta; class Magnoliopsida; order Poales; family Poaceae; genus Coix; species Coix lacryma-jobi. The sequence continues at coordinate 83,111,462 of CM019826.1, read as the reverse complement.
TCATTTTTGGAGGAACGGTGCTGCAAAACTCGCGCAGGAGGGCCGTTTTAACCACTGATGCACCGAAAAACTCACGGTTGAAATTTTCGCAAAGGACGCACCCAATCATCTCCGTTTGACCCAAAACTCATGTTTCATGGGTTTTTGACACTTATATTTCCGGAGGAACGGTGCCGCAAAACTCGCGCAGGAGGGCCATTTTCACCACTGAAGTACCGAAAAACTCACGGTTGAATTTTTCGCAAAGGACGCACCCAATCATCTTCCTTTGACCCAAAACTCATGTTTGGTGGGTTTTTGACACTTTCATTTCCGGAGGAACTGTGCCGCAAAACTCGCGCAGGAGGGCCGTTTTCACCACTGATGCACCAAAAAATTCACGGTTGAATTTTTCACAACGGAGGCACCCAATCATCCCCGTTTGGCCCAAAACTCATGTTTGGTAAGTTTTTGGCACATTTATTTTTGGAGGAACGGTGCCGCCAAACTCACGCATGAGGGCCGTTTGAACCACTGATGCACCGAACACAACGAACGCACCCAATCATCTCTGTTTGACCCAAAACTCATGTTTGGTGGGTTTTTGGCACTTTCATTTCCGGAGGAACGTTGCCGCAAAACTCGCGCAGGAGGGCCGTTTTCACCACTGATGCACCGAAAAACTCACGGTTGAATTTTTCGCAAAGGACGCACCCACTCATCTTCGTTTGACCCAAAACTCATGTTTGGTAGGTTTTTGGCACATTTATTTTTGGAGGAACGGTGCCGCCAAACTCGCGCATGAGGGCCGTTTGAACCACTGATGCACCGAACACAACGAACGCACTCAATCATCTCCGTTTGAGTCAAAACTCATGTTTGGTGGGTTTTTGGCACTTTCATTTTCGGAGGAACGGTGCCGCAAAACTCGCGCAGGAGGGTCGTTTTAACCACTGATGCACCGAAAAACTCATGGTTGAATTTTCACAATGGACGCTCCCAATCATCTCCGTTTGACTCAAAACTCATGTTTGGTGGGTTTTTGGCACTTTCATTTCCGGAGGAACGTTGCCGCAAAATTCGCGCAGGAGGGGCCGTTTAGCCACCGATGCACCGAAAAATTCACGGTTGAATTTTCACAACGGACGCACCCAATCGTCCTCGTTTGACCCAAAACTCATGTTTCGTGGGTTTTTGGCACTTTCATTTCCGGAGGAACGTTGCCGCAAAACTCGCGCAGGAGGGCCGTTTTAGCCACTGATGCACCGAAAAATTCACGGTTGAATTTTTCACAACGGACGCACCCAATCATCTCCGTTGACCCAAAACTCATGTTTGGTGGGTTTTGGCACTTTCATTTCGGAGGATGGTGCCGCAAAACTCGCGCATGGGGGCCGTTTGAACCACTGATGCACCGAAAAATTCACGGGTGAATTTTTCACAACGGACGCACCCAATCATCTCCGTTTGACCCAAACTCATGTTTGGTGGGTTTTTGGCACTTTCATTTTTGGAGGAACGGTGCTGCAAAACTCGCGCAGGAGGGCCGTTTTAACCACTGATGCACCGAAAAACTCACGGTTGAAATTTTCGCAAAGGACGCACCCAATCATCTCCGTTTGACCCAAAACTCATGTTTCGTTGGTTTTTGGCACTTTTATTTCTGGAGGAACGGTGCCGCAAAACTCGCGCAGGAGGGCCGTTTTCACCACTGATGCACTGAAAAACTCACGGTTGAATTTTTCGCAACGGACGCACCCAATCATCTTCGTTTGACCCAAAACTCATGTTTGGTGGGTTTTGGCACTTTCATTTCCGGAGGAACTGTGCCGCAAAACTCGCGCAGGAGGGCCGTTTTTCACCACTGATGCACCAAAAAATTCACGGTTGAATTTTTCAGAACAGAGGCACCCAATCATCCCCGTTTGGCCCAAAACTCATGTTTGGTAGGTTTTTGGCACATTCAATTTCGGAGGAACGGTGGCCGCAAAACTCGCTCATGAGGTCGTTTGAACCACTGATGCACCGAACACAACGAACGCACCCAATCATCTCCGTTTGACACCCAAAACTCATGTTTGGTGGGTTTTTGGCACTTTCATTTCTGGAGGAACTAAGCCGCAAAACTCGCGCAGGAGGGCCGTTTTTACCCACTAATTCACCGAAAAACTCATGGTTGAATTTTTCACAATGGACGCACCCAATCATCTCCGTTTGACTCAAAACTCATGTTTGGTGGGGTTTTGGCACTTTCATTTCGGAGGAACGGTGCAGCAAAACTCGCGCAGGAGGGTCGTTTTAACCACTGATGCACCGAAAAACTCACGGTTGAATCTTTCGCAACGGACGCACCCAATCATCTCCGTTTGACCCAAAACTCATGTTTGGTGGGTTTTTGGCACTTTCATTTTCGGAGGAATGGTGCCGCAAAACTCGCGCACGAGGGCCGTTTGAACCACTGATGCACCGAAAAATTCACGGTTGAATTTTTCACAACAGACAGCACCCAATCATCTCCGTTGAACCAAAACTCATGTTTGGTGGGTTTTTGGGCACTTTCTTTTTGGAGGAACGGTGCTGCAAAACTCGCGCAGAGGGCCGTTTTAACCACTGATGCACCGAAAAACTCACGGTTGAAATTTTCGCAAAGGACACAACCCAATCATCTCCGTTTGACCCAAAACTCATGTTTCGTGGGTTTTTGGCACTTTTATTTCCGGAGGAACGGTGCCCGCAAAACTCGCGCAGGAGGGCCGTTTTCACCACTGATGCACTGAAAAACTCACGGTTGAATTTTCACAACGGAGGGCACCCAATCATCCCCGTTGGCCCAAAACTCATGTTTGGTAAGTTTTTGGCACATTTATTTTTGGAGAACGGTGCCCGCCAAACTCGCGCATGAGGGCCGTTTGAACCACTGATGCACCCAAAAATTCACGGTTGAATTTTTCAGAACGGAGGCACCCAATTCATCCCCGTTTGGCCCAAAACCATGTTTTAGGTGTTTTTG
>CM019826.1:83073879-83107973 GCA_009763385.1 Coix lacryma-jobi var. lacryma-jobi | reverse complement strand
CCTTTATTTTTTGGATGCTGTCTTTCTATCCATTCTTTATCGGCTCTTGTACCTTCCTTTGTCAGTCTGGTGGTTAATCTTCGAACTTCTGTATCAGTTATCTACCCTTGCATCAATGAATCTTATCAGTCAGTTTCGTTCAAAAGAATCTTTGGATGCTAATTCCCAATTCTTAACAGATGCCTGTGAACACCCGCACTGGAGCCGGAAGTTCCGAGGTGCCAACCTTCCAAACCCTCCCCAGTTCCTGCTACCCTGCAGAGGCCATTGCAGCCTTGGCGCCGCGCCAACCTTGGCTCAACCCAAGGACAGCAATGTTTGTCACCGGGGTCGCACAACCAAGAGACCACCTATGTGGAGTTCACTGAAACCCGTCCACCGGTTTCACACCAGAGCCGATGAACCCCTCGAGCTGATGATTGGCTCCGCACCATGGAGCAGAAGTTTGGTCTCATCCGATGCACGAAGATCCAGAAGCCCCGTTTCTTCTCAGCAGCTCCGTGGTCCGCAAGTGCTTGGTACGCCAACCTTTGGCTGCCCACCTGAAGGTCATTGAACCTGGGGAGTTCCGCACCCTTTCCGGCACACCCATCCCTCAGTTGATGAAGATGAAGTTGGATCAGTTCTGCCCTGCAACAGAAGATTCCACCGTATGCAGTATGTGGGCATTTCAACCACCTAGCCAGTATGCCTCCGACTATGTCAACACGGAGAAAAAGAGAGATTGTTTTCTCAGGGGTCTGCACCCTAAGATTGCAGAGGTCTTCCAACAACCTAAGATCTTACATGATGTCGTTGACCGTGCGTGCTTTGAGGAAAGACCGCCAGTACCGAAGAGAAAAAGAAGAAGAAGGCTGGGTCTAGCAGTTTCTCCAGCAACCATAAGCGCCCAAGAATCATCTATCCACCCCAGTCCACCATCAAAACCGTGCACCATACCCTCATCAGCAAGTGGTCGTTCGTACCGCGCCACCACCATAATGCCAACCAGCAAAGTGCCACTCAGCCGAACGCCCCAGGTGTTCGTGTCACTACCCCACAAACAGCTTACAACCACCCATGCTACAACTGTGGCCAAGTTGGTCACTGGTCTCGCGATTGCCCAAAACCCAAGAAGAATGCCCAGCATGCACAGAAAGGCCCTGGAGGATCACAGCAGCAGCAGCACCGTGCACCGCAGCAGCACGTCCAGAAGGGCAAGCTTGTCAAGAAGCACGGGCAAGTCTACTTCACCACCATCAGTAACATCCCAGAAGGAGAGCCCGTCATGCTCGGTAGGTTCCCTGTTGCCAATCATCCTGCAGTCGTCTTGTTTCGATTCTGGTGCATCGCATTCCTTCATCAGTCGCGCTTTGTCATCAAGCATGAGTTACCCATGGGGGAGTTAAAAGAAAGTTTCTGTATACTTTCGCCTGGAGGGCGGATAAATACTAAGGAAGTGGTCCGCAGTATACCAGTAATGTTGGGGGAACATGTCTTTCCTACCACCATGATAGTACTGCGCGATCAAGAGATAGATGTCATCTTAGGCATGAATTGGATGTGTCAGTATAAAGCCTTGATAGACATCTTGAATAGAGTTGTGAGAGTGGATATTCCCAACAGCACCTCCAAACTCCTTCTCCAACTTCCTATGCCACAAAAACCAGCAACCACCCAGTTGAATACCGCCTGTGTTCCGGAAATCAGGGATATTCCCGTGGTCTGTGAGTTCCCTGATGTCTTCCCAGAAGATCTACCTGGTCTGCCTCCCGACCGTGATGTTGAGTTTGCCATAGAGCTAAAACCCGGGACTGCTCCTATATCCCATAGAGCTTATCGAATGCCTCCCAGAGAGTTGGCAGAACTGAAGATCCAATTGCAAGAGCTCTTGGACAAGGGTCTCATTCGCCCAAGTTCATCTCCTTGGGGCTGTCCCTGCTATCTTTGTGAAGAAGAAGGACAAAAGTCTTCGTCTGTGCGTTGACTATCGCCCGCTCAATGAGGTCACCATCAAAATAAATATCCTTGCCTCGCATTGACCTTCTTTTTGATCAGTTATCTGGAGCCAGAGTGTTTCTCCAAAATTGATCTCAGATCTGGCTATCATCAAATAAAAATTCGTCCAGAAGACATTCCCTAAAACAGCTTTCACCACCAGATATGGCCTATATGAGTACTTGGTCATGTCCTTTGGCTTGACCAATGCCCCTGCTCATTTCATGTATCTCATGAACTCTGTGTTCATGCCAGAGCTCGATAAATTTGTAGTCGTGTTCATTGACGACATCCTTGTCTATTCAAGAACTCCTGAAGAGCACGCCAAGCATCTTCGAATCGTTCTTCTCTCGTCTCAGAGATCACCAGCTGTATGCCAAGTTTAGTAAATGTGAATTCTGGCTAGATCGAATTCAATTCCTTGCTCATGTCCTGTCCGCTGAAGGTGTGTCAGTTGACCCTGAGAAAGTGGCAGATATCTTGGATTGGAAGCCACCTACCACTGTTCGCGAAGTTCGCAGCTTCATGGGAATGGCTGGATACTATCGTCGTTTCATCCCAGATTTCTCCAGAGTCGCCAAGCCTATCACAGAGTTGTTGAAGAATTCCGTGGATTTCATTTGGTCACCAGCCTGTGAGCAAGCCTTTCAAGCCCTGAAGAAACTGCTAACTACATCACCAGTCCTAGCCCAACCAGATATCGAGAAACCCTTCGATGTATACTGTGATGCATCTGGTACTGGTTTGGGCTGTGTTTTGATGCAAGAAGGACGAGTAATTGCTTATGCCTCACGGCAGCTTAAGCGACATGAGGAAAATTACCCAACCCATGATCTTGAGCTAGCAGCAGTCGTGCATGCCTTGAAGATTGGCGTCACTATCTGTTGGGCAGCACCTGCAATATGTACACGGATCACAAGAGCCTAAAGTATATCTTCACTCAAGAAGAATTGAATATGAGGCAGAGAAGATGGCTTGAGTTGATTAAAGATTATGATCTCGAAGTACATTACCATCCTGGTAAGGCAAATGTAGTTGCCGATGCCCTCAGTCGCAAGTCATACTGCAACTGTCTGACGACGAAGCCCTATGATCTTTCCTTGTGCCATGAATTTGAAAGGATGGGTATCGAAATGATCCCGCAAGGAAGCTTGAACAATGTCAGCATAGAAACATCCATCAAGGATCAAGTCATTGCTGCTCAAAAGGATAACCCTGGAATCAAGCACATCATCGAAAAGGTCCAGACCGGAAAGGTTGATTGTTTCAGGATCGATGATGAAGGAGTTGTTTGGTTCAAGAACCGTCTAGTAGTTCCCAAGGTGCCTGAATTGAGACAGTTAATCCTTGATGAAGCACACTTGACCAGATTCTCTATCCACCCCGGCAGTAACAAGATGTACCAAGACTTAAAGCAGAGATTCTGGTGGACTAAAATGAAGATTGAGATTGCCCGGTATGTCGCTCAGTGTGATACCTGCCAAAGAGTCAAGGCAGTCCACATGAAGCCTGGGGGAGAATTGCAACCTCTGTCAGTACCCGCTTGGAAATGGGACGACATCAGTATGGATTTTGTCAATGGACTACCCAAGACCCAGAAAGGTTTTGATTCCATTTGGGTAATCGTGGACCGACTCACTAAGCAAGCTCACTTTCTGCCAGTGAAGACCAGTCACACCGTCCCCATGTATGCCGCTTTGTACAAGAACAACATAGTGAAGCTTCATGGCATACCCAAGAGCATTATCTCTGACCGTGGTACCCAGTTTGTCGCTAAGTTTTGGAAAGCGTTCCATACCTCACTTGGAACCAAGCTCTTGCATAGTACAGCTTATCATCCTCAAACTGATGGACAAACTGAGCGAGTCAACCAAGTGCTGGAGGACATGTTGAGAGCCTATGTTCTTACCTTCGCAGATACTTGGGATGACTGTTTGCCTTTGGCAGAGTTCTCTTATAATAACAGTTACCAAGAGAGCATCAAAATGGCACCCTTTGAAGCACTGTACGGTCGTCGTTGTCGTACACCCCTCAGTTGGTCTGAGCCCGGCGAAAGAGAATTCTTTGGAGTTGACCTGGTCAAGGATATGGAAGAGAAAGTCAAGCAGATTCAAGAGAATATGAAGATTGCCCAATCTCGACAGAAGAGCTACGCAGACAAGAGACGTCGACCTCTGAAGTTTCAAGTTGGAGATTATGTATATCTCAAGGTCTCACCAACCAAAGGAGTCACTCGTTTTGGAGTCAAAGGAAAGTTAGCACCCCGCTACATTGGTCCGTTTGAGATTTTGGAATGTTGTGGCAAGGTAGCTTACAAGCTAAGGTTGCCCGATCATCTCTCCGCTGTCCACAATGTTTTCCATGTCTCCCAACTCAAGAAGTGTCTCAGAGTACCAGAACATGTCGTGGAAGTTGAAGGTGTCGAGCTAGAGCCTGATCTATCCTATTCAGAATATCCAGTTCGCGTGTTGGACCACAAGGATCGCGTTACCCGAAGAACCACCACAAGATGGTACAAAATCCAGTGGAACCAGCACTCTGAAGAAGAAGCTACTTGGGAATCTGAAGACTTCTTAGCAAAGAACTATCCCGACTTTCTCGAATCCCTGTCAATGTAAGGTTTTGCCTTTATCCCTTCTTTGTCCTTCCTTAAGACGCAGAATCTCGGGGCGAGATTTCTTTAAGGGGGGGAGGCTGTAACACCTCTGGTGTTTAGTATGTAATTAACTTGACATATCATCATTATCATCATTAAGCATCTTGATCATGATTTCATGTGTATGCATTTTGCTAAGTGTATCATTTTTTGTGTATTACCCCTATTGCAAAAACCCTATTTAGCCCACTTCTCTCTACTAGGGCAAAATGGTAATTTCATCTCTGTGATTAGCTTTGTGTAATTCTTGTTCCTTTGGTGTCTTGAAGTTTTGTTGTGTTGGTCAAAGTTCAAAAATCAGAATTCGATTTCAAATTCCTTTTTGCAAAACCCTGATTTCCAAACCCTGGATTTTATCCCTCTTGTTGTGATTCAAAAATTATTCAAAATTTGGGATTGGTCCAAAAAGCAAAGTTGTAGATCTGTCAAAGAGAAACAACTTTGGTATTTACAAATTTTCAAGTTGTAGTACAAAGTTTTGAGTTATTTCAAATTCAATCAAACTCCAGTTTTTGTCCCCTTTTCAGTTTTCCAAATGAGTTCAAAAACTAATGAGTTTCAGGAAAAGTGTATAATAGCAAAGTTGTAGGTTTTGGCAAAATGAACAACTTTCATGTTTACAGATTTTCAAGTTTCAGTTTGAAATCCAGAGTAATTTTGATTTGAATCAAGTTTGAAAAAGTGTCCCCTTTACTGTTTTCAAATATTGTTCAAAAACTATTTGGAATTTGAAAATGTTCATATTGACAAAGTTGTAGATCTCATTTTTCTGAACAACTTTGATGTTTTGAGTTTTTGTTGCCCAGTTCAAATTTTGGAAGTAATTTGCAAATTTCTGAAACTGCTCAAAGGTCAAACCCTAGCCTAGTCTACTGTTTATCTTCTCCGGTAGGGGGGGGGGGCCCGGCCATGGCCAGCCGCCGGCGTCGCGCGTGCCGCACGCCTGGCTGCTCCCCACGCGCCTCCAACCTGTCGCCGATGTTCCCTTGTCCCCTCCGCGCCCGCACGCGAGCGCTGACCCGCGCTCCCGTCCCCTACCGAGCTCCGCGCGCCGCCGCCGCGTGGCCATCACCGGCGAGCTCACGCCCGAGCCCCGGCTGCACGCCATCACCCCCGCCAGAGCGCAATCGAGTGCGCACGCGCTCGCCGTGCTCATCCACACCACACCGAGGTCTCTACCGGCCCCTGGCCGTGCCTATAAGAAGGCCGCCGGAGCCCGACCTCACTCACTCAGCTCCGCCGCCGTCGCCAGCACCAGCCAGAGCCTCCCGTGCTCAATCACCTAGCTCAAAAGCTCCGCCGTGTTCTTGTGCTGCTTCACCACCCTCCAATTTCACCTCTACCGCCCTCAATCGCCCGGCGTAACTCGTCGTTGTCGTCTCCGGCGAGAACCCGGCGAACTCGGGTTCGTGGAATTCGCCGTCTCCGGCCTTGATCATCTCCCTCCGACCCCCGCATCACCTTCCTTACTCCCGTGCGACTCTAACCCCGCCCCTGTGGACTTGTTTGGTGCTCAGGGTCGTCGGAGTGTCGATCGCCGCCGCTCGTCGTCCGCCGGTCACCGTCGACCGCCTCCACCGTCCACCCCCGTCCCTCACCGAGCTGCCCCATCAACGCCGGTGAGCTCCCTGTTGCCTCCCGTGCCCTCAGCTCTGCCGCGGAGTGCCCAGGTTGGCCGGCGTAAGCACGCCGCCGCGCCCGGGTCGCCGCCGGCGAGCAGAGCACCGCCGTGCTCCGGTTTCCTTTTTATTTTCTACATGTGAATAGTGTTCAGATTTCTTATTTTTGTGTGATTTTCTGTGTTGATCCATAAATTCTGAAATTTTTGTGGTAGATTCTTTATGCTCTGAAGTATTTTATAAAAATATAAAACTTGACTTTCCTGCAAAAATTTGAAAATGAAAAATTCCCCTTTTAATTGAAAAATGAAGGCTTTGGTATTTTTAGAGAGTGTTCTGTAGCTCCAAAAATCTTGAGATTAATTTTGCAAGCTAGTTGTGTCATGATGAGTCTCTGGTAAAATTTTGAAGTCATTTGGAGCAAGTTGATTTTTGAGCTTTATTTTAATTAAGGAATAGTGCCTTTTGTTAATTAAATGTCTAGATTTAATTGAGCACCTTAATGACCTCCAAAAATTATGAAATTTGTTTTGCCATATACTTGTACCCTAATGAACTTGTGTGATTAATTTGGTAATTTTTGGAGCACCTTCATAAAATGACCTTTTTAAATAATTAAGAAAAATAGAAAAGGTGATTAGGATTAGCGTTGAATGCCCTGCAATGTGACTTTTGGGATTGCTTGATGTTCATAGACCCCTACCCTTGGTCTATGATGGTTGTGATGCTATGTTTGGTTGATGCTTAGGATAGTTATGATAAAGTCTAGTTTAATCAATTGGCTTAAGGAAGAAATGGTTAACTTTTTATGCTCAACCTAGATTTCGATTATGCCTTACCTAAGAGTAATCTGGAATCTGTGGTACTGTCTTGCACCTTAAGTTCATATCATCATTCTCATAAGCATTCATCATTGCATCCGTATAGTTGACGAAGAAGGCCCTGAAGTCGAGGTAGCCACCGAAGGATCTGTCCCCGAGGCAACCCCGAGCTCCGACACTTATACCTACCCCGAGTCTGCTCTTTTTGCCGTCCAAGGCAAGCCCCGGTGCATTTAACCCTTTCCTTGAATTTATAAATGTTTCCTTAAATGTTTTGAGTTAAATTATTGCATTAGGTTGATAGGAGTTGAGTGAAATCCTATCTGATGCATTATCTACCTTAACCAATGATACACCCGATACCTGCTTTTCAAAAACTATTTGCAAAATGCTAAGCAATGCTATATGATAGATTTGCAATAAAAATGCCAATTTCAAAGTATGATCACTTTAAGAATATTTATGGGAATTTCTGGTTTACTCCCACTATTGGCTAAGTATCTGATCCGTACTTAGTCAATGGGAAGGAGAGGTTGTCCTCGCGTACGGTGCCGTCATGTTGTAGTCCGGGACTCAACAGTTGACACCGACCGGGACAGGGTTGAAAAACTGACAGGACCTGTACTCTTGGGTTAGAGTCCCGAGGTGCTTGTCGCTGGCTGGAAAATTTAGGGACCACCTGTATGGGGGCCTGCTGACTAAGACTTGCAACTATTCACATACTACGGAAAGCTTCGGCTCCGAGGAATCCTTTATTGGACCGACAACCGCGCACTGGGAGTGGAGAGATGGCGGAAGTAGCATGTACCCACGTGGGTTAGAGGCCCGGATTGGAGTGGTGTACTGTACTTCCGGGTGGCGTAGGACCGGGCCCAATCTTGGAGGAATCGTGGTAGACGAGTTGGCATATGCAAGCTTGGGTGCTACATATGCAGTGTGGATAGGGACCCTCAGCTGAGTATTATTTATCCGGATTAACGCTGCTCCTCGGTTATGGAGACTTAGTCACTGACTGTCAACAGGGAGTGGTTCTCAACTAGGTCTGTTTTGGAAAGTAAAATGAATCAAGGATTATGATGGAACAAGGAATACCGAACCTTTCAAAATTAAAATAAGGTTTACCAAAAATGCTTTTCTGCAAAATACTTGAATTTGCTTAAGCCTTACCTTGACTACCCTAAGCCTGCATTCCTGAGTCTTCTCCCTTTTCTTTAGTCGGTTAAGTCTTGTTGAGTACCTTTGTACTCAGGGTTCTTTTACCCATGTTGCAGGTATGGCAGATCCCTCAGTATGCCTTGGACCCTGCTGTGTGACTGTTGTTCAGGAAGAGGCCGATGAGGCCGATGAGTGATTATTCACCCTCGGGCTGGGTGATGTATCTTTATTTTTTTAGTTGTTGTCATATGCTACCCTGCCAACTCTATTTGAACTATGGTCTGTAATAACTTCACTTTGAGTTTATGTTGAACCCTGGTTTGTAAAACTATTGTTATTTAAGTCTTCCGCTATTTACTCCGATGTTGTTTGTCAAAATGTTCAAGAGATTGTAACTGAATTGTGAGTTGATCCTGCGGACATCGGGCACTGATGTAGCCCAGTGGCGAAACCCGGTCTTAACCCCTTGGCTGTACGGATCGACTGTCAGTGGTTGACAGTGATCAGTGGGCCATGGGATTAGGGCCGTTACGTCACAATAGGGTGAGCATACGGTCCAACACTGGGGTGAGTAAAATGGGAATTATACCAGTGTTGGGCCAGCTGCTCAAAAGAACGGTTAGTAGCAAAACCATTCCTAGCACGCCTACGGGGAAAGCGATCACCACGCTGAGGAAAATGTGGTCTGCTAAGGGAAGAGCATCCATCGCGATAATCAAAACGCGGTGGGGGGTAACGCTCAACTACAAAGCCACTGCCACGGGGTCCATAGACCATAAAAGTAGGCTCTCGCCGGGCCCGTCCTCCTTGCGGCCTAGACCTAGGACCTTGAGGCATTGGTCCTCTAAGCCTAGCAGCTCCCCTTTGAATATTCGACACATGTACATCATGGAAAGGATGGTACATGTCCGTGTTGTTCATCTCCTTTGCATGGCGCTCCTCTCTCTTGCGCCGAAAGCAAAACTCCCTCAAGTGTCCATCTCTCCCACAGTGCTCACAATGGTACCTCACCGCTCTCATAGGGGGTTGTTGGTAGTCACGGTAGTGAGTGTGGATCATTTTGCCCTTCTGTGGCATAAGCTCCTCTTGGATAGTGGCATGGTTTCTAGCTAGTTCTTGAGGTGGTTTGGTTTTGGAGCCCATGTCTGTTTCTTGGGTGGAGCTCTTGGGGGTTCAACAAACACCCCATCCTTGGTGTTAGGTTTGAGAGGCTCTTTGGGTGGAATCTTGGTCACTTTGGGCGTAGTGGTGGAGTTGGGCTTCTCACTCGGATTAAGACCACTCGAGTCTCCAATCTTACCAAAAGATGAAGCACACTCAACACCCTGAGCAAAACCAACACCAGGACCTCCAACAACACGTTTGAATTGGGCTATCATCATCCCAAGCTGTGGCTCACCACTAGACACCCATGACAAGATGGTCCGAAGGTATGTGTTTTCTTCCTCGGTTTGCATCTTGTCATGCTGCACATTTGCAATCTCCATCTCCAAACCCTCACACAAAGCGCATCTAGACACACAAGTGCTACCCGAGCTGGCCTTCTCAAGAGACACAATCTTGGCATTCTTCTATGCCAACTTGGATTTCAAGCTTGCACAAGACTTGCACACACCAAGCACTAAGGATCTGGCTCTAAGCTCATCCACCTCTCCAACCAAGGCAACATACTTCCCCCTCAAAGTGAGAAGGTCAGTCATGTGCCTGGAGCACATCTCACACTCATCCTCCTCAGTGACAACAACGGTGGACTTGACAGACTCAAGTTCCTTCACCGCATCCTCCCACTTCTTCCTAAACTCCTTTCTCTCCCTAGCGGCAAGCCTAAGCAGTTTATCGTGGCTAAGGAGAGCAGCAGTAAGTTTGTCAACTTTAGCAGAGAGTTCGTTAGGAGATAGAGATACCTGGGAGGTGTCGTCGTCGTCGTTCCATGGAATCTCCTCCAGCTCGCCGTTGACCTCATCGCCGAGGGCCATGGTGCAGAAGCCCTCGGTGTCGGCGAAGAAGCAGAGGCCGTTCAGCTTGTCCTCGATCTTCTTCTTCTTCTTCTCGGACTCGTCGTCGCTTGAATCAGCGGAGTCGTCATCCGAGTCGTCGACGTTGCTGAGCGTGGCAAAGAAAGCACGCTGCACAGCCTGGGCCTTCTCCATGTACTTCTCCTTGACGTACTCCTTGTTGAAGCTGCCCCTCCGCTTGCGCTTGGCAGGGACGTACTTCTCCTTGCGCTTGCCGGAGTCGTACTTGTGGCCGTGATCCGCCTTGCCGAAGACTTGCTTGTTCTTCTTTGGGCAATTGGCGATGAAGTGGTCCGAGCCTCCACAATCGAAGCAACCACCACGTCCTCCTCTGCGGTGACGGTTCATGCGGTTGTTGTGGAACTACGAGATCCGGTTGGCCAGCAGGGCCAACTCGTCGTCCGCCGTGAACTCCAGCTGCTCCTCTGTGACAGAAAGAAGAGATGACAAAGCAAAGTCTCTAGAGGAGTTAGCGGAAGAGCCAGAAATAAAAGCCATTTGTTGATGGTCCTTAAACACTTGTTTTACCATCAACATTTTACCCAAAAATTCACCAAAAAGGCATGAAAAGTAGTCAAATAGGTTTCAAACTAACGAAATTCCACATGTCCATAGATTTTTATTTGAATGCAGGATTTGGACCAAATTTGGAGAATGGACTCACCAGGGCCCATTTGGGCCCTAGTGGGGTGGCGCCCGCCACCTAGGTGGCGCCCAAACTTCTCCCCTGCCACATCACAGATCCGTGTGACCACCCCAGGGCCAAATCTTAGCCCTCGGTCACTAGGTCGGTGGCATCGGAGGGCTCAGGAGGGAGTAGCGTGGATCATGCATGCCGCCATGCAAAGAAGCACAAGTTGAATTAAAGAAGCACATGCTTAATTCTTCTCCACCATTGATCTGAAGGAGGTTACGATCCAAGGGCTCTCATCCATCATCACGCGGATCGATGATGTGGCGGTGGAGTAGCCCCTACTCCACCTCTCTACTATAAATACCCCCCTGGAGGTGTCACTTCATTTGAAGCAAGGAAAGGAAGGAAGAAGCAAAGCAAGGCTAAAGTTAGAGAGCTGATAGCTTAGGATTTAGCCAAGCTTAGGCAAGTAGGTAGCTAGTAGAGCAAGGCATCCTTGCCTCATTGCCCTCGCGGAAGCGCTGCTCAAGGCTTAGCTCAAGAGTAGAAGCGTGCGAGTAATCGGTCCTGGAGTTGGGAAGAGTCTTCCTTCATCTCTAGTTCAGGTTTTGCTCTTGTAACTCAAGCACTTTACTATATTCTAGTTCATCATTTCAAGTATTACTTTATTCTACTTACCAGTATTGAGTAGTATACTTGATTGATTGCTTGAGTACCTAGCTATCCTACATTTCAATTCACTTAGCCATAGTAGTTAATCTCTAGTGTGCTTAGTGTTTGATCTTTGCTGATAGGTTGCTTAGTTAGTTTAGTGTTTATCTTATTAAGTCAAGTATTTCCTCTGATGTACGCAAGGGTGTCTCTATTCTAGGCCAGGGTAGAGATAGTTAGAATATAATTAGGCGTGGTGCTTAGTTATAGACTTACCTAAAGATACGGCTAGACCCCCGGATAGCTGTGGTAACAAGCAGGTGGGGACAGCCCTGTGCGCCTTGAATTCCACCACGTAGTTGGTCTAGTTTAAGAGTAAGACTCGTTGTGCTAGCGTTCAACCTAAGTCAGTGGTAAAGGCTAGTACGCCTCGGTACTTGACAAGATAGGAATAAAACTATACTTAACTTGGTCGCTTATTTAGCATTTGCCTATCTTGCTTCGTAGTTATCTAGGAGTAGTTATTAGTTATTAGTTATTAGTTAGTTATATTAGTTATCCTTAGTTATCTTTTCCCCCTATCTACCTATCCATCCACCTTACCTTAACCATTCATTTCATCCTTACCTATCCACTGATAAATTCTTTCTAGCCTTTCATCTCCTCTCTTCTCTTCTCTCCTTTTTCCCTTTCTTATTCTTCGACTCTCATCCCCTCCTTGACTCGACTCATACACCACCCTAGCCTTCCTTTGGGATCAAATAAATCGACACCTGGTACTCCCAGGCGAAGTGCTACTACGATAGTTCTGTGCGCTTGCAGAATCTCCTCTAGGTAGATTGCAATCTCTCTAGCTAGTTCCTACTAGTGTCAGGATTGACAACCCCATTTGACATTAGTAGATAGCTGCTTTAGCTTCACTCCTTTAGGTATAGTGACTGGACTTGCTACAAGCATTTCTGGCGCCGTTGCCAGGGATAGATTCCATAGTCTACTCCTTGTAACGACGTTAGCAAGTGTCAACAAGCATTTCTGGGCCATTACCGGGGATAGTTGCCTAGCTCTATCTTTTGTGAAGTTAAGAACTACCAACAACCATTTTTGGCGCCGTTGCTGGGGAAGGCAATCGGTGTATCCTTCGAGTCCTTGTCGAATTTATCTTCGCTTAAGCTTCTGCTTAGCAAACCCCATCTTTCCCCATTCTTTCTCTCCTTAGTCCTTCTTATCTTTTTCCTTCATCTTCTTCAACTTCTTTCTTTCTTATCTCGTTCTACCTTCACGATGGACAATAAGACCATTCATGAGTTTTCTGCTCCTTCTGCCGCCAATGTAGCGACAGGACCAGCCGTGATTGATGCCAACCTCAATTTCAAGTTAAAACCGGCTCTGATCACGATGGTCCAAGCTAGCCCATTCTGTGGCAAAGCTCATGAGGATGCCAATGCTCACCTCCAACAATTTTTGGTGATTTGCAGCACCTTCACCATTAAGGGGATAACCCAAGAAGCCATCCGTCGTCGTCTCTTTCCCTTTTCTCTCCTAGGAAAAGCGAAGCAATGGTTCTATACTAATCGCAACGCTTAGACACATGGGACAAGTGTTCCAATGCTTTTCTCGCCAAATTCTTTTCGATGGGCAACACGAACGCTCTTCGCAACAAAATCTCCAGCTTTACGCAACAAGCTGAGGAATCTATTCCCGAGGCTTGGGAGAGAATGCAAGAGTACGTCACTGCTTGTCCACACCATGGTATGGAGGACTGGCTGTTGATCCAGAACTTCTACCATCGCCTAACCCCACTCTCTAGAAGCCATTTTGATGTCGCCGCCGGTGGTGCATTCTTTTCTTTGAATGTTGCAGATGCTCAGGCTCTCATAGAGAAGATGGTGTCGAACCAAGGATGGAATGACGAGAGACTGCAGCCCCGTAAGCGAGGTATGCATTCCCTTAAGGGGGCCGACATGATCGTGGCCAAGATGGACCTGCTGGCCAAGAAGCTGGACAGCTGTGAGAAGAAGAACCAACAAGAGAGTGTCCAATCTCTGGAATGCTACATGACTTGTGAAGTCTGTGGAGAAACCGGACATTCTGGGAACCACTACCCCGAGTTACATGAAGATTTGAACTTCATCAACCAAAACAACAACAACGGTTTCCGTCAACAAAATCAAGGATGGAATCAACACTCCAACTCTCAAGGTAATAATTCATTCCCTCGCTCTAATTTCCAAAGTACTGATAATTTCTCGTTCTTAAAGAATCTAGTCTACTCTCAAGGTAGAACTACTGAATTTTTGAATAAGAAATTAATGTCAAATGATAAAATGCTTGAGAACATAAATGCTAAATTGGAAGATTTCTCATCTGCTCTGAAAAATCAACTTAGCTTTAATAAGATGTTAGAAACCCAATTAGCTCAACTTGCTGCGATCATACCATCTTTTGAAACTGGCAAAATTCCAGCTAAACCTAACATGGAAACTGTAAATATGGTTGAAATAAATTATTTTAACTATTATGAAGATCAAACCATGACTGTTAAAAAGGGTGATCCTGGTAGTCCCATAATTAGATGCTCAATCTTTGGTGAAGTCTTTAAAAATGCCATGTGTGATTTAGGATCGACTGTGAACATTTTATCGAAGGATTTCTATGACAACTCGTTCTTTCCGCCCATGTCATCCACATCTGCCTATGTCGTGCTAGCTGATCAATCAACATGCTATGTAGAAGGAATGGTCACTGATTTACCTGTTCATATTAGAGGTTCATATGTTCCTGCTGATTTCATAAAACTAGATATGGGAAATAGGAAAGATGTGCCTCTAATCTTAGGTAGACCTTTCTTGAACACTGTTGATGCTTGCATATATGTGGGGAGTGGTAAAATGCAAATGACATTAGGAGGGAGGAAGGAAATATTCTCCTTTTCCCGTGGTCCCGCATATGCCGCTAACAGGCAGGAAGCAAAACCCGTTCGTACCAAGAAGAGGCGTCTAAGAACAAGGTGGAACAGAAAGAAAGAACCACCTTCTTCTGAGTTGTGTAATTCACATGACAAAGGAGAGGTGCCAAAAGAAGAAGAACTCGATGAAGTACTTAAAGAAGAAGCACCCAAGGAAGAAGATCCACCCAATAAGGATGAAATTCCATGGATCTAAGGTATGGATTTACTTTTAAATTTCCCTTTTTCAAATAAATAACATATGTCATGCATGTAACTAAAAAAAATATCAGTTATCATTAGTTATATGCATAAGTATATGTTAACTTAGCTAGAATAATAAAATATCATAATAGGATAGTTTCCCTTTTTCACAACATTAGATAGTTTCCCTTTTAATAAAATAAGAACAAGAGCTCCGACCGAGAAAGATGAAGACCCTTCACCAAGCAAGAAGCCAGCTTGGGGGAGATCCTCGCGCCAATAAGGTATGTTTCAACCTTCATCTTTATGTTCGGTTCCTAAATTCTATATCTTTTGAAAACTTTTGAATGTTATATACTTGCCTAAGTAATTATCCCATGAGTAAAAATGATAAAATCTGCTTAAAAATGTTGGAACCTGAATAAGAAATAAAATATGCCATGCAAATGCTATTGTTATAGTTAGAATAACTAGTTTTATCTAAGTTGTAGCTTTTGTGGGTTGCACATGTTTTAACTAAAATCATGCTTAGTGAATAAAGTTAGTTAGAAATGGAGTAATTCTTTAAACTTGCTAAGCTAAAATTAGGACCAAATCTGGAGGATTTCTTTTAAAAATCATGAAAAACATGCTAAAAGTTCCTCCTGGATTTTATCCCATCCCACCACTAGCCAAATATTTGTTAGTCAAAACCACAAAGAGCTTTGTTAGACCTCATAGATCTTAGTAGAGAAGCTTATCATTTCATTTGATCAAGATACACACACCCACCATAAATTGGTTACTCTCCACTTTGGAAGTTTGCAACCACCAAATAAATTGCTCATTCTCTACACTGGAGATATGCAATACCTTGCCAAACGTTCCATTGCTAGCCTTATGCTATTCCTACACTGGGAATAAGCATTTCTCTCTCTTCCCCCTTTTCATTTCTAAAATCCTTTCCTATAAACAATCTGGGGAAATCTAGAGCTAAAAAAGAGAGATATGAAAAAAAGTGAGCAAAGTAGCTCAATGTAACACCTCTGGTGTTTAGCATGTAATTAACTTGACATATCATCATTATCATCATTAACCATCTTGATCATGAGTTCATGTGTATGCATTTTTCTTAATGTATCATTTTATGTGAATTACCTCTATTGCAAAAACCCTATTTAGCCCACTTCTCTCTACTAGGGCAAAATGGTAATTTCACCTCTGTGCCTAGCTTTGTGTAATTCTTGTTCCTTTGGTGTCTTGAAGTTTTGTTGTGTTGGCCAAAGTTCAAAAATCAGAATTTGATTTCAAATCTCTTTGCAAAACCCTGATTTCCAAACCCTGGATTTTATCCCTCTTTTTGTAATTTAAAAATTATTCAAAATTTGGGGTTGGTCCAAAAAGCAAAGTTGTAGATCTGTCAAAGAGAAACAACTTTGGTATTTACAAATTTTCAAGTTGCAGTACAAAGTTTTGAGTATTTCAAATTCAATCAAACTCCAGTTTTTGTCCCCTTTTTAGTTTTCAAAATGAGTTCAAAAACTAATGAGTTGCTGGAAAAGTGTATAATAGCAAAGTTGTAGGTTTTGATAAAAGGAACAACTTTCATGTTTACAGATTTTCAAGTTTCAGTTTGAAATCCAGAGTAATTTTGATTTGAATCAAGTTTGAAAAAGTGTCCCCTTTACTGTTTTCAAATATTGTTCAAAAACTATTTAGAATTTGAAAATGTTCTTATTTACAAAGTTGTAGATCTCATTTTTCTGAACAACTTTGGTGTTTTGAGTTTTTGTCGCACAGTTCAAATTTTGGAAGTAATTTGCAAATTTCAGAAACTAGCCAAAGGTCAAACCCTATACCCTACCCTGTTCATCTTCCCCGTCGTAGGGGGGGGCCCGGCCATGGACGCCTCGCCGGCGCCGCGTGCGCCACGCGCCTGGCAGCCGCCCGCATGCTCCCGACCTGCCGCCTGCGGCCGCGTGATCATTTCGCGTCCGCGCATGCGAGCGCTGACCTCTCGCCCGTCCCCCACTGCCCCCAGTTCATCGCCGCCGCGTGGACAACGCCGGCGAGCTCACGCCCAGGCCCCGACTGCACGCCGTCCTCTCCGCCAGCTCGCAATCGATTGCGCGTGCCTCGGCCGAACTCGTCCACACCTCTCCGAGCTCTCTACCGGCCGCTAGCCGTGGCTATATAAGGCCCGCCGGAGCCCGACTTCCTCACCCATCTCCGCCACCGTGGCCAGCTCATTCCATAGCCTCCGCCGCTCAACCAACTAGCTCAACAACTCCGCCTTGATCCCGTGCAGCTTCCCCACTCCTCAATTTGGTCTCTACCGTCCCTGTTTGCCCGGCGTAACTCGCCGTTCCCATCTCCGGCAAGAATCCCGTCGAGGTCGGGATCGTGAAATACTCCCTCTCCGGCCTTGATCATCTCCCTCCGACCCCCGCATCACCTTCCTTACTCCTTTGCGCCTCTGACTGACCCCTTGCGGTCGCTTGTGTCGCGCAGGACCGCCGGAGTGCCGGTCGCCGCCGTAAAGCTTCCGCCGAGCTCCGTCGACCACCTCCCTCCGTTCATCCCCTCACTGCGCCGAGCCTCCTAATCGACGTCGGTGAGCCTCCTGAAGCCTCCCATCTCCTCGGTTTCGCCTGAGGCGCCTCGTCGTGGCCGGCGTAGCAGCGCCGCCGTCGTCGGTGGTCGCCGGTGAACGGAGGAGAAGAACAGTGCCGTTTTTCTATTTCTTCATACATGTGAATAGTGTTCAGATTTCATCTTTTTGTGTGATTTTCTGTGTTGATCCAAAAATTCTGAAATTTTGATGGTAGACTCTTTGCACCTTGAAGTATTTTATAAAAATATAAAACTTGACCTTCCTGCAAAAATTTGAAAATGAAAAATTCCCCTTTTAATTGAAAAATGAAGGCTTTGGTATTTTTAGAGAGTGTTATATAGCTCCAAAAATCTTGAGATAAAATTTGCAAGCTAGTTATGTCATGATGAGTCTCTGGTAAAATTTTGAAGTCATTTGGAGCAAGTTGATTTTTGAGCTTTATTTTAATTAAGGAATAGTGCCTTTTGTTAATTAAATGTCTAGATTTAATTGAGCACCTTAATGACCTCCAAAAATTATGAAATTTGTTTTTCCATATACTTGTACCCTAATGAACTTGTGTGATTAATTTGGTAATTTTTAGAGCACCTTCATAAAATGACCTTTTTAAATAATTAAGGAAAATAGAAAAGGTGATTAGGGTTAGCGTGGAATGCCCTGTGATGTGACTTTTGGGATTGCTTGATGTTCATAGACCCCTACCCTTTGGTCTATGATGTTTGTGATGACTATGTTTGGTTGATGCTTAGGATAATTATGATAAAGTCTAGTTTAATCAATTTTGCTTAAGGAAGAAATGGTTACCTTTTATGCTCAACCTAGATTTCGATTATGTCTTGCCTAAGAGTAATCTTGAATCTGTGGTATTGTCATGTACCTTAAGTCCATATCATCATTCTCATGAGCATTCATCATTGCATCCGTATAGTTGACGAAGAAGGCCCTGAAGTCGAGGTAGCCACCGAAGGATCTGTCCCCGAGGCAACCCCGAGCTCCGACGCCTATACCTACCCCGAGTCTGCTCTTTTTGCTGTCCAAGGCAAGCCCCGGTGCATTTAACCCTTTCCTTGAATTTATAAATGTTTCCTTAAATGTCTTTGAGTTAAATTATTGCATTAAGTTGATAGGAGTTGAGTGAAATCCTATCTGATGCATTATCTACCTTGACCAATGATACACCCGATACCTGCTTTTCAAAAACTATTTGCAAAGTGCTTAGTAATGCTATATGATAGATTTGCAATTAAAATGACAATTTCAAAGTGTGATCACTTTAAGAACATTTATGGGAATTTCTGGTTTACTCCCACCATTGGCTAAGTATTTGATCCGTACCTAGTCCATGGGAAGGAGAGGTTGTCCTTGCGTACGGTGCCGTCATGTTGTAGTCCGGGACTCAACAGTTGACACCGACCGGGACAGGGTAGAAAAACTGACAGGACCTGTACTCTCGGGTTAGAGTCCCGAGGTGCTTGTCGCTGGCTGGAAAATTTTAGGGACCACCTGTATGGGGGCCTGCTGACTAAGACTTGCAACTATTCACATACTACGGAAAGCTTCGGCTCCGAGGAATCCTTTATTGGACCGACAACCGCGCACTGGGAGTGGAGAGATGGCGGAAGTAGCATGTACCCACGTGGGTTAGAGTCCCGGATTGGAGTGGTGTACTGTACTTCCGGGTGGCGTAGGACCGGGCCCAATCTTGGAGGAATCGTGGTAGACGAGTTGGCATATGCAAGCTTGGGTGCTACATATGCAGTGTGGATAGGGACCCTCAGCTGAGTATTATTTATCCGGATTAACGCTGCTCCTCGGTTATGGAGACTTAGTCACTGACTGTCAACAGGGAGTGGTTCTCAACTAGGTCTGTTTTTGGAGAGTAAAATGAATCAAGGATTATGTTGGAACAAGGAATACCGAATCTTTCAAAATTAAAATAAGGTTTACCAAAAATGCTTTTCTGCAAAATACTTGAACTTGCTTAAGCCTTACCTTGACTACCCTAAGCCTGCATTCCTGAGTCTTCTCCCTTTTCTTTAGTCGGGTAAGTCTTGTTGAGTACCTTTGTACTCAGGGTTCTTTTACCCATGTTGCAGGTATGGCAGATTCCTCAGTATGCCTTGGACCCTGCTGTGTGACTGTTGTTCAGGAAGAGGCCGATGAGGCCGATGAGTGATTATTCACCCTCGGGCTGGGTGATGTATCTTTATCTTTTAGTTGTTGTCATATGCTACCTTGCCAACTCTATCTATTTGAACTATGGTCTGTAATAACTTCACTTTAATTTATGATGAACCCTGGTTTGTAAAACTATTGTTATCTAAGTCTTCCGCTATTTACTCCGATGTTATTTGTCAATATGTTCAAGAGATTGTAACTGAATTGTGAGATGATCCTGCGGACATCGGGCACTGATGTAGCCCAGTGGCGGAACCCGGTCGTAATCTCTTGGCTGTACGGATCAACTGTCAGTGGTTGACAGTAATCAGTGGGCCATGGGATTAGGGCCGTTACGTCACAGAGTGGTATCGGAGCATCTCACTACGACGTTGCAATCTTTTGCGAAAACTTCAAAAGGTTTTTGAGTCCAAAAACTAAACTTGACTATTTTGAGTCCAAATTGCTTCTCTCATCTCATCTAATCTTTGGCAACTTGTAGCAAGACAACTTGTATAAGCCCTATGTACTTTACCTTAATAGTTGCATTGCCTTGTTCCGTAGGAACGAATCATGCATCATGTCATAATCACTTAAGATAATAACTTCCTCTCTAAGTCTGTTGGGTTAGTATGCCTTTACCTTTTTCTTGCTAGCCTTTCTCACCTATAACCTCTTGTCCAGATATGGTCATCCTCAAGCGGACTGCTCGCAAGTCGACTGGACCGCATGGTGTGCCGCGTCACCAGCTGGCGCCACGCACCGGAGAAGAGACTGGAGAATCCTCCAACGGACGTCGCTTTCCCCGCCGCAACCGCAAGCAGCTAAAGGAGGAGATCAAGAATCTGAAGGCTGAGATGGAGAACATGGAGCATGACTTCTATCTTTCCCGCATGGAGTTTTATGAGGCACGAGCTTCCCTGGAGCAGGCCAATCGGAACACGGTTCGCGCTATCGAGCAGCGCAATGATGCTTGGACCCGCGAAGATGTCACCAGAGCCCAGCTCCATGGACTGCAGCAGTACACTGCCCAGATTGAGCAGTACAATGATATGCTTCATGAGGAGGTACATCAACTGTACGACCAACTTCACCCCGTGGCTCCACCTGTTGCTGAGGATCCAGAAGATGGAGTCGTGGAGGAACCTGAAGTAGAACATGAGTCAGTCCAGAATGTAGAAGTGGAACCTGCAGAAGATGTTCACGTTGAGGACGAAGATGAGGAGGAAGAGCCTGAGCTTATCATCGAGGATGATGATGACGATGAAGAGATGATCATCATCGATGACGACTAGATTCCTTGTGTCTGTACCATCTGCTCACCTAAAGCCTTAGTCTAGGTTTGGGACGTTAGTTGGTCTTCTGTTTAGTCGAGTCTGTATCTTGTCTTGTACCTTTCCTTTGTCAGTCAGTGGTTATCTATCGAACTTCTGTATCAGTTAACTACCCTTGCATCAATGAATCTTATCAGTCAGTTTCGTTCAAAATCAATCTTGAATGCTAAGTTCCCAAATTCTTAACAGATGCCTGTGAACACCCGCACTGGAGCCGGAAGTTCCGGAGGTGCCAACCTTCCAAACCCTCCACCAGTTCCTGCTACCCTGGCAGATGCCATTGCAGCCTTGGCCGCCGCTGCCAACCTAATGGCTCAGAACCAAGGACAGCAGAATGTTGGTCACCGTGGTCGTCTCAACCAAGAGACCACCTATGTGGAGTTCACTGAAACCCGTCCACCGGTTTTCACCAGAGCCGATGAACCCCTCGAAGCTGATGATTGGCTCCGCACCATGGAGCAGAAGTTTGGTCTCATCCGATGCACTGAAATCCAGAAGCCCCGGTTTGCTTCTCAGCAGCTTCGTGGTCCAGCAAGTGCTTGGTATGCCAACCTCTTGGCTGCCCAACCGGAAGGTCATGAGTTGACCTGGGAAGAGTTCCGCACCGCTTTCCGTGCACACCACATCCCGTCAGGTCTGATGAACATGAAGCTTGATCAGTTCTTGGCCTTGCAACAGAAAGATTCCACCGTTATGCAGTACGTTGGACAGTTCAACCACCTGAGCCAGTATGCCTCCGACTATGTCAACACGGATGAGAAGAAGAGAGATTGTTTTCTCAGGGGTCTGCACCCTAAGATTCGCAGAGGTCTATCCAACAACCTCAACGGATCTTATCATGATGTCGTTGACCGTGCTGTCGCTTTCGAGGAAAGTAACCGTCAGTACCAAGAGGAGAAGAAGAAGAAGAAGGCTGGGTCTAGCAGCTTCTCCAGCAACCATAAGCGCCCAAGAATCATCTACCACCCCAGCCACCACCAAAACCGTGCACCATACCCCCATCAGCAAGTGGTCGTTCGTACCGCGGCCACCACTCATAACGCCAACCAGCAAAGTGCCACTCAGCCGAACGCCCCAGGTGTTCGTGTCACCACCCCACAAACAGCTTACAACCATCCATGCTACAACTGTGGCCAAGTTGGTCACTGGGCTCGCGAGTGCCCAAAACCCAAGAAGAATGCCCAGCATGCACAGAAAGGCCCTGGAGGATCACAGCAGCAGCACCGTGCACCGCAGCAGCACGTCCAGAAGGGCAAGTTTGTCAAGAAGCACGGGCAAGTCTACTTCACCACCGTCAGTAACATCCCAGAAGGAGAGCCCGTCATGCTCGGTAGGTTCCCTGTTGCCAATCATCCTGCAGTCGTCTTGTTCGATTCTGGTGCATCGCATTCCTTCATCAGTCGCACTTTTGTCATCAAGCATGAGTTACCCTTGGGGGAGTTAAAAGAAAGTTTCTGTATACTTTCGCCTGGAGGGCGGATAAATACTAAGGAAGTGGTCCGCAGTATACCAGTAATGTTGGGGGAACATGTCTTTCCTACCACCATGATAGTACTGCGCAATCAAGAGATAGATGTCATCTTAGGCATGAATTGGATGTGTCAGTATAAAGCCATGATAGACATCTTGAATAGAGTTGTGAGAGTGGATATTCCTAACAGCAGCTCCAAACTCCTTCTCCAACTTCCTATGCCTCAAAAACCAGCAACCACCCAGTTAAATGCCGCCTGTGTTCCGGAAGTCAGGGATATTCCTGTGGTCTGTGAGTTCCCTGATGTCTTCCCAGAAGATCTACCCGGTCTGCCTCCCGACCGTAATGTTGAGTTTGCCATAGAGCTAAAGCCCGGGACTGCTCCTATATCCCGTAGAGCTTATCGAATGCCTCCCAGAGAGTTGGCAGAGCTGAAGGTCCAATTGCAAGAGCTATTGGACAAGGGTCTCATTCGCCCAAGTTCATCTCCTTGGGGCTGTCCTGCTATCTTTGTGAAGAAGAAGGACAAAAGTCTTCGTCTGTGCGTTGACTATCGCCCACTCAATGAGGTCACCATCAAAAATAAATATCCCTTGCCTCGCATTGACCTTCTTTTTGACCAGTTATCTGGAGCCAGAGTGTTCTCCAAGATTGATCTCAGATCTGGCTATCATCAAATAAAAATCCGTCCAGAAGACATTCCTAAAACAGCTTTCACCACCAGATACGGCCTATATGAGTACTTGGTCATGTCTTTTGGCTTGACCAATGCTCCCGCTCATTTCATGTATCTCATGAACTCTGTGTTCATGCCAGAGCTCGATAAATTTGTAGTCGTGTTCATTGACGACATCCTTGTCTATTCAAGAACTCCTGAAGATCACGCCAAGCATCTTCGAATCGTTCTCTCTCGTCTCAGAGATCACCAGCTGTATGCCAAGTTCAGTAAATGTGAATTCTGGCTAGATCGAATTCAATTCCTTGGTCATGTCCTGTCCGCTGAAGGTGTGTCAGTTGACCCTGAAAAAGTGGCAGATATCTTGGATTGGAAGCCACCTACCACTGTCCGCGAAGTTCGCAGCTTCATGGGAATGGCTGGATACTATCGTCGATTCATCCCAGATTTCTCCAGAGTCGCCAAGCCTATCACAGAGTTGTTGAAGAATTCCGTAGATTTCGTTTGGTCACCAGCCTGTGAGCAAGCCTTTCAAGCCTTGAAGAAACTGCTAACTACATCACCAGTCCTAGCTCAACCGGATATCGAGAAACCCTTTGATGTATACTGTGATGCATCTGGTACTGGTTTGGGCTGTGTTTTGATGCAAGAAGGACGAGTAATCGCTTATGCCTCACGACAGCTTAAGCGACATGAGGAAAACTACCCAACCCATGATCTTGAGCTAGCAGCAGTCGTGCATGCCTTGAAGATTTGGCGTCACTATCTGTTGGGCAGTACCTGTAATATGTATACGGATCACAAGAGCCTAAAGTATATTTTCACTCAAGAAGAATTGAATATGAGGCAGAGAAGATGGCTTGAGTTGATTAAAGATTATGATCTCGAAGTACATTACCATCCTAGTAAGGCAAATGTAGTTGCCGATGCCCTCAGTCGCAAGTCACACTGCAACTGTCTGACGACGAAGCCCTATGATCTTTCCTTGTGCCATGATCTTGAAAGGATGGGTATCGAAATGATTTCACAAGGAAGCTTGAACAATGTCAGCATAGAAACATCCATCAAGGATCAAGTCATTGCTGCTCAAAAGGATAACCCTGGGATCAAGCACATCATCGAAAAGATCCAGACCGGAAAGGCTGATTGCTTCAGGATCGATGATGTAGGAGTTGTTTGGTTCAAGAACCGTCTAGTAGTTCCCAAGGTGCCTGAATTGAGACAGTTAATCCTTGATGAAGCACACTTGACCAGATTCTCTATTCACCCCGGCAGTAACAAAATGTATCAAGACTTAAAGCAGAGATTCTGGTGGACTAAAATGAAGATTGAGATTGCCCGGTATGTCGCTCAGTGTGATACCTGCCAAAGAGTCAAGGCAGTACACATGAAGCCTGGAGGAGAATGGCAACCTTTGTCAGTACCCGCTTGGAAATGGGACGACATTAGTATGGATTTTGTCAATGGACTACCCAAGACCCAGAAAGGTTTTGATTCCATTTGGGTAATCGTGGACCGACTCACCAAACAAGCTCACTTCCTGCCAGTGAAGACCAGTTACACCGTCCCCACGTATGCCACTTTGTACAAGAACCACATAGTGAAACTTCATGGCATACCCAAGACCATTGTCTCTGACCGTGGTACCCAGTTTGTCGCTAAGTTTTGGAAAGTGTTCCATACCTCACTTGGAACCAAGCTCTTGCATAGTACGGCATATCATCCGCAAACAGATGGACAAACTGAGCGAGTCAACCAAGTGCTGGAGGACATGTTGAGAGCCTGTGTTCTTACCTTCGCAGATACTTGGGATGACTGTTTGCCCTTGGCAGAATTCTCTTATAATAACAGTTACCAAGAGAGCATCAAAATGGCACCCTTTGAAGCACTGTACGGTCGTCGTTGTCGTACACCCCTCAGTTGGTCTGAACCCGGAGAAAGGGAATTCTTTGGAGTTGACCTGGTCAAAGATATGGAAGAGAAAGTCAAGCAAATACAGGAGAATATGAAGATTGCCCAATCTCGACAGAAGAGTTACGCTGATAAGAGACGTCGACCTCTGAAGTTTCAAATTGGAGATTATGTATATCTCAAGGTCTCACCAACCAAAGGAGTCACTCGTTTTGGAGTCAAAGGAAAGTTAGCACCCCGCTACATTGGTCCGTTTGAGATTTTGGAATGTTGTGGCAAGGTAGCTTACAAGCTGAAGTTGCCCGATCATCTCTCCGCTGTCCACAATGTTTTCCATGTCTCCCAACTCAAGAAGTGTCTCCGAGTACCAGAACATGTCGTGGAAGTTGAAGGTGTCGAGCTAGAGCCTGATCTATCCTACTCAGAATATCCAGTTCGCGTGTTGGACCACAAGGATCGTGTTACCCGAAGAACCACCACAAGATGGTACAAAATCCAGTGGAACCAGCACTCTGAAGAAGAAGCTACTTGGGAATCTGAAGACTTCTTAGCAAAGAACTATCCCGACTTTCTCGAATCCCTGTCAATGTAAAGTTTTGCCTTTATCCCTTCTTTGTCCTTTTGTAAGACGTGGAATCTCGGGGCGAGATTTCTTTTAGGGGGGGAGGCTGTAACACCTCTGGTGTTTAGCATGTAATTAACTTGACATATCATCATTATCATCATTAAGCATCTTGATCATGAGTTCATGTGTATGCATTTTTCTTAATGTATCATTTTATGTGAATTACCTCTATTGCAAAAACCCTATTTAGCCCACTTCTCTCTACTAGGGCAAAATGGTAATTTCACCTCTGTGCCTAGCTTTGTGTAATTCTTGTTCCTTTGGTGTCTTGAAGTTTTGTTGTGTTGGCCAAAGTTCAAAAATCAGAATTTGATTTCAAATCTCTTTGCAAAACCCTGATTTCCAAACCCTGGATTTTATCCCTCTTTTTGTAATTTAAAAATTATTCAAAATTTGGGGTTGGTCCAAAAAGCAAAGTTGTAGATCTGTCAAAGAGAAACAACTTTGGTATTTACAAATTTTCAAGTTGCAGTACAAAGTTTTGAGTATTTCAAATTCAATCAAACTCCAGTTTTTGTCCCCTTTTCAGTTTTCAAAATGAGTTCAAAAACTACTGAGTTTCTGGAAAAGTGTATAATAGCAAAGTTGTAGGTTTTCATAAAAGGAACAACTTTCATGTTTACAGATTTTCAAGTTTCAGTTTGAAATCCAGAGTAATTTTGATTTGAATCAAGTTTGAAAAAGTGTCCCCTTTACTGTTTTCAAATATTGTTCAAAAACTATTAGAATTTGAAAATGTTCATATTTACAAAGTTGTAGATCTCATTTTTCTGAACAACTTTGGTGTTTTGAGTTTTTGTCGCACAGTTCAAATTTTGGAAGTAATTTGCAAATTTCAGAAACTAGCCAAAGGTCAAACCCTATACCCTACCCTGTTCATCTTCCCCGTCGTAGGGGGGGGGGCCCGGCCATGGACGCCTCGCCGGCGCCGCGTGCGCCACGCGCCTGGCAGCCGCCCGCATGCTCCCGACCTGCCGCCTGCGGCCGCGTGATCATTCGCGTCCGCGCATGCGAGCGCTGACCTCTCGCCCGTCCCCCACTGCCCCCAGTTCATCGCCGCCGCGTGGACAACGCCGGCGAGCTCACGCCCAGGCCCCGACTGCACGCCGTCCTCTCCGCCAGCTCGCAATCGATTGCGCGTGCCTCGGCCGAACTCGTCCACACCTCTCCGAGCTCTCTACCGGCCGCTAGCCGTGGCTATATAAGGCCCGCCGGAGCCCGACTTCCTCACCCATCTCCGCCACCGTGGCCAGCTCATTCCATAGCCTCCGCCGCTCAACCAACTAGCTCAACAGCTCCGCCTTGATCCCGTGCAGCTTCCCCACTCCTCAATTTGGTCTCTACCGTCCCTGTTTGCCCGGCGTAACTCGCCGTTCCCATCTCCGGCAAGAATCCCGTCGAGGTCGGGATCGTGAAATACTCCCTCTCCGGCCTTGATCATCTCCCTCCGACCCCCGCATCACCTTCCTTACTCCTTTGCGCCTCTGACTGACCCCTTGCGGTCGCTTGTGTCGCGCAGGACCGCCGGAGTGCCGGTCGCCGCCGTATAAGCTTCCGCCGAGCTCCGTCGACCACCTCCCTCCGTTCATCCCCTCACTGCGCCGAGCCTCCTAATCGACGCCGGTGAGCCTCCTGAAGCCTCCATCTCCTCGATTTCGCCTGAGGCGCCTCGTCGTGGCCGGCGTAGCAGCGCCGCCGTCGTCGGTGGTCGCCGGCGAACGGAGGAGAAGAACAGTGCCGTTTTTCTATTTCTTCATACATGTGAATAGTGTTCAGATTTCATCTTTTTGTGTGATTTTCTGTGTTGATCCAAAAATTCTGAAATTTTGATGGTAGACTCTTTGCACCTTGAAGTATTTTATAAAAATATAAAACTTGACCTTCCTGCAAAAATTTGAAAATGAAAAATTCCCCCTTTTAATTGAAAAATGAAGGCTTTGGTATTTTTAGAGAGTGTTATATAGCTCCAAAAATCTTGAGATAAAATTTGCAAGCTAGTTATGTCATGATGAGTCTCTGGTAAAATTTTGAAGTCATTTGGAGCAAGTTGATTTTGAGCTTTATTTTAATTAAGGAATAGTGCCTTTTGTTAATTAAATGTCTAGATTTAATTGAGCACCTTAATGACCTCCAAAAATTATGAAATTTGTTTTGCCATATACTTGTACCCTAATGAACTTGTGTGATTAATTTGGTAATTTTAGAGCACCTTCATAAAATGACCTTTTTAAATAATTAAGGAAAATAGAAAAAGGTGATTAGGGTTAGCGTGGAATGCCCTGTGATGTGACTTTTGGGATTGCTTGATGTTCATAGACCCCTACCCTTGGTCTATGATGTTTTGTGATGACTATGTTTGGTTGATGCTTAGGATAATTATGATAAAGTCTAGTTTAATCAATTTTGCTTAAGGAAGAAATGGTTACCTTTTATGCTCAACCTAGATTTCGATTATGTCTTGCCTAAGAGTAATCTTGAATCTGTGGTATTGTCATGTACCTTAAGTCCATATCATCATTCTCATGAGCATTCATCATTGCATCCGTATAGTTGACGAAGAAGGCCCTGAAGTCGAGGTAGCCACCGAAGGATCTGTCCCCGAGGCAACCCCGAGCTCCGACGCCTATACCTACCCCGAGTCTGCTCTTTTTTGCTGTCCAAGGCAAGCCCCGGTGCATTTAACCCTTTCCTTGAATTATAAATGTTTCCTTAAATGTCTTTGAGTTAAATTATTGCATTAAGTTGATAGGAGTTGAGTGAAATCCTATCTGATGCATATCTACCTTGACCAATGATACACCCGATACCTGCTTTTCAAAAACTATTTGCAAAGTGCTTAGTAATGCTATATGATAGATTTGCAATTAAATGACAATTTCAAAGTGTGATCACTTTAAGAACATTTATGGGAATTTCTGGTTTACTCCCACCATTGGCTAAGTATTTGATCCGTACCTAGTCCATGGGGAAGGAGAGGTTGTCCTTGCGTACGGTGCCGTCATGTTGTAGTCCGGGACTCAACAGTTGACAACCGACCGGGACAGGGTAGAAAAACTGACAGGACCTGTACTCTCGCGGTTAGAGTCCCGAGGTGCTTAGGCACGCTGGCTGGAAAAATTTTAGGGACCACCTGTATGGGGGCCTGCCTGACTAAGACTTGCAACTATTCACATACTACGGAAAGCTTCGGCTCCGAGGAATCTTTATTGGACGACAACCGCGCACTGGGAGTGGAGAGGATGGCGGAAGTAGCATGTACCCACGGGGGTTAGAGTCCCGGATTGGAGTGGTGTACTGTACTTCCGTGGTGGCGTAGGTACCGGGCCCAATCTTGGAGGGAATCCGTGGTAGACGAGTGGCATATGCAAGCTTGGGTGCACATATGCAGTGTGGATAGGGACCCTCAGCTGAGTATTATTTATCCGGATTAACGCTGCCCTCGGTTATGGCTACTGATTAGTCACTGACTGTCAACAGGGAGTGGTTCTCAACTAGGTCTGTTTTTGGAGAGTAAAATGAATCAAGGATTATGTTGGAACAAGGAATACCGAATCTTTCAAAATTAAAATAAGGTTTACCAAAACTGCTTTTCTGCAAAATACTTGAAACTTTGCTTAAGCCTTACCTTGACTACCCTAGCCCTGCATTCCTGAGTCTTCTCCCTTTTCTTTAGTCGGGTAAGTCTTATTGAGTACCTTTTTACTCAGGGTTCTTTACCCATGTTGCAGGTTATGGAAGATTCATCAGTATGCCGTGGACCCTGCTGTGTGACTGTTGTTCAGGAAGAGGCCGATGAGGCCGATGAGTGATTATTCACCCTCGGGCTGGGTGATGTATCTTTATCTTTTAGTTGTTGTCATATGCTACCCTGCCAACTCTACTATTTGAACTATGGTCTGTAATAACTTCACTTTAAGTTTATGTTGAACACTGGTTTGTAAAACTATTGTTATTAAGTCTTCCGCTATTTACTCCGATGTTATTTGTCAAAATGTTCAAGAGATTGTAACTGAATTGTGAGATGATCCTGCGGACATCGGGCACTGATGTAGCCCAGTGGCGAACCGGTCTTAATCTCTTGGCTGTACGGATCGGCTGTCAGTGGTTGATAGTGATCAGGTGGGCCATGGGATTAGGGTCGTTACGTCACACAGGTTTGGCCTCAAAACCTGGGCGCTGGCGGGTTTTGAGTTTGGGCCACAAAACTCAGGCGATGGACGGCTGGTTTCCTGGTTGGGCCACAAAACGGGGGTTGGTCGTGAAGACAGGTTTCCCGGTTTGGGCCTCAAAACGGGGGCGAGGTCCGTGAAAAGGACGAGCAGAGAGGTGGAGGCACGTGGCGGCAATCGGTGAGGTTGCGTCGAGGCAACGCTACCAGTTGTGCGGGCGTGGCCGTCGGATCAGCGTCCTCTTCGAGTTGGTCCAGAATAACCCTAGGGTTTAGCTGGTTCGCTCTGTAATTAGTTAGGGGTAGAGTGGGAACTAGAATTAGGATAAGTAGAGGGGACACCCACCTCCCATTCTATCTCAGTCATTTGCTATCTTCCACTTAGGGTTTTTCTGCTCTCCCAATCCCCTGCTGTAGCTACTGAGATCCACAGAGAACCATACCTCTGTGTTCATGAGATTTTGAGGAAATGAGACGTAATCTCACTGTTGTAGGTGTGGTAGCCAACGGTTGCAGATCGATGTCTTGATTCACATTTTGACTTTGTTCTTCGCGTTCTGCGTTTCTCCACGATTTTCCCGTCACTCGATCTCCCTCTCTACTGTGTCTTTTTGAATCCACTTGAATCAACTTGTTCTTTATAGTGAGGAGATCATTTCCACCGAAGGAATAGGAATTCATTTAACTTCTCATGAACAAGTAGATCGGGTCGATTCAATTTTCGTGGCGCTTTTTCGGTTCATACACCTTCCCTTTCGATTTCCCGTTGAATGAGTTGATTTGAACGGATGATTTCTTGGGGATAGTCTCCCAACTACCTCGTGATCATCCTCTTCAAGTTGGGATCAAGGGATTTTGATTTGGATCGATTTGGAGGAGGTTTGAGTTGGGGGCGACCGAAATCGCCCTTTCTGGGCACTCGCGGACAGTCGCCAGTGAGCCCATGGACAGTCCGTGTGTCGGGCTCCGGCTAGATCAGTGGCTGCGAGTCTCGAACACTTTACCCCGATTTGACCGACGGACAATCCGCCGTTGTGATCCGGGACAGTCCGGGATCACACAGGGGTGTTCAGCAAATGTGTTGTTTGGCGATTTTTGCCGGCGGACAGTCCGCCAGGGGACGCGGACAGTCCGCCCTGCCGCGGACAGTCCGGGACTGGGAGTCCGGACAGTCAGGGATTTGGCTGAGTGTGTTGCATTTTAGTGCGTTGCTCTCCCGGCTTTTCCGCTTGGTTTCCGGACTTCTCGTTTGGCCCTAGAGTTGACCAAGGAACCTCTCTAGGTATCTTTGCTACTTGTTAGCATAGGTATTTGGAGATTTCCGACGTAGCCTTCCATCTACGTTCGGGAGTTGATTTTTAGGGGTCGAACTTGAGCCGAAGCTTTTGGTGTTTAGTTCGCTCTTGCTTTGTGGTGCTTGCTGTGATCCTAGGAATCATCCACCTCTTCCAAGGGTCATGGGCATCACGTTTCGGTCAAAACATTTGAGGTTCATTTTGGGGACAAAGGCCAAAGTTTCGAGAGAAATTTTTGAGGCTCCCATTCACCCCCCCCCTCTGGTTGCCTTGCTTTTGCATCCTCGGTCCTTCAATTGGTATCGGAGCGGGTTAAGGATCTTCCACCTTAGCTGGTTCCAGATCCACAGAAGGCGACATGGATCGCGGCGTGGGCAAACCGCCGTTTTTCGATGGGACAAACTATGAGTATTGGAAGATACGCGTGTTAGCCTATCTTCAGAGCATGGGTGCTTCTGTCTCGGAGATTGGCAACAAGGAAGATTGCGTGGTTCTGGCTGCTCGTGTTACTCAGTTGCAGATCGATGAACACGATGCCAATAGCCGAGCCGTAATGCTCTTTCTCCTGTTTGAGTGTGTCCGAGTTTGATCGCGTTTCTCATCTCCCCATAGCTCGTGAGATTTGGGCGACCCTCATGCGCTTCCATGAGGGAACTTCTCAAGCAAATCCCGTCTCTACGAGTCGCACAAGCGGGAGTATGAGAACTTTCGACACATGCCTGGCGAGAGCATAAAGAGTTTATTCGCTCGCTTTCAGGTGATTGTCAACAGGATGAGAGCTAACAAGGAGCTATTGTCTTTCGACGATCATGAGAGGGCTCTCAAGCTTTTGCATACTCTCGATCCGTCGGTGTGGGACTCTAAGGTCCAGGCGATCATCGAATCGTCTAACTATGAGACCCTCACATGCGACGAGCTCTTAGTAAGCTCAAGTCCAGTGAGATTGATGCCATGGCGAGGGCTTTTATGAGAATCCTTCTGGCCCATCTATGGCTTTGCTTTCTGGCTCTTCTGCTAACCCCTCTGGAGGATTTGCATTCGCTTCTCTTCTTTCTGTCACAGAGGAGCAGCTGGAGTTCATGGGGGATGACGAGCTGGCTTTGCTCGCCAACCGGTTCTGCGGTTCCACGACAACCGCATGAACCGTCGCCACGGAGGAGAACGCTCTGGATGTTTTGAGTGCGGCGACCCCGACCACTTCATCGCCAACTGTCCCAAGAAGAACAAGCAAGCATTTGGGAAGGGCGATCATGGGCACAAGTACGACTCTGGCAAGCATAAGGAGAAGTACGTCCCCGTGAAGCACAAGCGGAAGGGCGTCTTCAACAAGGAGTACATCAAGAAGAAGTACTTGGAGAAGGCCCAGGCTGAGCTGCGTGCTTTCTTCGCCATGCTCAGCGACGTCGACGACTCGGATGACGACTCCACTTCCTCAAGCGATGATGAGTCCGAGAAAAAGAAGAAGATCGAGGACAAGTGAACGGCCTCTGTTTTCACCGACAACGAGGGCTTTTGCACCATGGCCCTCGGCTGGAGGTCAATAGCCAGCTGGAGGAGATCCTCAGAATGACGACGACGACACCTCAGGTATCTCAGACCCTGACGAGCTTTCTGCTGAGGTCGAGAAACTTACTGCCGCCCTTCTTAGTCAAGATAAGCTGCTTAGGCGTGCTGCTAGAGAGCGGAAGGAGTTTAGGCAGAAGTGGGAAGATACGGTGAAGGAACTTGTCTGTCAAGTCTCACCGTTGTCGTGACTAAAGAGGATGAGTGTGAGATGTGCTCCAAGCACATGACTGACCTTCTGACCTTGAGGGGGAAGTATGTTGCTTGTTGTGGAGAGGTGGATGAGCCTAACGCTAGATCCTCAGTGCTTGGTGCATGCAAGTCTTGTGCAGGCTTGCAATCCGAGTTGGCAGAGAAGAATGCCAAGATTGTGTCTCTTGAGAAGGCCAGCTCGGGTCACTTGTGTGTCTAGGTGTGCCTTGTGTGAGGGTTTGGAGATGGAGATTGCTAATGTGAGCATGACAAGATGCAAACCGAAAAGAAAACACTACCTTCGGACCATCTTGTCATCGGTGTCTAGTGGTGGCCGCAGCTTGGGATGATGATTGCCCAATTCAAGCGTGCTGCTGCAGGTCCAGGTGTAGGTTTTGCTCAGGGTGTTGAGTGTGCTTCGTCTTTTGGTAAGATTGGAGAGTCGAGGGTCTTAATCCGAGTGAGAAGCCCAATCCACCACTACTCCCAAACTGACCAAGATTCCACCCAAAGAGCTCTCAAGCCTAACACCGGGGATGGGGTGTTTGTTGAACCTCCAAGAGCTCCACCCAAGAAACAGACATGGGCTCAAAACCAAACCACCTCAAGAACAAGCTAGACACCATGCCACCTATCCAAGAGGAGGTCATGCCACATAAAGGCAAAGTGATCCACACCCACTACCGTGAGTACCAACAACCCCCTATGAGAGCGGTGAGGTACCATTATGAGCACTGGGGGAGAGATGGACACTTGAGGGAGTTTGCTTTCGGCCGAAGAGAGAGGAGCGCGTGCAAAGGAGATGAACAACACAAAACATGTACCATCCTTTCCATGATATACATGTGTCGAATGTTCAAAGGCGTGCTGCTAGGCCTAGAGGTCCAATGCCTCAAGTTCCTAGGCCTAGGCCACGAGGAGGACGAGCCAGGCGGGAGCCTACAGTTGTAGGCTATGGACCCCGTGGCGGTGGCTTTGTAGTTGAGCGTTACCCTCCACGTGTTTTGAGTATCGCGATGGACGCT
Organism: Coix lacryma-jobi var. lacryma-jobi; assembly: GCA_009763385.1. Taxonomy (NCBI): domain Eukaryota; kingdom Viridiplantae; phylum Streptophyta; class Magnoliopsida; order Poales; family Poaceae; genus Coix; species Coix lacryma-jobi. The sequence continues at coordinate 83,074,287 of CM019826.1, read as the reverse complement.
CTTCCCTTAGCGGACCACGTTTTCCTTACATGGTGATCGCTTTCCCGTAGGCGTGCTAGGAATGGTTTTCTACTAACTGTTCTTTTGAGCAGCCGGCCCAACACTGGTATAATTCCCAGATTTTACTCACCCCAGTGTTGGACTGTTTGCTCACCCTATGTCTTTTTATTGATGTAGGTAAAACGATTGGAGGACAGTTGGTTGGTGGATTCCGGTTGCTAGGACATGACCAGAAACGCCAAGTGGTTCTCTAGTCTTAGTCCAGTCGCCGGAAAGGAGTTTATCACCTCGGCGACAATAGCAAAGGTAAATGTTGTCTCGTGGGTCGGTGCAAGTTAATGAGCATTTTATGTTGCGTGATGTTGCTCTTGTTTCTAACTTGCATTTTAACCTTCTTTTTGTTTCGCA